>VXBT01011628.1:52712-63135 GCA_013400235.1 Oriolus oriolus
AGCCCTCTTGCCCTCCTGGTGCCCTCCCAGCCCTCTGCTCCTCCTGGTGCCCCTCCCAGCCCTCTGCTCCTCCTTGTGCCCTCCCAGCCCTCTGCTCCTGCCCCTGACCTGGGGAATGCCTGTGGGGGCAGAGGGGACGGGGTTTAACCCCGCCGGTCCCCCGAGAAGATTCCAAGGGCTCTCTGCTCATTCCCATCACAGGCAGCAGGAAGGGGATGGCGCGGTTGGAGCCATGACAGGAGCGTTTGGCAGGACAGGAGCCCTTTGTGCGCGGCAGCAGCTGTCACCCAGACGTGGCAGATGCCAGCGCGATGCCACCGGCTCGGTGGCAGCTTTATTTTTAACACTTGACGGAGGATGAGGTGGCACAGAGCAGCCTCGGCCCCGGGGCTGCTCCCACGGGCTCAGCTCCACAGCTCCTTTCTGAGCACAGGCTGGGCAGATCCCCAAAAATAAGTTTCAGTAGGAGCCCCTGGATCCCTTCCTTTTCCATGTTTTTAGCCAGCACTGCCATGAATTTCCAGCGTGAAAATGAAATGGTTTTGCACAAACATGGATCAGCCTGGGATGGTGAAGCCCAAATCCTTTTCCTGCAGGAAAAGGGATTTTCTTGGCAGGCAGAGAGCAGCGCTGCACTGGAACAGTCCCAGTTTGGGGATTACTGGGTTTTCCCAGATCCTGAGCTTTTTTCCCTGCAAAATCCTGGTGCTTCCCCATGGCTGTGGAGGAATTCCCTCTGGTTCAGTTCTCTCTGCCTGGTTTTGGGGTCTGGCATGGCCCAGCCTTGTGGAGAGTGAGGTTTGTGCCTGGTTTTGGGGTCTGGCGTGGCCCAGCCTTGCAGGGAGTGAGGTTTGTCCCGTGCACAGAGAAGTCAGGACCCACTGAAGGTCACCAGGAATTCCCTGCATTGAGGGGCAGCCACGACCCCTCAAACTTCCGGTGGGCACCTCAGAGGCGACGAGGACCGAGTCCCTTCCTCAACCAGTTCTGTCCTTGGCATCTCCCCCTCTCAAAATCCACCGTGGTGGTGCTGGGGCAGCTTCTCATCCCCTCCCCAGCCACTCACCAAACCCCATTTTTCCGTCTTTTCCCAGATATTGAGTTCCCGCCGCTGCATCCCGGAGAATCGCGAGGAACTGCAACAACCACCCGAGTCTTTCTCAACTACTGTACAGGATGAAACCGCGCAAGCTTCCCACGCTACAGCCGGGCTTGCTGCCATAGTCGACAGTGTGTTTTAGGTTATTTATTTATTAAATTAGAATACTGTTCATGTGGCCTCCGCCACTGGTGTTCGTCCTGCCGCGGGACTGGGAGACGCTGGATTTTCTTTCTGTTTCTTTCATTTTTCTCTTTGGGTTCGTTCTTTTTCGGGGCTGGGAGGACGGGGAAAGCGAGGAGGAAGCTGCTGGAATCGAGCCGTGGAATAGTCCCTTATCCCTGCTCACCCCCCGCGCACGGTGGGAGCCGCGGGACCCGGCCTGGGAGTCGCTTTTGGTTTCCTCCACACCCCAGCTCTTCTCCGGCGGCGCGGGATCCCGGCAGCCGGGGGAATCTCTCCAAAATCCCCGTTGGCTCCAGGCGCTGCCGCCCAGCCGGCAGCCACCTTGGGAATCTGGCTGGAGAAGCCTCTCCATTTGCCGTGGAAGTGCCCGGGGCCGTGCCCAGCTGGGGAACTTCGCCTTAGCACTGCCCGGAGCTGTTCCCAAGGGTCCGGCGCTGGCCGGGGAGAGTCCCGAGCGCGCGGAGGAGCCGGGCCCGGCGCCGCTCCGTTCACCACGGCCCCGCGGTGTTTTCCTGCTGCTTTCGTTCCGAGTGCCAACCTCTATGGATCAACCAAAGTCGTGTTCCCGGTGGGGCCAGGGCAGCCCCGCCCGCCCGCGCTGCTGGAAGGGCCTCGCCCACCGATGCTGCTCACGCGCCCGGCGGCTCTCCCCACGCCAAGCAGAGCTCGCCGGCCGTCCCGGCTGGGAGGACCCAGGTCCACACCAGGTCCTTCTCCAGCTGAATTTCAGTCCTCATTGGAAATGTTCAGAGTTTTATTTTCTGGTCATATTTGTATGAATCCGGAAATCCCCTTTGGAATGTATGAGACGTCCGCCGGAGTCACCCTCACGGATTCTGTGCGAGGGAAGAGTTCAGCATCACCAAAACCCTTCGGTCACCTCGAATCTCGATGTGTCAGAGCTGATGGAGAACAAATTTGCCCGAGTTCCTTGTTTTATCCCAGGATGTCCCACCTGAGCACAGGACAGCGTGACCCTTACCGAGGTGACTTCCCGAGTCCTGGTGTCTCACCGGAGTCACTTCTATCCCTCACGCAGAGAACGTGATCCTTCTGAAATAAAACTGCCCAGCCCTGGGAGCACAGAAGCCTTTGTCCTCCCTGTTTGGTTCCCGAGTCTCTCATCAGCTGCAGATCCGTGTTTTGTGCTCCTGGGCTTCTTTGCCATCATGAAGAACTTTTTTGTGGCAGCTCGTTCACGCACAAGGAAGGGAAAACGGAGGAGTTACGGCCTCAAGTCCTTCCCACGGCTCTCGGGAGGTTTGGAGTCAGGTTGACCGCAAGCCGCTCGTCTCCTGAACAAATGTTCCCGTGTGCCGGCTTATTCCAAGTTTCTCTTTGAAATCTCTCAAAACCTGGAAGGAAAACCTTGAGGAGACCTTGAGGAGACCTTGGGAAGGCGTCAGGGCTTTGAGAAGGCTTTGAGGAGACCTTAAGGCTTTGAGAAGCTTCCGCGCAGACTGATCGCTGACCACAGACTTGAAACGGTCTCTGCTCCTTCATTTTACCACATCCTGAGAATTTTTGGGAAGAGTCCCCTGAGCCGTTTGAAATGTCACATTCAGGTCTTTCTCCCCGAGCTGGATCCTGGTCTGTGTCAGCCCCCGTTGTTCTCTGCAGAGTGTGGGAGCTGCTCCTGGCCGGGGTGAGACGCGGCTGTGGGGTCACTGGGGCAGAGCAGCTCTGGGAAGAACGGGAATCCCAACCCAACCCAACCCAACCCCAGCCACTTCCACCCTGGAAAAGCCCCTCTCATCCCAGAGCCGCGTCCCGCCCCGTGCCCATCGCTCGTGCCACACACGGCGCTGCTCTGCCAGGCCCCGGATCCCTTCGTGCCCAGTTTTCACCCTGTTTTATCTTCCAGGTAGATAGGAAGGGAGGAAAAAAATATATATTAATACTAAAATCCCAACTGGCTTTTCCCACCTCGATTTTTAAAGCTCTTCTCCATGTTCTGCTTCTCCTGTAAAAGCTTTTTGGCTCGCTTGGCTTTTTACCTAATCAACCTGGAATCATATCCTATGATCATCTCTAAATTAAATGTGTAATGGGGTTTGGTTTCTTTTATCTTCTTTTTTTTTTTTTTTAAATGTAACACGTTTTTCAAGACTTAGGAAAAAGGAGATTTTAGGTAACACCAGCAAAATCGTATAAAGGAAATTAATTCTGTTCTGAACTTTAGAGATAATAAGACAAAACCCGTCATCAGCAGTGAGGAAACGAAAACGTCGCAACCGTAACATTTCAAAAGGATGTTTTAAATATTAATGTCTGAGTGATTGTATTAGATCAGCAATAAAGACTCTGTAATCTCAAAACACAAATAAAACATTGGAAAACTCAGCTTCTCCCGAGCGTCCTTGGGGTCAGGTGAGGGCAGACCGGGATTTTGGGGCTGGGGGGAACAAGGAGGGATCAGGGATGGTGGTGGGATGGGGGGGTTGTCCCCAAAGCCGTGGCCTCGAGCTCCCACCATGTCCAGATAATTCCAGCTGGGGAAGCAGCTCCGGGGCCGCGTCCTTGGGGCAGCCGGAGCTGTTTGGGCTCCTGTGCTGGTGTGGCCTTGGGAAGCGGTGCCGGAACAATCCCGGTATCTCCTCTGGAGCAATCCCAGTATCTCCTCTGGAACGATCCCGGTATCTGCTCTGGAATGATCCCGGTATCTGCTCTGGAGCGATCCCGGTATCTCCTCTGCTCCCGCCCTGTCACAGCCCCGCTGCAGAGCTGCACACGCTGCCGGGGCGGCCAAGGGAAATCCCGACCCAAACCCGTGGGGTTTCCAGCTTTCCACAGGCTGTGAAGGGATGTGGGACACGAGCAGCACCGAGATCGGGCATCCGGTACCTCCCCGGCCACAAACCTGCACCGTGACCCCCAAAACAACCGTGCCCCCGTGCTCGGGCAGGGAATGGGAATCCTGCTCTGTCCCACTCCTGCTCCAAGGCCCCGGGAGCTGCTTGGGACCAAAATGGGGATAACGAGGTTGGGACAATGCGACTCACTGGGTGATTGTGGGGGTGCCTTGGGGACGGGGCCCTGCCTTCAGCCCTGCCTGTGCTGGGGCAGCTGCAGCCCCACAGGTGCCCCTTGTTACCCCATGGGCACCTGTGACACCACCAGCTCCCACCCTGCCGCCCCAGTTCAGCGCTCCAGGGACACCTGTGGTGCCGGCAGCCCCAGGACACCCCATAACCCCCCCATTCCCCAGCACTCCACACTCCCAGCACCCCAGGGACACCCCATAACCCCCCCGTTCCAGCACTCCACGCTCCCAGCACCCCAGGGACCCCCCATAACCCCCCCGTTCCAGCACTCCACGCTCCCAGCACCCCAGGGACCCCCCATAACCCCCCCGTTCCAGCACTCCACGCTCCCAGCACCCCAGGGACCCCCCATAACCCCCCCGTTCCAGCACTCCACGCTCCCAGCACCCCAGGGACCCCCCATAACCCCCCCGTTCCAGCACTCCACGCTCCCAGCACCCCAGGGACCCCCCATAACCCCCCCGTTCCAGCACTCCACGCTCCCAGCACCCCAGGGACCCCCCATAACCCCCCCGTTCCAGCACTCCACGCTCCCAGCACCCCAGGGACCCCCCATAACCCCCCCGTTCCAGCACTCCACGCTCCCAGCACCCCAGGGACCCCCCATAACCCCCCCGTTCCAGCACTCCACGCTCCCAGCACCCCAGGGACCCCCCATAACCCCCCCGTTCCAGCACTCCACGCTCCCAGCACCCCAGGGACCCCCCATAACCCCCCCGTTCCAGCACTCCACGCTCCCAGCACCCCAGGGACCCCCCATAACCCCCCCGTTCCAGCACTCCACGCTCCCAGCACCCCAGGGACCCCCCATAACCCCCCCGTTCCAGCACTCCACGCTCCCAGCACCCCAGGGACACCCCATAACCCCCTCAAGCCCGTCCCCTCCATGTGTTCCCAGCCCCCCCATCCCGAGGGACCCCCGGGTTCCCCCAGACCCCCGGGCCCCGCTCCGTCCCCGCTCCGGACCAATGACAATGCGAGGGTGTGTCCTGAGGCCCCGCCCCTGACCCGATGGACCAATGGGCGCGCAGGGGGCGTGGCGGGGGCGTGGTGGAGCCCGGCCCCCACGTGCTCGGCGGCGGCCGCGGGGCCGCGGGATGGAGGCGGCGGGAGGCGGCGGAACCCCGGCCCCGGGCAGGGCCCGGCCGGGACAGCCCCAGCCACAGCCCCCACCCCAGCCACAGCCACAGCCACAACCTCAGCCACAGCCCCAACCCAAGGGCCGGGAGCTCTTCAGGAGCCAGCGGAAGGAGTCCGAGGTAAGAGCGCGGGGCTCCTATGGGGTGGAGGGTCCCTGCCCCGGGGTTGGGGTTCCTGCGGAAGGAGCCTTATCCAGCGCTGGGGGAGCTCCCTGTCTTGGGGGTGCTCCCTACCCCATAGGCTTTAGGGGTCCTGCAGGGATGGCTTTAGGGGTCCGGAGTGGGGAGTCCCCAGGGGCGCTCCCCGGCTCTGGCATCTCCCTGCTCCACTCCCAGACCCAGCTGCAGAGTTTTGGGGTACTGGCCAAGCCTCAGCACTGGCACCTCCCAACCCCACGCCCGGAACCCCCAGCAGGGTTTTGGGGACCCACCTGGGCCCTGGGCTCCCCCACACTCTGCAGGCTCCCCCTTACCCAACCCTCACCAAGGTCCGGGTGCCGCAGTCCCCTCCACGCCCCGTCACCCCTCCTGCCCCGATAACCTCGCGGCACGGGGGAAACACCAAACCCCGCTGGGCTGCTCTGCCCCAGCTGCGCCCGTGCGGCTTCGTGGGTACCAGGCTGGGGAAGCAGGACCGGGATCGGGTCACCAGGATCCCACCGGGGTCTGATGTCCCCGGCCACCGTGAAGTCACCGCGGGACCCCCGTGAGCAAAGGACGGGACAACTTCGCTTCCCCACCAAGGAGCTGCGGGTTGAGGGGCCCCTTGAACCCATAAGGGTCCCTGGGGATGATTTGCGAGTCATGCCCCCAACTCGTGAATTTGGGGTTTGTTTTGCTCCCCTGGCTCGGCCTCTCAAAGCGGATTAGGGCTGCACGCGCTTCGCCGAATTCCTCACCGGCTTTAGCTCCCCGAGCCGCCCCGCCGGCTTGGCTGCAGAAACTGGGTGAGAACCCAGCGTTTCTGAGCAGGTCGGGCTCAGCCCGGAGCCGCGCATCCTCCCGGGTCATCAATATTAATCGCGACGATGCGCATCAGTTCCAGCCCGGCTGCCGAGGAGGGACGCTGAGACTCGGAATGGGAAATTATGTTAATTTCGTTGATTATCCATTCATGGGTTCCCTTTCCCGGGGCAGGGCGGCGCGGTGCCGGCCTTGGGTCGTCTGGCTGCGGCTGCCCGCTCGCTGCCCCGCCGGAATCCTCCGGCGAAGTTTCATGCTCCAGTTCCTCATCCGCAGGGGAGGAGGGGAAGATCCACGCCACGGGCTTCGAAAAGGCAAAGCCTGGCCCCGAGAGCTGTCAGATCTGCGATGCTGAGGACGGAGCTCAAGGATCCGCAGCATCCTCCCGGGGGCTTTTCCTTTGAACCAGCCCCGGGGTGTGTTTTTAGGGCGTGCGGGGTTCTGAAATGCATCAAATATTCACCGGCATTTTGCGTCCTGCCTTTGCTTTCCCTGGGATTTGAGAAATGCTGTTTTTACACACGGCTTCCACATTTCCACCGTATTTGAAGTGGCCTCGCACGGACTCCCTGCTCCAGCCCATCCGTGCGAGTCGCTGCTCCGGCGGCTGGAGGAGCTTTGGCGCAAAGGCTGCGAGTGCTGGCAGCCATCCCGCATCCCAAAATATCCCAGGGATGTGCCAGCCCCCTCCTAACCCCATCCCACCCTCCGCAGGGCTCCGTGGATTGTCCCAACCTGGAGTTCGAGTACGGGGATGCCGACGGCCACGGCGCTGAGTTGGCAGGTGAAGCGGGTTTTGGGTGCTGCATTGTTATTTATAGGTGCCCGGCAGGGAGGGAAAATAAAAATCCCGCCGGGATGGGGGATGGATATTGAATGGTGTCATCCCTGCAGTAATAGAGCAAGCGGGGTTTATTATTAGAGAGCCACTCACTCCCTGGGGACGAGCAGAGGGGACGCGTGGGGACACGGGGATTACCCCGCGCTCCGAATTAGCCAGGGCACAACGCCGGGGGGTGGCAGGAGGGCGGAGTGTCCGGTGACACGGCCCAGGCTGGAGGTGTCACCCGTTATCAGACGGGTCGTGTCCTTGTCCCCTATCATCCTGCTGTGCAGCGGCTCCAGCTGCTTCTGCTCTGTAACCCCGCGGTGCCGAGCGTGTCCGGAGAAAAAGGGGTTATTTTTAGCTCTGTGTATCTCAGCTGCACGAGCTGGCCCGGCAAATGCACATTTCCTCTGCAAGGGATCCTTCCTCCTTCCCTGCAGGATGATTTCGGTCCTCCGAGGTGCTGCTCAGCACCGTAGGACTGTAGGAATTCTGTGGGGACAGGTAGGAATTACGAAGAACAGGTGCAGCATCGTGTCCCTCCAAGTCTGGCCCCTATTTGCAGGACCCAAAATGTCCGAGCTGCTGGGCGTGGGATCAGTGCAGGTCCTGCCTGGGTGGTCCTGCATTCCCTTCATTCCCAAAATGCTTCAGTGAGACTTAAAATGAACCCCCAAAAAACCCCAATGAAATTGCAAATGCAGCTGGAGCAGGAGCGAGGGAAGAGCCCAGCCAGGATACAGGGATGAAGGTGATGAATTTGGTGGAGTTAGGTGGCCTCAAAATGCCCCTTGGAGCTGCAGGAGAGCTCAGGGATCAGTTCAGGTCTCTTTCCCAAGTCTCCCCGCGTGCACAGGGATGCTTCCCAAGGAATTTGGGAATGAGGAGGAGGGTGAAGCCCCTCCACGTCCCTGCTGATCCCTATCCCCATCAGAGCTGTACAGCTACACCGAGGAGCCTGAGCTGAGCCACAACAGGAGATGCTTCGAGGAAGATTTTCACACTCAAGGTACCAGCTCTGGGCTCAGCACCCCGGGGCTTGGGGCAGGAGTGGGAGCCCCGGGGAAGCACCTGGCTGGATATCGTGTCCCTTTTCCAGTGCCGGACAGGAGGTGGCTGGAGCTGGACGGGGCTCAGCAGAAGGCCTATGTCATGCGCCTGCTGGATGGGCTGGAGGTGGTCAACAGGGACAAGAGGCTCAGAGTAGCACGGGCCATCCTGTACCTGGCACAGGGTAAGGGCCACGTCCCCACCGTGTCCAGATGCGGCGTGGATCCACTGCCCTGGGGACTTGGGAGGCACCTTCTCCCAGGGTTGTGCCAGGCTGGTGCAGTGAAGCTCCTTCCTGGAGTGGTCCTGTGGACTCCAGGGGTTCAAAGGCAGATCCTCCCTCACCAGAGTTTCTTTTTGGGGCCTCTCCAGGTGTCTTCGGGGACTGCGATAACGAAGGCGATGTCCTGCACTGGTCTCGGCACAACAGCTTCCTCCTGTACCAGCTGGGAACCTTTTCCGCCTTCCTGGAGCTCCTCAACATGGAAATTGAGTGAGAGGACCACACTGCCCTGGCCCACCTCTCCCTCCTTGTCCTCTTCTTCACCTCATTTTATCTCCTTGCCCTCCTCACCCTCCTCTTCTTGGACTCGATGACCTTGGAGGTCTTTGCCAACCAAAATGATTCTGTGATTCTATGATCTGCTTTCTGTCCTTCTCTTCTTCCATTCAATTTGCTCTCCTCCTCTTCATCTTCTTCCTCCCCACTTTACTCACCTTCTTCTTCCATCCTCCTCTCCTTTCTCTCCTACCTCCTCTTTCTCCTCAACCTCTCACCTTCCTCCTTTTCATCTTCTTTCTCCTCCTCCTCCTCCTCCTCTTCATCTTCCTCCACATCCTCCTCACCCTCCTCCTTTTCATCTTCCTTCTCCTTATCTTCCTCACCCTCTTCTCCTCATCCTCCTTACCCTCCTGCTCTTCATCTTCTTTCACCCCATCCTCCTCACACTCTTCTTCCATCCTCCTCATCCTCCTCTTCTTCATCTTCTTTCTCCCCATCCTCCTTGCCCTCTTCTTTCTCCTCCCTCCTCCTCCTCCTCGGGAGATGCCACAGCCACGTCACATCCCTGGTGTGGCATTCCCAGCGCTGCAGACGTTGGCTGGGGGTGGGGACGAGGGGGTTGGCACTGAACTTGTCCCCTTCCCCGCAGGAACAGCCAGGCCTGCAGCAGCGCCCTGCGGAAGCCGGCCATCTCCCTGGCCGACAGCACGGAGCTCAGGTACCCCCTTGGTGCTGGCAGTGGGTGTGGGACAACCTCTGGGGACAGAGTGGCCTCACCACCCCCCTGCCCTGCTGTCCCGGCAGGGTCCTGCTCAGTGTCATGTACCTGATGGTGGAGAACATCCGTGTGGAGCAGGAGACGGATCCCCCTGAGTGGAAAACCTGCCGAGAGACCTTCAGGATGGAGCTGAGTGAGCCCCAAAGTTCACTGTGCCCTACTGATGTCCCTTTGTCATGCTGGACCAGGGAGGAGAGCTCAGGGATGGGGGGATCTGCTCTGACCCTGGTCCTGGTCCCTCCTCCACCAGGTTTCCCTGTGCACACTGAGGAGCCGTTTGCTCTGCTGCTCTTCACCATGGTGACCAAGTTCTGCAGCGGCCACGCTCCACACTTCCCCATGAAGAAGGTCCTGCTCCTGCTCTGGAAGGTGCTCCTGGTGAGTGCAAACCCTTCCTTTCTCCAGAAACTTTTATTCTGGATTTTATTCTGCTGCAGCCTGGATGTTCCCCACCATTCAACCCAACCACAGCAGGGTTCTTTAACACAAGGCAAACAGTTCCTTCTGGGATGAGGGTGGGCTGAGGATGTGGGGTGGGGGTCAAACATGGAGAATGAACCAGTGCCATGGCATCTTCACCCTCAACTCTCCACTGTGATGGCCTCCAGCTGCTGCTCCCCTGAGAGCTGCCCGGGAGGGCCGTGTGCTCCGTGCTCTGCCCTCCCTCTCTGTCCTAGTTCACGCTGGGCGGGTTCGAGGCGCTGCAGGCCATGAAGGTGCGGCGGCGGGAGGAGCTGGGGCTGCCGCCCCTTCCCGAGGACAGCATCCAGGTGGTGCGGGGGATGCGCGCGGCCTCCCCGCCCACCTACGCCATCGAGCTCATGGAGCAGCAGCAG
>VXBT01011628.1:63145-82896 GCA_013400235.1 Oriolus oriolus
AGCAGCAGCAGCAGCAGCAGCAGCAGCAGCAGCAGAAGCGGGGCCACCGCAGCCGCAGGGTGAGAGCGGGAGCGTCCTACTGGGCCAGGGTGGTTTTCCACCAGGCACCGTCACAAGGAGCCAGGAGTGCTCATGGTTATGGTTCACTTTCCCCCTCCAAGTGCTCCTGTGTTTTCCAGTTTTAGGCTCACGGAATAGTTTGGGTGGGAAGGGACCTTAAAGACCATCCAGTTCCAAATGACACCTTCCACTAGATCAGGTTTCTCAGAGCTCCACCCAACCTGGCCTTGGACACTTCCAGGGATCCAGGAACAGCCACGGCTTCTCGGGGCAACCTAGGCCAGGGCCTCCCCACCCTCCCAGCCAGGAATTCCTTCCCAAGATCCCATCCATCCCTGCCCTCTGGCAGTGGGAAGCCATTCCCTGACTCCTGTCCCTCCAGGCCTTATCCCCAGTCCCTCTCCAGCTCTCCTGGAGCCCCTTTAGGCCCTGCAAGGGGCTCTGAGCTCTCCCTGGAGCCTTCTCCTCTCCAGGTGAGCACCCCCAGCTCTCCCAGCCTGGCTCCAGAGCAGAGGGGCTCCAACCCTGGGAGCAGCTCCGGGGCCTCCTCTGGACTCTCTCCAGCAGCTCCATGTCCTGCTGATGATGGAGTCAGGGCTGGGGCAGCTCTGCAGGTGGGGTCTCACCTGAGGGGGCACAGGGGCAGGATCCCCCCTCCCCTGCTGCCCATGCTGGGGATCAGCCCAGGATTGGGGGGTTTTGGGCTCTCAGTACACATGGTCAGAACACGTCCAGCTTTTATCCATCAATTTCAGTTGCAACAGATCAGCCCCACGGGGTGTTTGATCCAGAGGAAGCCAGAGGACATCCTGACCTTATGGCAAAGGGCTGATAAGCACCAGGGAGCAAACTGCTCACAGCAAGTTCTTTTTTTAGCTCCGCTGTCGGAGTTGCTGTGTTGTGGTCTGAGGAGGAAAATTCCTTTTGCTAAGGAAGTGGTGTCGGATGGAAGCCCCAAAAGTTAAGGTGGAAAATGGGGTCACACCTCCTAGAGCGGCAAGGTTAGAGGTACAGAAGGAGTTATCCTTGTGCAGGCTTTGGTGGCAACAGCTAGGAGGGAAATCCTTACCTGAGGAACATCTGAGAGCTTGGTCCTGTCAGGATGGAGAGATCTGGTGCCAGCACCTGGGAGGGAAATAAAATCCTTGAAATGACTTGAATTTTTTCCTTCCCCTTCTGCTGCAGCCCCTGATGAAGCAAGACAGTTTGGATATCTACAACGAGAGAGATCCCTTCAAGAACGATGAAGGAGGAGTTGATGAAGAGGAGAACGACGACGTGGACAGCGGGATCGAGGGGGAGCTGGACCTGATGGAGCGGGACGCGATCATGCCCGCAATGCCGGCTCAGCGCCTGCCCATTGAGAGGGTGTCCTTCCCCAAGGGGCTCCCCTGGGCCCCCAAAGTCAGGTAAAGCCACCTGGTGTCACTGCCATCCTCCCCAGCCCTACCTGTCCTGGAGTTCATTGCAGTTTTTTGGGAAGTTTTTTGGCCTCTGGCAGGTTGAACTGAAGTGACTCCACTTCTCTTTTTGTCAGGGTTGGTCCTTCCTGGATTGGCCACTTGCCACGTTTGGTTTGTAAATCCTGGGGAAGAGCTCAGCTAAACCCAGTCCAAGCCAGTTAATTGGCAATCTAAATTATTGGTCAATAAGTGGCGATCCAGTTTTGGATATCCCAGGTTGTACTGGGAAGGAGGCTGTGCTGGGGCACTGTGGGAGCAGGGTCAGCTTTCCCAATCAAATCCCAGTGGATCTTGGTAGCACAAAGTCCTTGACTAATCCTCCTGGGAGCTGGTTAATGACATCTTGTTTGGTGAGTAGGACCCCTGTGTTGCCAGGTGAAGCCTTCTTGAGTGGCAGAGAAAAACATCTAAGGATAAAGGAGCTGGTGCCTTTCCTTCCTAAGGCCAGTTATCCACACATGAAATGAGGGAATGTTAGGAAAAGAGGGTGAAAAACCTCTGTCCCTTTCCGTCTGATCCATCTGAGGGTTTTTGCTGTTTATCCCAAGCCCGAATTTATTCCAGCATCTTTCAAACACAGGAGCAAATTGATATTTTTGAGGTGGGAGCAGTGAAGGGGTTAAGTCTGTCTGTCCAGAGCATTCCTGGAAGGGACAGGGCAGGAATTGGTTTCCCACGTGGATCTCCACATGTGGTGCTGTGGTGCTCCACGTCACTCAACACACTCAGCTTCAAAATCAAGTGTTGTTGCTTTCCTTGGCTGCTGGCTGGAAATCCAGCTGGATTTCTTTCTGTCCAGGAGAGCTTTGGCTCACAGCTCGTGTCCTATTTGTAGTGCAAATATCCCGAGCAGTTCCCATGAAAGATGCCCAAGGTGGACAAGATGTCAGCTTGCTCTCGGAGCAGCATGGGCTCTGACAGACCGTGGAGACGACATTTGTTCTCTCAGAGTGAGCAGATGCTCCTTGCAGAGGCGTGTGAGGAGCACAGGAGGTGGATACAAAGGTGCTGGTTGTAGGAAACTCCTCTCCATCTACTCGTACGTTCCCGTGGAGTTGCCCAGCAAATACAAAGGGGTTTGGTTCATGTTGCTCCCAGCCAGCGAGGGCAAAGGTGGCTTTTGCCCACTGCTATTGAGATCTCTAGAAATCAGTCCGAGGCTGTGATCTTGTACGTGGCTGTTTTCCAACCTTCTCCTTGTTTTTGTCTCTCTGCGGCTCCATCAGACAGAAAGACATCGAGCATTTCCTGGAAGCAAGCAGGAACAAATTCATCGGATTCACGCTGGGACAGTGAGTGTTTTATCCACAAAATCTGCCCTGTAGCTTCCATCAGTGGGGTTTAAGAAGTGGGAGGTGTCCACAAAGCTCGGGTTTTCCCAGCTCAAGGCATGCTCAGGATGACGCAGTGCTGGGTTTGCCAGGGCCGCAGCAATGACAGCAGTGCTAGAAAAACATGTTCCTGGAGACACTGGTCCCCAGGGACATCTTTCTATTAAAAATCAGACCTAGCCCAGAATAAGTGACCCCTGGCCCAAGCCAGGAACTGGTTTGATGCAAGAGGCAGCTGAGACAGTTTGGTATCCACAGCAAATTACCCACTTTGTGAATAAATCAAGCTGCAGGTGCAGAGCCACCCTGGGACGGGCCCAGCAGGGTACATTCATTTTTAGGTGCAGTGCTGGGCTCAGACTGGCTCCACCCCATTTCTGATTTCATCTGATTTCACCCCAGTTCTGATTCAGTCTGATTTCACCCCAATTCTTCACCCCGATATCTCTCCTCTCTCATGCAGGCATTATGGGGAGGAGGTGTGAGGGCAGCAGCTCACACCAGCACCCCTCCCAATTCCTGATCCATCTGGGATGCATTCAGGAGACTCCAGGCTCGCTCTTTTACCTATGACATGAAGATGTTTGAATGTGGGTGTCCTTCCTAGTACTGACTTTCTTTCCTCTTCCCCAGGGACACCGAAACCCTGATAGGGCTCCCACGGCCGATCCATGAGAGCGTGAAGACCCTGAAGCAGGTGAGATGGTGGCTCCATGCATGGCATGGGATATGTACCACGTGGATCTCCCTGGCCAACCTCACTGAAACACAGCTCCTGGAGGGAGTAAGAAGTTGGCTGGTTGTCACAGGAAAAGTTTTTGGAGCTTCTTGCAGGAATTGGGGCAAAAAATTAAAAACTGAGTCCTCAAGTAGCCTCTCCAGCATTTTTACTTTCCTTTTTCCAAAGGTATAGCATTCCTGTTTCCTGGTGAGCATTTGCCGTGTGTTTTGAAGGTGACAGACCTTCAGAGCTGGGTTTGGACACACATTCCCAAACCGGTGCTGTTCCCAGGGGGGAAGCACGGCCAGCCTTGGCTCCTGCAGTGCTGCATGGGGAATGAGACACCTCCAGAGGCCAACTGACCCTATCTAAGGTCTGGGTTGTCTTTTGGGGGCCAGAAGGAGTAGGTGGGAGTAACCAAAGGCAGGAGGTGTGAGGGGTTTCAGGGGCAGAGGGATGTCCCACACAGGGGTGAGTTCTCTGTGGATCTGCTGTGACCTGCACCCCTCACTGGGATATTGCTGGAATCAGCGGCTGTGAGCATCGCTGGCTGTGTTTCCTCCTTCAGCTGTGACATTGCTCTGCCTCTGTGTGTTTTGCCAGCACAAGTACGTTTCCATCTCGGATGTCCAGATCAAGAACGAGGAAGAGCTGGAGAAGTGCCCCATGTCTCTGGTGAGAAGGAAGTTGCTTCACCCCATCACCAGAGAGAATATGGGAGGTTTCCAGGGTGTCACGTAAATCCATGCATTCTTATTTTTACTTTATTTTCCCTCGTTTCTAATGCTTCTCTGCTGTAGGGGGAGGAGGAAGTCCAAGAAACCCCTTGTGAGGTCTTGTATCGAGCAATGTTGTACAACCTCCCCCAGTACATGGTAAGCCCGCGTTTCCTAAAGGAAGGAAGAGCTTTTGAGCAGGGAATGGTGCCGGACTGGGAGCCACAGAGCTCAGCATGGGGTGGCTGGGGTGTGTTCAGGACCTGGATGCTGAGATTTTGGTGGGAATCCAGAGCAAAGCTGGGAGGAAAGTACAGTCCAGGAGGAGGGATTCTGAGGATTCTAAGAGGCTGATTGGGTCACGTGGACTCTGTCTGTAGGCAGAGACAGAGATTTGAGTGAATTTAAACTCCAGGTGTTCCTTGTGTTGTTTTATCCACACTACCAGAGCTCAGGCACACGTGATGCCTTAGGTTAAGGATCAAACAGAGCTGCTGAGCTCCCCACACTTGTCCTGTCTGCCAGGGGATAAAAAAAGAGGTTGGGTATGGTCTGGTGAAACCCTGTGGAGTTGGCTTGGTGTTGTCCAGTTTCAGCAAGTGATGAAGGAAGGAATTCCCATTCCTGGGACCATCCCCCCACACCTGCCCTCTCCTGCAGATCGCTTTGCTGAAGATCCTCCTGGCAGCTGCACCCACCTCCAAGGCCAAGACCGACTCCATCAACATCCTGGCAGACGTGTTGCCCGAAGAGATGCCGTAAGTCCCATACCAGGTGGCCACCAGCCATCCCAGCCTTGCCACTAAATCTTGGACCAAGCAGGAGAGCTGATAGGTTTGAGGGGCTCCAGATTTGGGGTATCTGCTTGGGTAGGTGTAAATTACTGTTGCCACCAGGGCAGAGCTGTCAAAGCCGAGGCGCTGCTTTTTCAGGATTGCGATGATTTGAGCGCAGTCAGCACCCACTCCAAGCTAAGTGACACCAATGATAAAATCCTGCTAATTGACCCAAATCATAATGATACGTCAGCATGTAGGAGGTGTCCTTCCTACTGCTCTGCCAGGATTCCTGGTGGAGACCAATCCACATTTTTTTCCTGGCTTTTTAACGCATTTTGGCATCACCTGGTAGGATGGATGGAAATGGGAGTCCCAGGGGGGAGCGAAGGTCCTTGATTTCGTAGAGTTCATCCAGATGAACAGGAACTCCACAGTCCCTTCAGCCTCCCTGCTCCCACACCCAGGGCGCTGTTTTTTCCTCCATCCCAGCATCACCGTTCTGCAGAGCATGAAACTGGGCATCGACGTGAACAGACACAAAGAGATCATCGTGAAGAGCATCTCGGCTCTGCTGCTGCTGCTCCTCAAGCACTTCAAGCTGAACCACATCTACCAGGTGGGCCTAGAGGAGGGGATGGCCATTGCCAAGCTGGGCTTGAAGGTGGTGTGTCCTGATAAAGACTTCCAGGAAGAGTTTCCCTGAGGAGCTGTAATCACTTTTCCATAGGTCCAGAATTTGTACGGGGTTACTCAGGTTGGGATAACCCTGCTGTGCTTTGACAACATCATTTCTACTCACGTGGTAGGAGCTTTTAGACTTCTGGGAATATCCATTCAGGTTAAATTTAGGAGATAGCACGAGCCTCCCTGGCAGAAGCGGGAAGAGGTTGTGGGTTAGGCAAGACTCTCTTTTGCTCTCTGTCATCTCCAATGGCCAGAAATAGTGCTGGGAAGGACCTCACGAGGTCACCTAATCTGGTTTTGGCAGGATCAAGTTCTTGGGGCTCTGGTTTCAACAGAGGCAGGAGATCCGGGTCATAGTTGCAATCTGATTTTTGTTCCCAGTGTGGTTTTTGTTCCATCTGCATGGCACCAATCAAACTGCACCCACTCCAGGGCTTTCCTTGGTTAAAAAAAACCAAGGACTAATATGAGCTGTGGCCCAGTTCTCCACTCATTCTGCAAGTCAAACAATTAGTGTTTTCTGATTTTTTTCTATTAAAGCTTTCAGCGTGCTACAAATCCCTCTGTGTTACAAAACCCACTGATATTTAACTGAGGATAACTATAAATCCACATATTGGATTGGATGAAATGAAACCAACTCCCACATTTTTACAATCCTGCATTTGTTCTGGGTCCCCTCCGCCACGTCCCTTCATTAATTTTTATCACTTCAAAGTGGCTCCTCTCCTTTCTTCCCCCCAGGCAGGAGGGCCGTTGCAACCTGGTGCTAAGCCTGGAGAAAGCTGTGGGGCTTTGTGCCCCTGATTCTGCTTTTTTGTGTCTGATTTGGGTGATTTTTGTTCTTTCGGTGACAAAGATGGTCTCAGGGAACACTGTGAAAACTCCAGCAGGTCTGAAATGATGGAATCACTGAATCACGGAATGGTTTGGGTTGGAAGGGTCGATTACTCACCGGCACATCCCGGCGGTGCTGTGTGATCAGGGGCGTTGTGTCATCCATGGTGTGCCAATGTCGACAGCTGGCACCAGGCTGAGATTAGAACAAACTGTTCCTTCCCTCTCAAACTGGAGATGTTGATGGAGAGGCATGGGAAGGGCAGGATGGGATGGGATTGGGTTTTGCTGCAGTTTGTGTCTTTAGAGAACAGAAGAGATTTGGTGTATTATTGAACTGTAGAATGATTTGGGTTGGAAGAGACCTTGAAGACCATTTAATGCTTTGAGGGAGAGAGAAATTAAAAGCAAGTAGGAAAAGAAGGATATCATTTCACTCAAAATTTCAAAGGAAACTGGGATTAGTGTGTGAGAGCAAAGAAATTTTTGCATTTTCTCATGCAATAGCTACAACTCCTTCCCTCTTCCCCATACACTGCTTTGCCACAGATTTAATTTTGAAAAGCCACGCTGCAGCCATGAGCTGCAGCTATTCCTAAAGCACTGCCGTGAAGTTTGCGTGTCCTCTCCACGGCAAATGGAATTTTCCAACTGCTGTGTATGACACAAACCTTCCACAGCAAACTTCTGCAGGGAGAACATGGTCTGTGAGGTGTCTGGGGCAAACCACAACGAGTGCTTTGCTTTAGGCTAGAAACAGGTTTCCATTCCCAGGTGGTGCTCCCAGCTAACGCTGACCCATTTCCCTTCTCTTCCCCAGTTCGAGTACGTGTCCCAACACCTGGTGTTTGCCAACTGCATCCCGCTGATCCTCAAGTTTTTCAACCAAAACATCATGTCTTACATCACTGCCAAAAACAGGTACAGCCACTTGTCGGGGAGAGAGGTGACGGGGCAGGGAGGCTGTGCATGAGGGACCTGATGTCCTGGGGGGGGTCCAGGTGACCTCACACGGCTTTGGGGTGTCCTCTCCACTACAGGAATATGCTGGAGGGAGCAAATCCCTTTGGCATGATGAGGATGACTGGATGGTAGGTTTCCAGTCTCTGACTGGGCTGCTAAAATAGTACTGAAATAAAATAGGCTTCATCTTTAAAATAAAATAGTTTTCATCTTGACATGGACTCCTGGAGAGCAATCCAGTGCCACCGGGCATCTCTGGGCCACAGCTTCATTAAGGCCAAATGGGGTAGGATCTTCAGGTCTTTCCCACATTTTATAGCTGTAATTCAGCTTTCCTGACTCTTTCAGGTTTTCCATAGTTGTTGCTGCCTTTTACTGCTGATCTGAGAGAGGCACCAGCCCCATTTTGAGTAGGGGAGTGGCTGGACCACCATGGATCAAAGAACTGAGAGAGCACAACGCTTTCATCACAGCTCACCAGGGCAGGATTTCCCTGTTTGGAGAGGAGCTCCACAGGGATGCTGGAATGCTAAAAAGATCCTTTTTTCTCCTTTTTGATGCTCCTTTTGTTGTTCTTCAACTGCCTGTGTAGGCTGGTCTGTCTCCTGCATGGTATGGTTGCGTCTGTGCGAGGAGGCACGCATGGAAAAATAGGAAGTAATATGTTCATTCTCCCACTATAAATATTTCCACTTTGGGTCCTGTGCTTTAAGTGAGGAGGAAATGTATCCCAGGAGCACTCAGCTCCCTCCTCTGCTCTGGGATGGAGGTTTCACAGGCAGGATATGCAGCTGTGAGTGAGGTGGGATGTGCAGCTGGATGCTCTGATCCAGGGAGGTGTAAATTCCAGTTTTGGGGGTTTTTAGCTGACTGCTTTTACCAAGCCCATAGGCCTGGAGGCCTTTGAAAGACCTGATACTATGAATTTTCTTGCTGGCAATCAGATGCCTCCCTTTGAACCTCAGATCTATTTTGTTTACTTTTTCCCCCCTTTTTAAATATGCACACGAATAACTCATCTGTCCTGTCTTAATGGATCCAAATCCTTCGAGTCCTTATTAATGCACTCAGGATGTGCTTTTGGAGCCAAGAGGCATCGACGTGCTCCATTAAGCTGAGGGGGTGAGGCAGTGCTGAGGCTGGGATCCCATTTGGATGCTGTCTGTGCTGGCAGAAACGCCTGAGGGAGAACCATCGGCGCGGCTGCTTCACGTGCTGGAGTTGGGATCGTTCCCCACCCAAATTACTTGTTGCATTTCCAGGCACAGAGCAGGAAAAAGTTACAGATTCCTGGGCATGATCACATAGATCATCTTTAAAAGTTGCTCTCATGTTAATTGGTTCCTAACGAGCCCCATCTTTCCCGTTTTCCGCAGCATCTCCGTCCTGGATTATCCGCATTGTACGGTCTGCGAGTTGCCTGAGCTCACAGCAGAAAGCCTGGTAAGCAGCACAGGAAGGGTTTCTGTGGCCAGTATTGCTCTATGGGACAGGGTGAGGAAGGATTTGGGTTTTCTGTTGTCTGCCTTCTTTTTCTCTAACCCCCAACCCTTCCAAAATTAGACTTTTTTTCCCCCTCCAGACTTGAAAATTCCTCCCATCACTATTCTGAGTCACTGTCAGCTGTGGGGAAGTGGAGAAGAGGCACTGCTGGCGTTGGGCACGCCATAAAAATAGTTGGGTTTAGGGTTTTCCCTTTCACAGAATAGAATCACAGAATCACAGGGTCACTGAGGTTGGAAAAGACCTCCAATATCATCCAGTCCAATCTTAGATCAAACACCACCTTGTCCCCAGACCAGAGCTCTGAGTGCCACATCCAGGAGTTCCCTGGACACCTCCGGGGACGGGGACTCCAAACCTCCCTGGGCAGCTCCTTCCAATGCCTGATCACCCTTTCCTTGAGGAAATTCCTGCTGCTGTCCAACCTGAGCCTCCCCTGGCACAGTTTGAGGCCATTTCCTTTTGTTTGGTCAAGACAAGACTCTCCTGCTTTGACAGAGGATTTACCCAGAGGCTGTTACCTCCCAGGTTTCAATTGCTCTGAGCACTCCTGTTTTATGAGATACCCAGAGATTAAGGAATGAACCAAATTCCCTACGGAGAGGAGCCTTAAGTATTCCGGAGACTGGCCAGCAGGATGGGCTGGGTAAATATACAGACCACAGATGGGATATTAATGCTGGCAGGTTCATAACTGCAATAATTCAAGTGCAGAGGAGGTTGGAGTCAGGGCAGGGAAAAGCTTTGGGGTTAATAAGGAGTAATGGACAGGGAATGGAGAGCCTAAATCATTAAGAAGGAGTCTGAGCAAACCCAGCCTGGGCAGGGATGACCTCATGGTGCCTGGCTGCTACAATCTTAGGCCCGTGTTGTTTTTCTTAGGTGTACAAAGGTCAAAATCATCAGAAATAAAGATTTTCCCCAGGTCCATGGGCTGCTGAAGGCTGGGTGTCCCTGTCCAGCCCTGCCAGGCTCTATTGTATCCTGGACTAATGGGGACATCTAGTGACACATCACTGAGGGCTCCGTGGCTCATGCTCATCCTCACAATCAGCTTTAAGGCTGTAGGAGAAAACGGAATGTTTTTAGGGAAAATATTCCCAACAGGGTCTCGACAGTTTGCGAGCTGTCATCTTCAAGGACAGCACTCATCACTTTCCTCCAGCAGACATGGATGTTATCCTCACGGGAGAGCAATTTAATTAGAAAATACGCAGAAACCAACTTGAATTTTACCATGAGGGTCCATCTTTGGGAGGATACCCGGCGCAGTAAGGATTTAATAGGAGTTAGACACACCCTGGTACTTAAGGCGTACATTTGTGCACGTATTTATATTTCTTCAGCCAGTATTTTGTGCATTGTTTCAGCTTTTTTTTTGCCACTCTGATGAGTGATTTTAACAGCCCAGCGTAACACATTTCTTAGGGGATGTAACAGCTGATTCTGCTCTCAGTGAGTTGAGCACAGTGATGTGTGTTTGGGTTATTCCAAGGAGAACCAGGATGAGTCCAGTGCTGCTGTCTCCCAAGGAGGGGCCTGTGGGGTTACTGCTGTCCCCACCCAGTGTAAATCAGGAGTGGCTGAGGTAGTGGGGGATTCACCCATCCTGTTGTGGGAAAGGCTCTTCAAATCCTGGCCAGTCCCCATCTCCCCTCTCCTGTCACTCCAGAGGGGTCTAAAAAGGGCTTAATCAGCCCCTTGAAAGGAGTATTAAAGTCTGTTTAGCCTGTTCCCTCCTTCCACAAATCTGATGGAAAGACCCTCCCCTACCTGAAGC
Source organism: Oriolus oriolus (assembly GCA_013400235.1). Classification (NCBI taxonomy): domain Eukaryota; kingdom Metazoa; phylum Chordata; class Aves; order Passeriformes; family Corvidae; genus Oriolus; species Oriolus oriolus. Next base: position 73,983 of record VXBT01011628.1, read on the forward strand.
GGTAGAGACGACATCAGGCTGGTGACAAGTAAATCCATCTGCCTAAGAAGTAGATACTGGTTTATTCTACTGGTGTCTTTGGGGAAAATTCCTTGGTGCAGAGGGCACAGGTGAGGCCTGGGCACGATGTGACCCTGCAGGGGCACTGCACTTTGGGACCTCCAAAGCACCATGCAGCATCCATAACCCTCGGTGACATCCTGGTGACATTCTGGTGACATCCCACCTCTGGATGCCTCTCAGGGGCTCTGCCAGACTCCTCCTGAGGATGCCCAGATCCTGGAAAGGGTTGAGTTTTTGCCCCAAGTTGAGAAGGCTGTAGCTGGCTGTGAGTGGTTTATAAATTCAGCAGCCCTTGTTTTGCACTAATCCCCAAACAGGTTTTTTGTGGGACATTTCTCTTGTGCTTGGAGTTGTTCAGACATGGAGCGAGTCACTGCAGTGGTGGAATTACTGCTCAAATGTGCCACAGACAATATTTACACAGGCTGGAGCTGGGGGTGTGCACAGTTACCTAATATTTAAAACAGTGTCTCAGCAGCACTTAAGCTGGAGGGGATTTTTGTCACAGAAAAGTCTCATCCTCTTGATACAAACTATTTGTCATCCTGTGTTGATTTGTGATTTCTTTTTACTGGTCTGTAATACGTGCTCTCTAAGCATGAATTAATTTATAGAGTTAACAAAAGCAGTGGTGATCACCAGGCTGCAATTTGCTGTCTGGTTGTAAACAAGCAATACAAATCTACCACAAAATATATTTTCCATGATGGAATAATGTGATTTATCCCATTATTAGCTCTTACTCTAAACTAAAAGCAAGTTAAAATCTGAGTGTTTCAGAATGGCTTTCCCCAGAATCTGCTGATGATAACCCAAGTGAGGAGGCAGCTCTGCTGCTCGTCCTTCCTCAGAAACAAGACTTGTGCAGACAACAAAAATAAAGATTTCTGCCCAAGGACATGTCTGTGGCTGTGCTGATGAACGCTGTGGTCAGGGTTACACTTGTCCTTCTCCCCTTGCAGGAAGCCGGAGACAACAACCAGTTCTGCTGGAGGAATTTGTTCTCCTGCATTAACTTGCTGAGGATCCTCAACAAGCTGACCAAGTGGAAACACTCGAGGACAATGGTAAGGGGATGTCCCTGTCCCCTGAGACCTGCCAGCATGTGCCCAGCTCTACACAGCAGGTTCAGCCCGGCCTTGTGCTCAGGGTTTCTTGTGGAAGTGCTGGAGCTTCTGCTCATCATCATCTTCCCTTTTTTCTTTCACAGATTTAGCCTTAAATACAGAAATACTTTTTCTCCTGGAAATAACATTATTTCTACCACCCTCAAGCCCCGTGCAGAGTGTGTTGGTTGTGTTGAACGCTCCTGTTCTCCCTTCTGGGGGCTTGTGGCATGTGTTGCCCAGGTGTTGGTGCCCAAAGCAGCACAGACAATATTTGTGTGGCTTTCCCGAGCACTCTGCGTTAATTAGTGTTGATTTCCTGGCAGATGCTGGTCGTGTTTAAGTCGGCCCCGATCCTGAAGCGCGCTCTGAAGGTGAAGCAGGCCATGATGCAGCTCTACGTGCTCAAGCTGTTGAAAATCCAGACCAAGTACCTGGGGCGCCAGTGGAGGAAGAGCAACATGAAGACCATGTCTGCCATCTACCAGAAGGTGCGGCACCGCATGAACGACGACTGGGCCTACGGCAACGGTGAGTCCTGCCTGGGGATCATCCCTCTGCCTGTGGCCTTGGAATCAGCTTGGCTTGGCTTGGCCTAAGACCTCTAAAATTGTTGTCACTGTCGGGGATTTCTTCAGAAGTTTCAAGGCGCTGTTCTGCACCATCAGGTTTAGAGCTTATGAAGGCCAGCTTTGAAAATACCGGGATTTTTATCATGTTACGTGTTTAGATAATATGACATGATGTCATGGTTATTGCAGCTTTTCAATATCGTCCATAGTTGTATTTGTCCAAGTTTTAACAATTTTGGGGGTTAGGAGCTCATAATAAGATCATCAGATTTTAAGTGTTTTAAGTTTTGATCTCTGCTTCAGTGGTCATTGGAGATTTTCAGTAAAAGTGCTGGGGTCTTTGTGAAAAAAGCAGGGGCTGAGTAATTATAGAGAGTCCTTAAAGCAGGAATAATTACATTTCTATTGGGTATCTTAAATTAAAATGCACGCATAATGGGATTTGGTTAGAAATAGTAATAATTAAGAATAAGCAACTCTGGTTAATTCATGTGAAACCTTCGGCCTTTCTTTTGCTCATACCTTGTCAGAGTGATGTTTTCCACAATATCTGGGTGTTGTTTGTCCTTCACTGCAGATATCGATGCGAGGCCGTGGGATTTCCAGGCCGAGGAATGCACCCTGAGGGCCAACATCGAAGCCTTCAACAGCCGCAGGTACGACAAGCCCCAGGACTCGGAGTTCGCCCCGGTGGACAATTGCCTGCAGAGCGTGCTGGGCCAGCGCCTGGAGCTCCCCGAGGACTTCCACTACTCCTACGAGCTCTGGCTGGAGCGGGAGGTGTTTTCTCAGCCCATTCGTTGGGAGGAGCTGCTGCACTGCCAGTGACGGCCACACCTCCACCCGCCCCACGTCCGTAAGGGCTGGCGGTGCTGCAGGCTGAGGAGAGGAAGATTGGTTTGGATCTGGGGGGTTTTAAGCACATCTGGGAAAAAAAGATTAAATCTTTCCAAAGAGACCAAGTCTCTCTGTGCCTAGCAGACACCTCTTTTTGGAGGTCATCCCTTTCCTGTGACTTCTTGGAGAGCATAAAGTATCAGCAGAGGCCACGGAGCGGGTTCCAGAGTGAGCTCAGAGGTCTGTCTCGTAGCTTGGTTCACGCATGTAGGCTTGGTGTAAGAATTCCCAGCTGGGAATTCCATCCCTCCCGAACACCCCACGCTGTGCCTCGTTTGTTTTGGTATATTCAGTTCTGGCTGGCTGCTGATGTGCTTCAAACACCACCCTGCCACCCCCCAGCTGCCCTGGGAAGGTGCCCACCAGGAATACAGGTTGGCTTGGCCACTGGAGGCAACATTCCCTGTTGTCCCTGGGCTGGCACTGCTGCTGCTGGGGTGACACAGCCCGTGTCACAGAGTCCTGCTGCCACCAGGGACGGGTTTTGCATGTTCCCCTGGACACCAATCCGTTACCTTTTCACCTCTCTGCTTTCCTCCACCTTCACCCACCGCCTTCACTAGAGTGCAACGATCCCTGTGCTGTGCAGTGTTCAGAGCTGTACAGGTTGGATGTCCCATTTCTCTCCCCCTGAGTGTCCTTAGGATTCCAGATCCTCTTTAGCCCTTCCAGCCCTGAGGAGACAGTAAATACCACGTTAAATAACCTGATTTTCACACGGATTTTTGGTTGTTTGGGGGAATGTTTGTGCCAGGTCTTAGAGTGGGGGGGGGGAGGTAAAGTGCTTTGGTTAACAATTTATGAGGAAAAGAGTGGACTCTGTGGTCCATAACTTTCAGAATGAACAGGATATTGAGTTGTAAACTTTCTCTGAATTTAATAACTTAATAGTTAAATTTAATAATAAACACTACACTTGGGCAAAGCTGCGTTGCATGAGGATGGCGTTTGTCAAAGCATCGTGTGTTCATACAGGGCAGGGAAGCCCTGAATACCCACAAGTGTTTGTTATGGCAGGATTTGTGCTTATTGCTTAAATCATTAATTAGCCTGGGAATGTTTCCTTCATGGAGTTTGTCCAAGGCCTTGTTCATGGAAATGGCATTAAACTCTTTAAAACCTTTCTAAATACGCTTTTGTTCAAAATAAACCAACTTTTAAAGGACATCTCTTTAATAAAGATCTTTCTTCCCATATCTTAATTTAAATTCTTCTTTTTTATTGTTTTTTTTAAGGACAAAATCATCCCCCAAACTCAGCTCTCACCCCTGCCCATCTCCACTCTCCCTCTGCTGCAGAAAGGCCTCATCTCACACACTTTGGATGTTCCATTCCGATGAATCCAGAGAACTCTAAAAAAATAAAACCAGAATTATGGGCTGTGTTTGTGCTTGTTAAAAATTAAAAAGTGATTTAAAAATCAGTGAAGCCTCTGCAAGCAGTGAGGCATGAAATCCAGGCTGGTGCTGCCTTTCAGGGATCCCAGACCTGGGACAGCTCCGTAGCTCCTCATTTAATTCCCTTTCTAAAATACAGCACCAGGCACTTCCTTGTGCTCCCCAGAGCGTCCTGGGAGCAATTAAACTAAAGATTAAATAAACACAAATAAAACAACCCCAGCTAAATATGGCAGATAATAAAGGGTCTGTTAAATATTTAGGTAGTAAAAACAGAGTATAAATAAAATTATTTTCAGCACATGCTGGTGTCCAGAGCCCAGGAATAGCTGGAAAGTCAAGGATTTTCTCTCTGATATTTCATCTTCTATTTTCCTATTAAATTCACACCTTTTAGTTTAATAAACTAAGGTCCTGAAGGTGTTGATCTTCAAGGGGAAAACTGAATTAATTACTAAAGAAACTTAGAAAAGCCCTTGGTATTTGGCTCAAACCTTTTTTCCCCCACAATAAGCTGGAAAAAAAAAACCACTACTTACCCAATGTGCATTTTTCTATATTTTATATTTAAATTGTGCTTTTCAGTGCCTGTTACTTTTACTAAGAGAGATTAGAAATACAAATTCCTACCTGAATGTCTGGGTGGTGGAGGATGGCATAAACTTATCTTGGAATACAATTTATTCACACCATCACCACCAAACCTTCTGCTTCCCAGAGAGAGATCTTGACAGAAAACCTGAACCTCTGCATAAAAGAGTGACTTAGGGAAAGATTACACCTTTATTTGAAATATTTATGTCCCGTCACGGCAAGCAAGCAGCAGTTTCAAACTTTTTTGCTTCACAAGGAGGATTTTCTCCTCCCAAAAAATTCTCAAAACAGCTGGGGGACAGCAATTAAGGAATAATCATTTTATATGTTTAGCAATGCAGCTCCAGAACAAAGTTTCGGGCGGCTTCTGCACAGCAGCAGGAACATCTGTTATCTCACCCCAGCAGGACTGTTGGTTCCAGGAAGTTCCCAGTTTCTGTTGTAATTGGTGCATAAAGAACATTTTTTTTTTCCACCCTACAGGTGGTTGCTGAAAGTTTTGTTGTGGGTAAGTCCTTTTCTTCAGTACCTCAGCGCAGATTCTTCTGTTTCCTTGTCGATTCTTCCTGTTTCCTAGGGATGCAAAGCACACATGCAATTGAGTTATTAATTTCTCAGTCCTCTCTAAGCGACCTTCAAGCTGGTTGGTGAATTTAATGCAAATTTCAGTGAGGGATAAAAGGCCTCAAAGATACAAAGTTCCTTTCAGAGTTGTGAAAGGAGAGAATGATCCTATAAACACCACAGCTGAGGCCAAAAAAAGAGGAGATTTAGTCTTTATCCGTTCAGTTTGGCAGTGTTAAAAAAAAAAAAACATCCCTCGTTTTTCTTCTGTGAATATTTCCATAAAAATAACAACACCGAGATGTCCCGGCTGGCTCTGTATTTATCCACTTGTAACTACAGCAGTGACTGTATGAGGTCAAGCTCATTATACTCTGGAGTTTGAGAAGCTTCCCTTAATTATTTATCAAAGTCTTGCATGTGTAAACAGCAGCTTGTTCTGCAGCCAGGCCCAAGCACTGTCACAAAACACAACATTCGACTGCACAGGCTGATTTTTGTCTCCTGGATTGAACATTTCAGTGCCTGTCACTGCTGTGCCTTCCTTTTTGCCTCAGTAATTATAATGTGGTCTCCTGACAGTTGTCTTTGCTTAAAGCAGATAATTAGTGTAATTGTGATTGTTGCTTTTACGCCATGTGGTTTGTTAATACAAATGACGCAAAATTTCCCTGAACACAGTGGAAATCAATTTTTTTTTCATTTTTTCTTTCATTATTCAAGGCTTGTTCAAGAGAATTTTACTCCAAAATCCACAGACCTTCTTCCTGACCTACGCTACCAAATTTTTTGCTATTAGGGAAGAAGGAAGGAAGTTTCTTGAGGAATTTTTTATTGTGAGGGTGGTGAGGCACAGGTTGCTCAGAAAAGGTGTGGATTCCCCATCCCTGGATATGTTCCAGGCCAGGCTGGATGGGCTTGGAGCAACCTGGGATAGTGGAAGGTGTCCCTGCCCATGGCAGGGGGTGGCACTGGGTATTTAAGGTCCCTTCCAACCTAAATAATTTTGGGTTTCTATGATTTAAAACATGACTAAATGGATCCTGTGAGCTTATGCCCCAGAACACACACTTAAAGAGGTTAATGTTAAAGGTAAAAATAAACCCATGATTGAGGCAGACTCGCTGATGTGTTTGTTGGAGTTTGGTAATACTGCAATTATGATTTTTTTTTTTTCCTGTGAGGGAATTCAGCTCCTACTGATATTTTTCACTTGTGCCTTTTGATTTTTTTTTAGCACTTTGCAACTGAAAATCTGGTCTTGAGAGATGCAGGACAGACTCCTCTCTCCCATATCTTCTACCAAATTTAAAAATCACCTGGCCTTTAGAAGCATTACTACCCTTGCATAAAACTGTTGTGTCTGAAAAAAGGTGCAGAGAAGAAAATTAACCCTTCAGGTCCCTGTCTCTCCCTCAGACCCCTCCAGCTCCATCACTTCCCTGCGTGTCAGGCCTCGGTTTATGGGGATTTTTTGGAAATATCCAACCTCTATTACACGTCATTTTCAGAGCCTGCTGTCCGGGGCTGTGGCTCTCAAAGGAGGCAAAGCAGAGGTTGTTTTAAATACTTATATGGTGAAGGAGGCTGAGTCAGGTGTTTAAACAGAGATTCCCCCGTATCACACAGCAATAACGTGAATATTCCATTAACAGTCCACCAAACACCAATCGTTCCAAGACCTTTGGAAAGCACGATTTGCTCCGCTCCTCCTCTCAGCTCCAACTTGTGGTGGGGGGTTTTTTTCGCGTCCTTGTGACATCTCCCCGGCACTTTTGGCTGTGGGCGGGACGGGGACAGGGACAAGGGCGGGGATGGCGGCGGCCCCTCCCCTCATCCCCCTCAGAGCTTTTCCCGCCCTTTTCCTCGTGACGACCGCAGCGGCGGGAAGGGCGCGCGGGCACCGCCCCCGGACAGACGATTGGACAAGGGGCCGGTGCGCCAGCAGCGGATTGGACAAGGGGCTGTCAGTCAGCGCCAGGCCCCGCCCCCGGCGTCGCTATGACAACGCAACGCTGAGGGGAAGGAGCGGAGGTTATGGCGGCCCTGCGGGGGAAGCGGGGCCGCGGCCGCTTCAGAGCTGTGGTGATGTGGGGACAGGAAGGTGAGATTCTGCCGTTTCTACACGGGGCGGCGAGGGAGGGAAGGGGAGCTGAGGCAGCCGGGGGAGAAAAGGAAGTTCAGGAGGGACCTTCTCGCTCGCTACAACTCGCTGAAAGGAGGGGGTAGCCAGGTAGGGGTCGGGCTCTGCTCCCAGAGAGCAAGGGGCGGAACAAAAGGAAACAGCCTCAAATTGTGCCGGAGGTTTAGACTGGGTATTGGGAAAATTCCTTCCCTGAAAATGTTGTCCAGTCCTTGCACAGGCTGCCCAGGGCAGGGGTGAAGTCCCCATCCCTGGAGGGATTTAAAAGCCGTGTGGATGTGGCACTTGGGGACGCTCGGCGTCAGTGGTGGCCTTGGCAGTGCTGGGGAACAGTTGGACTTGGCCTTGGAGGTCTTTTACGAGATTCTGTGATTGTAAATCTCAAGGGCTTTGCTGAAAAGCTCAGAGTCCTGGAATTTGACAGTTAGCAGCTGATTTCACAGGTGAGTATCAGCTTTCAGGGATGACCCACCTCGACCTGTTTTTGCAAGGGACTAACTATTTTTTCCCTTTTTTTGCTTTAGAGTTTAATGGGGACACAGACACGGGTGCTTTCCACTGTGTAACTCACCATGAGATTTTGTGTTGCAGGGTCCATCTCCAGGGCTTGATGTGGAGTCCTGGCCGCTCAGTAAAAAGACTCAGCCATGGTAAAACACCTTTGATCATTTTGAAGAGCGTTGATACCACTTTTTTAAGGAAAAGGGTTAATATCCAAAAGGTTCCTTCCCACGGCTGCAGGACAGAACTGACCTGCTCGAATTCATTTTGTGTCCAAGTATAAACCTAATTCTGGCTTTTAGCTTTTTTTGTTCTTGGCTGCAGGCTGTAAAATTTTGTACACATTGTATAAAGCCTGTGAGCATCTTTTATATTTGGAAAGATCAGCTACAGGCCGAATTCCAATCAGGAGCCTACAAGTGCTCACAAAATCCCCCAGAGACCCTGGGCAAACAAGGAGTGGGACTCAGGTGACTGACTGGCTGCAAAATCCGACATAAGCGTGTCCCCGTTCCGGCCTGTGAAGTATTCCCCAAATTCTGTCCAGTTAGAGTCTGTGAAAGATGCTTGTCCCCATCTCAAACACATGTCTGAGGTCAGGTAGTTTCAGTCTGCAAATAATCTGTCATCAGCTGCAGCTTGCACTCTTACTTGCTCTTTTTTGCTTCTATTAGAGGATCTGTGTGTTTTATAGAGAAAATTTGATTTTTTAAAAAAATCTTTCTTTACCGGTCTGTATTCTTTCACACCGTGCTCCTGGCTGATTCTGAGATTGTGCCCTTTACTCTGTTCTCACACCTCAGAGCACAAATGTTTGTCTCTTTTGCACTGAGTAGCGCTGAGCTGGGAAAGGACTTGTTAGAAATTATAACGTGGCAAATACGCTACGTACAGAATTTTGGATTTGTGTAACCACCAGTGGTAGGAGAGCAGCTCTATCCCAGATCCATGAGAGCTGTAGGAGGGAGGCCTGCTTTCCTGGTTTAAGATCCAGAGTCACAAACAGGCACACAGGAGTGGAAGAACACAGGCCAAGTTACTTCAGGATTGCATCCCCATGCATTAATTAAAAAAAAA
>VXBT01011628.1:82942-94714 GCA_013400235.1 Oriolus oriolus
AGTCAGTGGAAAAGAATGTTTGGCTTCCATTGTGCACAAACCTTTTTTACCCAGATAGAAGCACAGGGGGACGCTGGCTAGCTCAGTCTGATGGATTTAAAGGTTCTCAGAGCCTCCAGAGCAAACAGGGATTGGTGGAAGTTGTATTAATGCTTGTGAGTCCTTCTACAAAATCACCACAAAGTATTGGGGTCTGGGTGAGGGGCTCTGAGCTAATGCTGCGAGCCAGGACTAAGATGGAACAAAACAGCTGCTCTGGGATGTCTTGGGATCATGGAATCGTGGAATGGTTTGGGCTAGAAGGACCTTAAAGCTCATCTGGTTCCAACCACTGGACACATTCCCAGGTTGCTCCAAGCCCCATCCAGCCTGGCCTTGGACACTTCCAGGGATCCAGGGGCAGCCACAGCTTCTCTGGGAATTCCATTCCAGCCCTCCCCACCCTCCCAGCCAGGAATTCCTTCCCAAGATCCCATCCATCCCTGCCCTCTGGCAGTGGGAAGCCATTCCCTGGCTCCTGTCCTTCCATCCCTTGTCCCTCTCCAGCTCTCCTGGAGCCCCTTTAGGCCCTGGAAGGGGCTCCGAGGTCTCCCCAGAGCCTTCTCCAGGTGAACACCCCCAGCTCTCTCAGTCTCTCAGCCTGGGATCCTCTACCCAGAAGTGAGACAACAAAGACCCAAAGCTGAGTGGGTTTGTGGTCATTTTCTCTCTGCAGCCAGGCAAAAGCAAAAAACCCAAGGGCGGCAAAGGCAAAAGGTCCCAAAAGGGTGGAAAGAAGGATGCGAAAGAAGTGGATCTCTTCAACCCAGCTGTCATGCTCAATGCCTACTACATCTCTCACAACGCCTCTGCCTTCCTGGAATTCCGAGGCTATCCCTGGCCTGGCTCCCTCAAAAAGAAGGGAAAGAAAAAGAAGTGAAAACGCAACTCCCCTGTGAAGACTCCTCTGTGATTAAACCCGCCCTGACCTCTGCAGTGGTCAGCTCAAATATTTGCCTTGGTCACTGCTGTGTCCGTACAAAGACACTTTTATTACAGCTCAAGCCCAGAGTGACAAGTGGCAGGGGACACTGTGCCATTGTCATTTCAGCTGTGGCACTTCACCCCCCCAGGTCTGTGTGGAATGGGGTGTTGTGCCTCGGCAGGGCTGTGTTGGGTTGGATTTACCCGCGCCGCTGCCATTCCTTAGGGATGGGATGAGTCCCTGAGTCCTCCTTGAGCTCAGGAAGTGGAGCCCATGGCAGGATTGAGAGCGTCAGGCACGTGAGGGGAGGCTGAGGGAGCTGGGAAAGGGGCTCAGCCTGGAGAAAAGGAGGCTCAGGGGGGACCTTGGGGCTCTGCACAACTCCCTGACCGGAGGGGGCAGCCGGGGGGGGTCGGGCTCTGCTGGCAGGGAACAGGGACAGGAGGAGAGGGAACGGCCTCAGGCTGGGCCAGGGGAGGCTCAGGTTGGACACCAGGAGGAATTTCCTCCTGGAAAGGGTGGTCAGGGCTTGGCAGGGGCTGCCCAGGGAGGTTTGGAGTGCCCATCCCTGGGGGTGTCCAAGGAAGGCCTGGACGTGGCACTCAGTGCTCTGGGCTGGGGACAAGGTGGGGTCAGTCACAGGTGGGACTGGATGATCCTGGAGGTCTTGTCCATCCCAAATGATTCTGGGAATGTGACTTAGGTTTGTCAGTGATTCTGTTACACCCAGCAGAGGCGGTGATGAAGCCCCACACCCAGGCTGTCACTCACTGTGATCATTCTCAGCCCGAACATCCTGGCTGGAGACCACAAGCTCCATGTCACAAGCTCAGAGCCCTTTTGCTGCATTTCCTCCACGGGTGTTTAACACAGCCCTGGGTAAATCATGAAGCACCACGCTGAGGGAAGCTCTGCATCTCTCCCAGGTCCTTCCACCCCTCCAACTTCCAGGTAACAGTCAATTATAACATTGTCAACCCAAGCCAATAAAGGCCTGGAAATTCTGGTGCTGTTTCTCCAGCCTAAAACATTCCCTCTATGAGGAGGTTTTGACCAGGGAAGATCTTAATTGGTGGCATTGCTTGTCAGCCAGCTGCTGTCATTTGTAGCTCGCTGCAAACCCTACTGGGTTTGTTTCATCTACACATGGTACAACCCACCCTAGAAAGCCAAGAGTAAAATTGGTGTTTGGAAAAAAAATATATATATATACACACACATATGTATATAGGTATAGGTATATGTATATGTAGGGTTTATTTTAGAGCAATTTGGTTGCAGAGGAAAGCATCCATGTAGCCATTTTGGCTGTTATTATGTACAGTAATATGACAACATGAAAGCATAAAAATACCACTTAAGAAAATGTATAAGGAAAATAAAGAGGGAAAGGATAGGAGGAGAAGGATCTCACCCCCTACAGGCCTCGTGATGAGCCTCGGTTGTTGCAATCTCGGTGTCTGTTGGTCCAACTGATGGTCACAGACTGGATCCATCAGGTGATGAGGGGAAATCCCAAAGAAGGGGTAGGGGAAATGCACAGAACACAAAATCTATTTGGTTTATATTCACTCAGGTGCAGGTGGGAACGCTCAGGTATCTCCCCTGGAGCGGGGAGTTTCACAGTGGATGATGGAATGTTGTGGATCACCGGACACTTGGATGATGTAATTTTGTGGGTCACCAGACACTTCGGGACTCTTTGACACCTTCTAAGAGGATGCAGCTGCCTTTTATATCAGCACAGTTCAGTCCAGGATGGCCCGTTATGGCCCATCAGCAGAGGTGAACACCTCTGGGCTACCTGTGAATGTCCCGATACTCCCCAGGCAGGGGAGTTATCCCAGCTGAATTCCCTTGAGTAAGGACAAAGAGGCAGTACCTTATTCAGACCTGATAAAGGGTCCCTTATCAGTTTGCAGCCTGAGGTGGGCTGTGCTCCTCCTCTCCAGCTGGGCGGGTCACTTTGCACATTGGCAGCTTGTCCACTGAACATTTGAGCCATCAGCATCACAGTCTCTCTTCCAATACCCTTGTGGATCCATTCTTCTTCCCAGATCAGGGATAACTGGGCAAAAGTACCACCTTTGTCTTATCCCAGGTTCAAAATCCAACATTCCAGTTAGTAGGGGTACCTGGGGAGGGGTGGCTCTGGTGGTCACGGGTGGACAGCATTTCTTTGCAGTTTGCTACAGTGGGCAAAAGCCCTTTGATGATTTTAGCAGAGTCTAAGCCATGAACCACTTCAGTCTTTCACAACATGTCAAGAAAATAATCACAGGATCGTTAAGGATGGAAAAGCTCGGAGCGGGAAAAGATGACCGACTCCAACCATCAACCTGGCACCAGCGCCGTGTTCACCACTAACCCATCCCCGGGATGGACACCCAGGCCGGTGGATTTCCTGTTTCCCTGCAGTTGGCCTGCTCTGATGACTCAGGGATGTGGTTTGCAGCACCAGTTTGTTCTGAGTTGTGCACCTACGTCTCGTCCTGAGCGTTGCCTCGCGTTCTCGCTTTCCCATCACCCACCAGGAAGTCTCTGGTCACAGCAGCTCTCAGCTATTTCCTCCAAGTATCAGCCTTCTAAAGCCAGAGATCTCTTGCAACCTCTGTATTCACCATCTTGAGCTAAAAATATAATTAAAAACCAAAATATTAGATTTTTTTTATGATGTATTTACCACACAGAGCTTTTAGGGACAGATGTTTCCGAGCACTGAAGTAGGATGGTTAAGGATGGTTAAAAGGGAGCAAGGCCATTTTTACATCTGTGGTAAACTGGAGCTACAAAGATTTCGAGACTCCAAAGTTCCAGTATCCAAAGTTTACTGGAACAAAGAGTGAAATATTATTATATGTTCTCTCTTTAGCAAAAATTTCTGATTTCACCATGATGCAGCTGAACACACCAGATGGTGACCAGTGAAGTGCAAAGGATAAAGCAAAAAACTCTGCTTTCTAGTGGATCTGAAAAGTTGAAAAGTTGCCATTCACTTCTTTGACAAGAGATGAAAACACCCTCCCAACCATCCCAAACTGAGAAATGAAACACTTTTTTTCCCCCCCTCCTTTTTCCTTTTACCTCTCAGCTGAATTCTGCATGTAATTCCGGCTCCCTGGTGGTTCATAAACACCAAGAGACATCTCTAAAGAAAAGTTTGGACTTCAAATGGCTCAATTTGCTTAAAAGTGCTGCAGGCTGTGCCGTGACTTCTGAGAGAGAGCCTCTGGCTCCCGTGGATGTGACTTCCCAGGGAGTCCCCACAGCTGCAGGGTGAGCGTTGCAGCTATTTCTGCTTTATCCCAACCTGCAAGACTTTGGCTCTTGGATGGGCTTTTCTGCCTGCTGGGGTGCAAGGTTTAAGCTGAGTTTTATGATGAATAAATCCTGCTCTGCCCAAATCGAAGAGTTTTGTGAGGGGAATCTGCCAGCTGCAGATGCCCTTTGTTTTATGGCACAGGGAACTTTGTGGTGTTAACGTGTGTCAAGTCTTGCAGGGAGTTAATTTTTTGTAGCGTTGGGGTTTCCTGTGCTCTGCTGCCACTGTTGGTTCACGTTTCCTGCAGGAAGTTGTGTACCAAAGCACTGCTGTCACAAACACAGGAGATGTTGATGTGTGTGTTTGTGGGTGGGGAGAGTCATGGGGACTGTTCTGTGATGGGAGTGGTGGAGATATATATAAATGTGAAAGGTTTGGTAAAAGATATTATTCACCACATTCGGAATGAGGGTGTTTCAAGCTGTGTGTGAGCAGCTTCCCGTCTTTTCCCTTCCTTTCAGCCAGAGCTTTTGGATTGCCAGGTTTCTCCTTCCACATTATTTCACCCGAGGAAAAGCACCGTGGATCTTTGGATGCGTAAGAAAGGCTCGAGAAGGGGCAGGGATCCTTTTGTCCCAGTTCTCATTTGAAGAGTTGCCCTGGCTGTTACTTCCCAGCTCCAGGGGAGGATGGATAGCTGAGGACTCTTTCCCTCATAAAAGGTACCTCCATAACAAAGAGGCTCCCATGGAGAATTTTTAAAGAAAAACTTCCTTCCAAGAGGCTTTTTAAAGGTTGGCACTAAATAGTGTCAGCAGAAGGAAATAAAATGAAGTTTTCAATGGGTTAACTCCTCTCTCCTTTGCTCATTTTTCACTGTCTTGCTGCCCTGGTGCCCTTTCAAGAACAAAAAACCCCAATTTTACTGGCTTTTTATAAGGCTCTCTCTTGCACACTTTCTATATAGTTTTTTTTAATTACATAAGTTAGGGGTTTTTTTCTCTCTTTTGCTTTTGTAACTGTCATACAAAGGAGCAAAAGGAATGAAATATTAGAACTCATAGAAGTGGTTGCTGTGCAGGTACCGGGACAGCTGCCAGTGCTGATGTCTCCCAGGTCAAACACTGGGATGGGTTTGTTGCATCCTGGTGTGTTATCCACTGTATAATTATCCAGCAGTTTTCTGGAGGTATTCAGGGAATTCAGGAGTCCTGATATTTAATTATTTTAAAATAAAATAGAGGCCTTTAAAATTGCTGTGTTCCTTTTAGGTTATTGCCACATGATTTCAGGAGAAACAATCAAAAGGATTTTTTAAATTTACTGTTAAAGTCAGATATATTCACAACTAAGCTAAAGTAAACCAAGTGTGAAATCTTCTTTATGCAAAAGCCTGGCTTAGTGTCAGCATTTGTCTTCTGGCTGTAACTGGCACTAAAAGAGAGAAATGTGTAAGGAAAGTGAGGAAAATATTTAATGCCACACATGGCTGCAGCAGATTCCTTGGAATGGCCACAGTCATGTGCCATGAAGGGAGCAGTTTGCTCTTTGGTGGAAATTCTTGACCTAAATGTTTAAAAGTTCACCTGCATTTACCGCTGAATATTGGAGTATTTTTAACAGCTGAAATTGCAAGGGCAGGCCAAGTGCTCCTACAATCCGACAGGAAATGTCAGCAGGGAGACAGGAGCACACAGATGATTGAAGAAAGCAAAAATGCTTAAAGCTGTTTAGTACAAGCTGAAAATTACATTTAACTTTAGAATTTTTTTTTTTCTCTCTCTCAGGATGATTCAAGTAGGTCATGCAACTCTTGGGGGTACTTTTCCCACATCATTTAATAGGAGGTGCCTGTTCTGTGAAGTACGGAGATAATCAGCCTGGAATAAGAGCTTTCTGTGCAGACTGAGATGTTAAATCAGATGTTTGAGTTGAAGTTGTATCAGTGAAGCAATTAAGTTACAACAATTATTGCAATTGGGGTTTCCTGGAGTTTTCTCAGCGCTGATATGGCCAACACACCTGAAAGGGGCTTTAAATGTGGATTATCTCACCCTGCTTTGCACGTTTGTAGCACAGTTGTGGGTGCTGAGCTGGTCATGCTGGGATCTCCCTAGGGATAAAAAGGAGATGGGAAGCAGGCACATGAATTATGGCCACTTACAGAGAGAAAATTCTGATGTTTCTTTGTTGCATTTCTGGCAAAATGCTCGTTCCTTAAGTTATGTCATTCCTGAAAAAAATAATTTACTTTTTCAGACTTTTAAAAATTTCTCTTAGTCTGAAAAAAAAGGTTTGTACAATAAATCTGCTCCCACGTGCTCATCTGATTGGATGGATTGCTCCCACGGTGGCACACATGGCACTTTGGGTGTTGAAGGCACGGTGACAACGACTTGGATTGCCCAGGGCACAGCAGGAATGATCTGGCTCCTTCGGTATTTACACAAAACCTGGTCTGTGACAGTTCCTACGGGTTTCTTTTTATGGCAGTTCAAAAAGTTACAGACCCAGACCGACTTTCCTGAAACTACAATGTTTCTGTCTGGAGGGAAGTTCTGCTCTGGGACATTTGCCTGTGATGGTGCTGTGAGTTTCCCATCCCAGGTTGAAGATAAGGTGCCTGGGGAGGAGCGACCGGGAGCGCTTTGCTTGTATAAAATGGAATTATTTCCACCAGAGAAGGGCAGGGGCCTGTTGAGGACGATGGTTTCCTGTCTGCAGGGTTTTCGTTGGGTTGGCAGCAGATTTTATCAAACCTCTAAGGCAGTGAACTCCCAGGGAAACAGGTGTCTTCTGCTGGGATATACTGGAGTTTCCTAAGCACCAGGCTCTTGGTCTTAGTCCAGTTGTAACCATCGAGCTTGGCACGGGGTCACACTCCTCTCAAATGACACGGCCTGAGATGGGGTCCTTGAAAGCTTCTGTCACCTGTTGTTTTGGCTCCCGAGATACTTTATCTAGGAAGAACTTCCTGAAATTAGATACAACATTTGAGGGAGTACCTGATAATTACAGCTTGCCCTTTGGGAACTGTCCCAGGAGTAGCTCTGTTTTTTTGGAAATCCACAAACTTTTATTAATTCCTCATCCTTTTCCACTGTTTTACTCATGTGCTTTGCACAGTTTCTGTTCCCATCACCAGAAAAGCAGACAGCAGAGTAGGGAACACTTCCAGCTCTTATACTGGCAGCTGATATTTTGCTTTTCTCC
The DNA here is from genome assembly GCA_013400235.1 of Oriolus oriolus. Lineage (NCBI taxonomy): Eukaryota > Metazoa > Chordata > Aves > Passeriformes > Corvidae > Oriolus > Oriolus oriolus. The sequence continues at coordinate 90,382 of VXBT01011628.1, forward strand.
CCTAGAACTATAGCTGGGGTCTCTCACAATGCTTCAGCAGGTCTTAAAAGTTGTCCCCAGCCTGGCACTGCAAGCTTCCTCAGGAGAGGAGATGGAAGGAGATGTTTGTGGGATTCACACTGATGACCTCCTAGGGGTGCCCCTGCTGAGCTCCCCGGTGTCCCTTGGCATGTCCCAGGGTCCTTCAGCTCTCAGGTGGCTCCGGGACTGTTCCCATTCCCACACGTGACAGAGCTGTGCTAATCCTGAGCTCACCTGAACCCTTCGCTGCCTTTACACGGATCTTCCATGAACTGAGGGTTGTTACGTCCCTGTTCCCTTAAAATCCCCTCCTTTCAGCTCTTTAGGGTAACAAAGCCTACTCCTTCCACCCTTTAATATTGTTACATGTTTTAAACCTGTTACTCTAGTTGCTTTCCTCCCTTCTCCACACTGCTGCCCTTTCATCAGCACAGGGTGACAATTAACAACTCCAACCTGCAGTTTTCCTTCTTGTATGTTGCTAAATTCACGGGATTGATCTTCCCTAAATCTAAATGTCTGCATCAATGCAGGGACTAGTTATCTCTAGATGAATACAGCAGGAGCAGCTCAGGATGGGAGTCCTCTGATTAAATGTGTGCATGGGCTCAGAGCAGCCCTGGGTGTCTTGTTTAGGTACAGGAATATTGGTGAGATCAATCTCTGGTATACAAGATTTTGCTGCGAAAGCGAATTAAAATTTAGCGTGGCTGCAGAAATGTAAATTCCTCACATGGGAAATCAGCACGGCCACAGCTTAGTCCTGAGGAATTTGGGCTAAAGGCCATGGAAAGGAGTGTGAGAAAACTGGGAAAAACTCTGTGACTCTGGTGTGTCAGATGATGAGGGTAAAACTGCGTGGGATATTCTCTTTGTCTGAAAGGAAACCACCCAGCCTGTGCCTTTTGGGCACCTCAGAGGACAAAACCACCTCCTGCCTCCAGCCCAGCAGTGCCTCCGAGGCGGGGGAGTGGAGCAGAGCTGGAGAGATCCTCGGGGAGGAAGCGTGGCCATCTGGAGCTTATCGCTCCTGCCCAGTGCCGAGCTCAGCCTGCCCACTCCTGCTGACAATAACCAGGGCAATGGGGAGCAGACACCCGCCCAGCCACGAGGACATCGCGACAAAAACACGTCCCAAACATCCCGCTCGGGCTAATCGGTGTTCAGGGCCTGCTCAGGGAATTTCTTTCCCTAAGAAAAGCAGTGTGGACATGAAGCTGGATCTCACAGTGAGTGGATTTGCAGTCCTGTACGAAGTCACTGCAGCAGCACGTTTTTTGGGAGCTCTGTGTGCTGCATCTGTGTGAGGATGGTCCGAGGAGGTGTCATCCTGGGGCTCCCTGGAGCTCTGCCAGCTCTGTCCCACAGTCGAGGAGGACTGGGATTATGAGGTGCTCCAGCAGCCACCGGCGTGGAAATGAGCCACTCGAGTCAGGCAACGCCTGTCCTAAAAAATGATCGGAAAAAATCCCCCCCGGTGTGAAAACCAGCTTCAGGCAACGCGTGGGGATGGGAGGGCACGGCCTTCCTGCCAACAAGCTCCCACCTCATTTCTCCCTTCTTCAGTCTGATCTTTGTCTCCCCGTTAATTGTACATGGCAGCAGGTGGAATGAGATGCTTTAAGTTCCCTTCCCACCCAAACCATTCTGTGGTGAACTTGATCAAACTATATCTACATTTATTTATATATAAATATATAAAAATAAATATAATATAATATATTCTTATTTGGAAATAAGAAGTGAAAATAAGTTGAAGATATCTGAGGAGTGTCTGCAAAGGGGGAGAACTACGTGTAAGGATCTAAACTGGAGAGAGGGAATATTCAGATGAAAGACCAGAAATGGGTATGTGCAGAGCCCTGACAGGTGCTGGGAGATGCTGCAGGAATCCAAAATCCCCCTGGCAGCAGCTCTCCAGAACGATTACAGATTTTGAGGACTACAATCTTTAACAGAGCTTTTCACTACAGGAATCATCCTCAAACTTAGCTTTGGTTTTGGTTGGCTCCAGAGAAGTCGTGGAAGGCAGAGCCCGGCCAGGGCCACTTAAAACAAACCCACTGCACCACCAAAGTTCTACCTGGAGAAGGGAAAACCATCCTGGCTCTTTGTTCCTGAACAATCCCTGCTGCAAGGACACACATGAAAGGAAAGCAGTGGATGCCGTTTTCTTTTTCTAATCTGGAAAAGAGGGAGAGAAGAAAAAGGCCAAGGAGCTGTGGCTGTGTTCTTCCCCTTCCAGTCTGCACTGTGAATGTTTGAAAAATGCTGTTTGTGGTCTCTCAAAGTCAGCATTTTTTTTTAAAGCTTGGCCAGAGAGGTTGTGGACTCCCCATCCCTGGAAGTGTCCAAGGCTGGGTTGGACAGGGCCTGGAGCAATCTGGGATAATGGAAGGTGTCCCTGCCCAGGGGAGGGGGTGCAACTGGATGATCTTTAAATTCCCTTCCAAGTGAACCCATTCCATGACTCTGTGATTTTTTCTGTGATTTTTCTCTTCCCAGACCCCAGCATGTGGACATTTAAACCTTTCCCCACCGTGCATCATTGTTCCTCCCCAGTCTTTCCCTGAACACTGAATTTGTCTCCAGCATTCCCATGGCTCCCATCCTTCTGCTGGCCACAGGCACATTTGCACTCCCAATTAGACTTTTCCCAAACTTTTCACGTAGGATTACAGCCCAGCACAGCCTGGATAACCAGGAGAACCTAGGGAGGCATCTGCTGATGCTCAGTTTGCCAAAAAAAGAAAGTGTTAGTTTGTTCACAATGAGAAACGAGGCCTTTTTTGGATCATTTCTGATCCATCCCAAATGAATATCCATGCTGTTCCTTTGCTCCTGGGTGCCCTCTGCTCTTCACAGAGGTGGGGGGAAAAAAAAAAAAAAAGACCACGTGTGCCAGCACTCAACAGCCACTGACTCAGGGATGTCGGGCACTTTCACAATCCTGTGGCTGGATCAGCCCATTCCAAACCCATCAGCAACACGTGGCCTTGGAAATACGCACGTGCATGGGAGTCCGGGACATCCCGTCACCCACCCCGCTCCCCCGAGGCAGGAGCGGCTGCACCTGCAGCATTCCTGAGCCGGGCTTTGTCCAACCTGTTCCTAAAAACCTCAAACTCCGGTGTCCCAAGGCCCCCTTCCACGTCCTACCCCTGTGGGATTTTCCTGCTGGCTCACCTAAACGCACCTTTCTGCAGGACCTTCGTGCTGCGGAGATCCCAGGATACGCTTAATTTAAAGCCTTAGGAATTTTTGATCCGCCAGACCCTTCAGCACAGAGCACGGAATAAACACAAATGGTCCCTTAATGAAGGGATATCCCTGGAAATATTTTGCTTTCCAGGCTGCTCTTCACCAGCTTCTGGAAACTCTTCTCCTTGTGCCTGTTCCCGTGGTGTTTTCCATGTCATTCCTAAGGAAGAACAAATCCGACACGTTCAGGGAACCAGACATCAAGTCCCGCCTCAAGACTCAAAAACCTCACAGATTTACACCCGTTTTTGTAAGTTCCCTCAGCTCCTTTCACCTCTGCGTTTTAAAACCTTCTCCTTTATTTTTCAGCTCCCTGAACCATGGAATCTTTTGCGTTAGAAAAGACTTTTACGATCATTAAGTCCCACTGACCCTCTCTGCTGCCTGGGGACAGCGAGAGGTGAATTGTGAACGCCACACAGAATGGAAACAATTTCCATTTTTAACTGAACTTTTCCGCACAAAATGGGGAATAACATGATTTAAACTAGATTTTTTTTTTTTGCAACAACATGGAAAAAAATCCATCTCAAACTGGATTTTATGCACAGAAAAAAAGCAAAATTTTGATTTTCAAATGGATTTTTTTCCACAAAAATGGGGGGAAAATTCGAATTTAAACCTGGTTTTCCCACAAAAAAGGGAAAATGTCCATTTTAAACTGGATCTTTAAAAAAAAAAAAAAAAAAGGGAAAATATTTCTATTTTTAAACTGGATTCTTCCACCAAAAATAAGGGAAACATTTCCATTTTGAACTGGATTTTTTCCACAATTTCCATTTTAACATGGATTTTTCCGCCAAGAAAGGGAAGAAAAATCCATTTTAACCAGGAGTTTTTTTCCCACAAAGAAACAGAAAAAAAAAATATTTTAAACAGATTTTGTCAAAAATTCTATTTTAAAATGCATTCTCCCAGATTTTCCATTTTAAGCTGGATTTTCCCCCGAAAAACATGGCCAAAAAAAAAAAAAAATCTATTTTAAACTGATTTTTCCACGACTTCCATTTTAAACCGGATTTTTCCACCAAAAGTATGGCCCCCCAAAAAA
>VXBT01011628.1:95528-153522 GCA_013400235.1 Oriolus oriolus
CCCCCTTTTTTTTTCCCCCCCAGAATCAATTAGGTTGTAAAAGGCCTCGGAGATAAATAAGTCCAACCTTGATGAAGTTCCTCTTCGTGCCCCCCTTTTTTTCCTCCTTTATCCCTGTTTTTATTTCCACTTCACCTCCTATATTTTCCCCAGAATCAGAGAACCAACTAAGTTGGAAAAGACCTCTGAGATAATTTATGAAGTTCCCCTTCCTTCTCCCTTCCCACCTCCCTTTTTTTTCCTGTCATCCCTCTTTTTTTCCCCTTTTATCCTGCTTTCCCCCTCCCCTTTATTTTTCTTTGCATTTTGTACGTGTGCAATTTTCTTCCTGTTGTACAGGAGGTTGGGAGCGAGCTGAAACGTGTTAATCACTCACCTCCCCTCCATTTAATATACCCAGAAAAGAGGTGTAAATGGCCTATAAAAAAGGGGTGTAACTGGGTATGTATTAATATACCCCAAAAAGGGCTCTAAAACACCTGGCTCAGGACAGACCTGGCTGTGACTGAGGTGCTCAGGACCTTTTTAGCGTAAATAATAATTAAGGGACAGAAATAATTCAGCTCAGGACTCTTCCTGCGTTTGAGGTTTCCAAGTCTCAGCTTTCTTGCAGCTACAGATGATTTTCATTGCGTGGGGAGATGTTTTCTCTCTTTAAGTTCGGGAACTCTGCTTTATATTTTAATAATATTTTTTTTTTTTCCTCCACTGAACTGTTATTTCCAGAATTTGGGATTTTTACCTTAAATCCCAGCCTTTTACCTGGCTGTTGTGGTTTTGTCTGTAAGCTTTGCTGCTTTCCAGGCACAGTTTTAGACCCTTTTCCCCTGTCCTGAGAGGATTCCCGGTGTGAACTCACGTTCATCCTCACTTCAGCCTTTGCCTCATCTTCTCCTTCGTCCACATCACAATTGCTCCTTTTTAAATCCTCTCACAGTGAACTTTTAATTCCCAAATATTGGGGAAATAGATGAGGGAATTGTTCATCTTTTTATTGAAATTTTCATGCTGGTGGTAAAACTGGGAGCAATGATTTTTTTTTTTTTTCTATCGGGGTAAAAGAGGAAGTGGATGATGATGATGGTACCTGTGGAAAGCTGAGGGTTGTAGCAACTGATTTTCCAGGATTTTAATCTTGCACATCCATCCCTGGAAGTGTCCAAGGCCAGGCTGGATGGCGCTTGGAGCACCCTGGGATAGTGGCAGGGGGTGGAGTGGGATGGGATTTGGGTCCCTTCCCACCCAAACCATTCCACGATTCCATAAAAGCGTTCCAGTGCCGTGTTCAGTTAAATCCTCTCATCTTCCTCTCTAATTCCTGCGTGTGTTTGGTGTTTTACAGAGCGTCTCAGTTGGTTTTTTTATGGAGTTTTATTGCATCCCAGTTGTTTTTCAGCAGCCTCACATCATTTTTGTGAGGCTTTGCCATGGCCTCGTGTGCACAGGCCATAAACACAGCGAGCTGGGAGCCCTCGGCCTCATCCCCTGCGGGGTTTGTGCAGCCCTTGGAATTTTTTAGGATTTAGAAAGTGTGTGATCTGATGGAGGTAACTTGGCCAGGACAACAAACATCCCATTCCAGAAGTAAATTAAGCCATCCTGGAAAACCCAGCTCTCTGCCAGTGAGAGTCCTTGGTGCGGGTTGGAGGCAGCACCTCTGTGTGGCTCCATCAGGAAAATGTGTGGCAAAACTTGAGGGATTAAGCTGTGGAGACTGCCTGGGGAAAGTGGTGGAGTCCCCATCCCTGGAATTGTCCAAAAACCTGTGGATGTGGCACTGGAGGCCGTGGTTCGGTGGTGAACACGGCGCTGCTGAGCTGATGGTTGAACTCGATGGTCTTGGAGGACTTTCCCAACTTTACCAATTCCATGATTCCATGAGCAAAAGCCACTTTGCCCCTGAGGGAGCTTGGCCACGGTGGGGTTTTTCCTGTCAGGTAATTGTCTGGAATTGCCTGGACAGAAGCCCCGTGCGTGGTCAGCTGCTCCGATGTCCATCCGCAGCCCGCAGCGGTTTTGGTCCTGAGGAATTCTTCATGTGTTGGAATTTCATACCTTTTCTGTCGCTCAGGAGCCTGAATCGCCTTTTCTCAGCCTGAAACCAGGCAATTTAACTTCTGGCAAGCTCAGGCCTGGAATATTTCAGCCTTGTAAGGGAAAACGAGGAACCCCAGGAGAGTGGAGGCACCAGCACTGGGAGCACTGGGAGCACTGGTTGTGTCCATCTCCTAGGCTGTGTCATGTCCAGCTTCTGCCATGTGCATGCACAAGCTCTGGGAATATTTCCATTGCTTTTCCAAAGGAGGGAGATTTCCATGTAGTTTCTCTCTTGGAGGTTTTGGGAATTATTATTTTTTATGTGTTACCCTTCTCTGATCTGGGAAAGCGTTTTCCAGGAAGGCAGCAGGGCACAGTGAGCTCTGCTGTGCTCCTGTATCCCTTCTACCACGAAAATTTAATCCGGAGTTTTCTGCGTTGGAACATTTTGTGCTGTTGTAACGGTGGGGTTGTGTTGATGATTTTCAGTGCAGGGAGTTCCGTGAAATTCAGCCTTGGACTTTTATCTTCCTTACGACGCTTCTGAAGTCCGTGTGGGAAAAAAAACCACAGTTCACATATTTTGTGTTAGTCCTTACCCAGTGCCCGAGATACTCAATAAAATAATTTTATACCACTTTTTTTTGGAGGGGGGGGGTTTAAAATAATTTCTGCTGCACAACGGGAATTTTACTTGTACTGTTCAGTGCCCCACCACCCTCTGGGGGCAGGACCTTTTCCTGATATCCAACCTAAACCCCCCTGACACAGCTCCTGCCATTCCCTTGGATGAAGTGGCGCCCTGTCCTGGCACTGGGGCAGTGTTGGTGTGTGTTTGAAGGGAATCCATCCTCTCAGGGCTTGGAATTCAGCTCCTTGTTATGTCAGTTTAATGGTTTCCCGCATTTGAGTGCGAATCCACACCCCTGCCCTGATCCATTTGTCACTTATTTTAGTTAATTAATTTGTGTGTCTGCTCTTGTGAATCTCTTCATCAGCTCGTTTTCCATGTGAATCCAAGCCAGGTAAATAAATCCTGGCAAAACCCCTCTGATTTCCAATTACTACAAACCATAAAACGCCGAACATCAGTGGTGTCTTTTTTGAAACTGAAGCTTCCACCAGAAATTCTCACCCCTTCCCAGCCTGAAGGCTGTAATGGACTGTGGGAAAGGGTTTAAGGCCCAGAGTTGAGCAGGACTTTATACCAGGCGTGGAGGAACCTCTCACCTGTCCAGGCTAAACCTGGACCATGCAGGACCTTCCAGCTTTGGGAGGAATTCAGGTTTATTCTGTAGCCACTCCAGCAATTGCAACGGGCTTCGATATTTGTGTCTTCCCCAATTCTGCTCCTTTTACTTTTGCTTTTTCTCCCAAAAACTGGTGGCGCTGACCCAGTGGACAGTCCCGCTTGGGAGGGTTGGGTGGAATTGTTTGTGCACTTCCTGGGAAAGCTCAGGGCCTGTTTTCCTTTGGGAATAGCACAGCTGCAACCGGGAGCGATCCCTGTGTTCTCACCAGGAGTGCGAGAGGGTGCCCAGGTAACCAGGGCTGTGCTCCTGCTTTGTTTTGGAGCTCAGGCTGCGTTCCAGGTTTTTTTTGGGAAGGACTCTGAGGTTTGTTGTGGACGAGTTGCTGCCAGACTCCGAGAAGGGAGTCCAAGGGGGAATCCCTTCTACTGCCAGATGGAACACGGGGAGCTGCAGGCTGTGTTTGGTGGAGCTCGCAGCTCATCCTGATGCACGTTGACGTTTTGATGTCGATGAAATTCCATCTTGTGGTTTTTTTTTTTCCTCCCGGGATAAAAAAAAAGATGTAGCTGTACAAAAGCGCTTAGGATGCTCAGGATGGAAGGTGCATTCCAAATCAGCAGGATTTGGAAGTGCAGTGTCTCCTTTTCTTCCTGTTTTCCACCTTTTCTCTGGGCCTGTGCTGCTTTCGGCGGGGAGTGGAGCCTGGTTTTGTGCTGGAGGATGGAAGCAGGTGTCTCCTTGGTTTAGAGCATTATTTTTGTTGGATGCTGGTGACTCTCAGCCTCTGCGAGGCAGATGTGGGAATTGTTTTACCTGTTTGTGTGCTGCCTGTGGTGCCTATAAATAATAAATAATAAATGGGTTGCTCAGATCCTACAGACCCGGGGAGGGAAACTCAACTTTTTCAGTCCTATGAAATTTCATCTGACCTCAAATACACAAGGAAAAAACCAAGAAAGTGTATTTTCACTCGCAGACCACATTTGCTTGTAACCAGTGTGACCAAGGAAGCCAATCCAGAAGTAACCGAGTCCCTCCCACTGCTCATTACATAACCATCTAATTAAAGGAATCAAACAGGGATGACTTTCAGGCTTGGAAAACTTCCCCATAGTCTGGGTCAAAAATACTTGCAGGACCACACAGCCCAGAGTGCCCATGTTTTATTTATGCTGAGAAATGCTGTGTAAATGAAGAAGTTTATTTTTGGTGTCAGCCATTAGAGCCTCCTGCTGCTTCTGCAGCCGCTTCCTTGGGCACCAGGAAAATCCTTTAACTCCTGATTTCCCTTTGGAAGGAGAAGGGACTTAAATAGTGCTGCTCCCTTCCCTCCCTAGAAGGAGCTGGTGAATTCAGAGCTCTTCTCGCGGTTGCTTTGGGTTGAAAGTTGGGTTGTTTTCAGGCTTAACTCATTCTGCATCATGAGCATTCCCATGGATTTAGGGGGGGTAAATCGGTGAATTTGGTCTCTTGCTCCAGAAGGAAACAGTGAAATTTCCCTGGGAATGGTTGGCATACTTCAGCCCTGATAATCAGAAGCATATGTAGATGGAGGTGGTGGTGGAGAGACGTGAAAGACGTCTGAAGTACAAAATGTAGCAGCAAATAAAAATTCACGGTCCGTTTTCAGCGTATCAAGCGCGGGGTTGTTGCAGGAGCTGTAAAAAACTTGGAATTCCCGCAGGATTTGCGTACCGTGCTCAAAGCAGGAAAAGCACAGAGTTAAGGTGGGTCAGGGCTGGAATTCCAGGATGGCTCAGTTCTGGATGTTCTCCCCGGGTGTGGGACTGCGGTGTCCCCTGCGCCCGCGTGGGAGGCAGCCGGGTACGGAGCGGGACGTGGAGAGCACCCGGCCTGTTCAACAGGCTCCGTCAGTGTGGAGAGGGAAATGTGGGAAGCAGCATTTAAACCCGGCTTGGAGGTGCTTTCGACCTGAAAGACTCGCAGGCAAATCTCTTCGATGTGGTTGGGCTGGAAATGCACTTTTTTTTTTTCCCCTCCAGAAAACACAAATTTTGGCGGTGCGGAATGCGAGGCTGCGAGCGTGACACGGGGTTTTCTCACGTGCCTGGTGTGTGGGACAATTTCCCTTTTTGGGGGGAAAAGGGTCGTGGGTTCATCATGGAATTGTGGAATGGTTTGGGTTGGGAGGACCTTAAAGCTCATCTCGTGCCGTGGGTAGGGCACTGTCCGCTATCCCAGGCTGCTCCAAGCCCTGTCCAGCCTGGCCTTGGACTCTCCCAGGGATCCAGGGGCAGCCACAGCTTCTCTGAGAATTCCAGCCCAGCCAGGAATTCCTTCCCAATATCCCATCCATCCCTGCCCTCTGGCACTGGGAAGCCATTCCCTGTGTCCTGTCCCTCCATCCCTTGTCCCCAGTCCCTCTCCAGCTCTCCTGGAGCCCCTTCAGGCCCTGGAAGGGGCTCTGAGCTCTCCCTGGAGCCTTCTCCTCTCCAGGTGAACATTCCCAGCTCTCCCAGCCTGGCTCCAGAGCAGAGGGGCTCCAGCATTTGGGGCATCTCTGTGTCCTCCTCTGGACTCTCTCCATATCCATATGCTCATTAGTTCCCAGTGGATTTTCTGGGGAATTTTTCTTTCTCGAGTGCATCTTTTGCCAGGCAGCCAAGCAGATGCATTCTTGAATCACTTGAACTTCAAGAAATGGCCAGGCTGCCATTTTGGGTGGAAGTTTGATAATTAAACGTGGTTAGGACTGTATTTTCTGTTCTTACCATGTGCTGATCTTGTTGAGTTAATGCCACGTGAGGACCAAGTCCTTAAGGTGATCCATCCTCATTTTGGGCACCACAATAGGAAAAAGGTGCAAAGCTATTAGAGAGTGTCCAAAGGAGGGACACAGGGATGAGGAAAGGGCTGGAGGGGCCGTAGGAGGAGCAGCTGGGGGGACTTGGTTTGTCCAGCCTGGAGGAGAGGAGGCTGAGGGGAGACTCATCGGGGGCTGTGGCTTCCTCAGGAGGGGCAGCTCAGATCTCTGCTCCCTGTGAGCAGTGACAGGATCCAAGGGAATGGCATGAAACTGTGTCAAGGGAGGGTCAGGTTGGATATCAGGCTGGATATCAGGAGAAGATTCTTCCCCCAGAGGGTGCTGGGCACTGCCCAGGCTCCCCAGGGAATGGTGACGTTCCCAAGGCTGCCACAGCTCCGCGAGCGTTTGGACAACGCTCCCAGGGACGCACAGAGTGAGATTGTTGGGGTGTCCTGGGCAGGGCCAGGAGCTGGGTCCATGATCCTGTGGATCCTTTCCAGCTGAGGGTATTCCATGATGCAGCCAAGGCTAGACAGAGCTCATCCGTGTTGGACACATGGTGATCCTTCACGCCTCGGAGCCTCGTCGGGACGAGGCCGCGGCGTCTCTGTCACCACCCTCTTGCTCCAACCTTTCTGTGTCACCCACTCCCATTCTCTTTTCCTGTGGTAGTCCAGCGTAACCACTAATCCTCTCTCTTCATAAAAGAGGATTAAAACTGGGAACATTTGTACCTTAAAGCAGCCGGCGAGGGCCGTGCTCCGTCTTTTCCAGAGGTAATCCCGTCGGGCAGAGGGCTGCGCCTCTGTGCTGAGCCAGGAATGCTGTCAGCAAACAGCAGCCTCTGCTTATTGGGTTAGGAATTCTTAAAAGACCACTTTTGCCTGTTAATTAAAAAAGCTGAATTGACTAAAGATGAGTAACTCGCTTGACGCTGTTAAAGCGACTCCTGGGTTCTGCAGGTCTGAGGAAAATAGGTTCAAATTGGGATTTCTGCGTGGTTCTTTAAATAAAATGAAAGAATGTGTAAGGTGACGAGGCATTACCTCAGAGAATGGCATTTATCATGTCGCGGTTCTTAAACTTGTGGCAGACCAGACATCCTGCAAAAAGATTTTAGGGGAAAAGGTTCTGACCCAGGTGCTGCTGGTGGATACTGGTCAGGGAGAGTCACCCCAAATGCTTCCTGTGAAACCCGCAGAGCGTGGGGGCAAGCACGGGAATGCTGAATGAGAATTCCATCCAGTGGTTTACGGTTCTGTGGTGCAGTTTCGCTTGCAGTTTTGGGTTGCACTCGCCTGGCACGGGCTGGGATGTGGTGGTTGCCCTTCCCGTGGGTTTCCGAACCCTAAACGTGCCCTTTTTCTCTTGGGCTCTTCCTGGGGGGGGCTGATTCCACCGGGATGTTATTTCTTGATGCCAAAGCTTGAGTCTTCAAGAGGACTCGAGAATCCACCTCATCCTTGCGTTCACCCCGTGGCTCCCTGCTGGTGTTTGGTGCTGAAGATGTGAAATGAAGCTGCAAAAAGGACCCATTAAAAAATCACCTTGTCCGTGATGTGTGATGCGTCCTGTCACGTCACCCAATGGCAGCTTTCAGCAGCAAGTAGGAGGTTTTATCCTAATAAATACGTGTGAAATCCTATTTGTTTCTTTTCCAGCCTTGCCACATGTGAAGTTTTTCCTGCAGGGGGATTTCTCTGCTCTTTGATGGGAGATTGTGACAAAGAGAGGGCGTTAATAGAAGGAATTTTGGTTTTGTTTGCTAGAATCCGCTTGATTTCAGCTTTTCCTGCTGAAACCAGGAGCATTAGGATTTTTTTTCCCCCTCATCCTAATTAAAAGGATCATTTTACTAATGTTATGCCACAGGAGGACGCTGTGGAACGAGAGCTGGGCCCTGTTGTTCCTCTCGGTGCTTGAGTCGCCGCATCTCTGCCAGCCACGTGAAATAAGATGTTCACTTCAATCTTGATAGCAGAGGAATAAACTGGAGTGTCTTATCTTGCTTTGTGCCTGCTATCAGTTGTGCTGCTGACAGGAGTCAATGTCTCCAGTCCTGGAAAGTCATTCCCATCCAAAACCTTGCACAGCTTCCAGAAGGGCGGATGCTTCACCTTAAAAAAAAAAAAAAAAAAAAAAAAGTATTTTTTTTAAGGTGGAAGAATAGGCTCAANCAAGTTGAAGAATAGGCCTCAAAATTCCCCCCATGAACAAGGGAGGATTTTTTTTTTTTTCCCCGTGGAAAATGGGATTTTGGTATTTAAATGAGCATTTTAAATGAGTCGTGGTAATAAGCGAGATATTAATCGAGCTTACCCTGGTGAATGGTGATTCCTTCTAGGCGCAGTTCTATACAGGAGCGGTATCAAATTCACCCTAAATACGAATTAATGAATAATATTTATGCAGTGAGAGATGCCAATACAATGTGGAAATCACGGAAAGAGCTGCATCTCTGCGATTGGGAGCCTGGAATCACCTGCTGGGGACACCTGAACATCTTCTTTCTCCTGTCCCTGTGGAGAAAAGACCAGGAGAAGGTCTGGGACTGGCTCGGCGGTGGTAGCGCTGCTGAGTGATGGGAGTGAGGGCTTTTCCCTGGGCTTTCCCAAAAGCTGGTGCAGTTGGAATTGGCTGGCACGGACCTCCCAGCAGCTCTGATTTCTCCTGGAAGAGGTTTCTTAACCAGCATCGTCAGGAAATGCTGTGACCGAGCTCCGCGCCCTGGCTGGGAGGTGGATGAGATGTGGCTGCCAGGTACCGGCTGGCCCACGTGGAGGAGAAACAGAGCCAGGACAGCACCAGGATTGGCCATTCCTCCTTTTCAAAGGCTGTCCTCTAATCCTCCCCTCAGCTGGCAGCAGCTCCTCCAACTCAGACCATCTCAGGAACCACCAAAACCGGGTCGTTTCTGGCCGTTCTCATCAGAGGGAAGGCACAAATCTCTCAAGACTAACGAGGTTTGATGGACGCCGGGGATTTCAGTCACGGCTCCTGGTGAAAATGATGGAATGCCATCCCAGATGAGGTTGGCTCTTTGTGGCTGTCGTAACCATCAAAATGTGAGGTACCAAAAATCTGCAGATGACAAACCACGATGTACCCACCCTCCTGAAAAACTGCGTGGAGGGTCTTGTGCCAGAACAGAAGAAGCAGGACTGGACAATTTCAAAGGTATAATCCCACTCAAACAGGATTTGATTTCATTAGTAAATGGCCAATGATTGATTTCTTGCTAAGATCAGTTTTCACTTACGAATTATCCCAGGCTGTCTCTGCAGGGAAATTGGAGTTTATCGAGACGCGCAGCCGGAAGTTCGGAACAGCTTTTTAAATAACGCATTCCTGAGCACTAAGTGCGGAGGAAGTGCTTTTTAATCTGATTGAATCCACGAAGTGTGGCCCAGTTGACTGAAAAATCTCCTTCACATCACATCAACCCAGATCGTCAAAGGTACTTTTGATCCCTCCCCGTCACGAGCTGCCAGCGGTGCCGACGGTGCCGTGGCAGGGAGGAGGAGGAGGAGCTGTTGCAGCTGCAAACAGTTGGTAGTTGTTAAAATAAATGGGGGCAGTGTGGTCTTCCTTACCCTCCTGGGGGTGTGGAAGGAACTCATCAGGAACGTGTGTGAAATCCTGGGTGCCACCAGCAGCATCTTGGTGAGCTGGGAAGCTGGAAACTGCTCCAGCCTTGCTCGCTGGCCAAGGGGTGGAGATGAAGCAGCATTTAGTGAGGAATCACGACAGCTCCCTCCCAGAGAGGGGAAGGGGAAGAGCAAACGATGGCCAAAACCTGATTTAGAGGATGATTTCCTACAGAGGTGCGTGGAAGGGGCGAGCACCTCGGAGCTGCTGCTGGAGAAGGAACGCGCTCGGATCGAAGGAGCTCTCGCTGATTAACGCCCTGCAGCCGCCTCCCAGAACAAAAGTGCCAGTGTGATGTTGTTTAATGCAAAGCAAACGACTTCTTTATGGCACAGGCTTGAATCCATTAAGGGCATATTAAACCCCAGATGCTTCTCAGCCTCGAAGGAGAGCGGAAGAAAGGCGGGAGGTGTTGCAGGTTTTCTGGAAAACACTCGGAGCGGGATTTCCCTGAAGTGAAACCGTGAGGAGTGGCACCAGCTTGAATAATGAAGCAGATTTTCTCTTTCTTTTTTGAGATTCCCGTGTGGTGCCAGGCAGAGTGCTCCGTGCTGAGTTCCTGTGCGTGGCAGGGTTGTCAGTAAGGAATTGGTGAGGTCAAACAGAAAATGGTTTGAGAAAGGAAAACCAGGAGTGTTTTCATTCCTTTGGAAGAAACGATGAAAGCAAACCAGAGGGATTACTCCTGAAAGGGAGGATTGACCCTCTCAAATAAGTCCTTTAAATTACTTCATTTAAAAAAAACCAAAGCAAATTAAACCAAAATAAGTTAAAAACTCCAGGAGCATCTGATGTCCCCTGAGCTGACTGAGCAACCACAACCATGACTTGTCCCTTCCTTTCTCCACGTTTTTGCTGAGTGCAAGGCATGGTTTTGGGGAAAATGATGTGAGAAGCGTTAATCTCTGAGAGTGTTGCAGGCCGTGAGGCTCTGCCGGCGTCCTGCTCCGTGTGTTTGGGTGGCTCCATCGCCAGGTGATGGGTTCAGTGGTGACCTTGGCAGTGTAGGGGGACAACAGTTGGACTTGATGACCCTAGAGGGCTTTTTCCAACCTAAACTCTTCCACGATTCCGTCTTTTCAGTGGTTCAAAGCCTTTGGAATGTGGCAGCCTTTCTTCTGAGTCTCATCCTTGGGAAAGGGAGAAGGTCAGTGACCTGATCAGCCTGAAATGAGAACGGGGACAGTCCCCTGCCCTCGTTAATATGTCTGCTAAACTAACTGGGGGCATTGATCCCTCGGAAAGAGGATTCTGAGAAAGTTTTCAGAACGTGTTTTCCTTAATCCTCTCTTTTTCTCCCCTATAATTTCCAGCTCTTCGCAGAGAGGGCAGAGCCGCTGCTTGAGCTGGGGATATCCATCCTGTGAGGTTCATTGCTGGGATGGGATTTCCTTCTTCCCAAAACTTTTGCTTGGGGAAGGTGGTGTACCCTCAGCAGGCTGTCTGAGAGCTGATCTCTCCATGTGCTGTCGAGGGTTTGCTAATTCCTGCATTTTAGTTACGAAATGTCGTATTTGTTTTCGTGTTGATGCTGGTACAGAATGCAGGGGAACTTTTCCCATGGGGTTTTCCACCCAGAATGGCTCACTCTTGATAGAAAAATACAGAGGCCGAATTCTGACAATCAGGATAATTAACAATGAAGCGAAGTTTTGTAAGAAAGTCAACTTGATTGATCAATTTGACCACAAGTTCCTTATATTTAGTGTTTTGGATGCCATTAATTGTTTCCACCCCACTTCAGAATGGTGGAATCATGGAATGGTTTGGATTGGAAGGGACCTTAAAGCCCATCCAGTGCTGCCCCCTGCTTTGGGACACCTTCCACTATCCCAGGGTGCTCCAAGCCCCATCCAGCCCGGCCTTGGACACTTCCAGGGATCCAGGGGCAGCCACAGCTTCTCTGGGCAAAAGGGAAGAATTTCTTCCTTATGTCTGATCTAAACCTACCCAATTTCACTTAAAACTTTGCCCCTGCATTCCCCAAGGTCCCTTTTGTGGTTGGATGCTAGGATGGATCCAACCACACGTGGCTGGAGTGAGCTGTGCACGCTCACGAGAGGACAGAGCAAGCAGGCCTCTCAAAATCTCCATATAATTCTTATTTTGCTTCCTTTCAAAATTATTTAAACCACCAAAGAAGCGAGAGCCAGCCATTCTTTTATTTATTGCTGATCTGAGCAGGGTTTCAAATTAATGAGGTGTTGGATGAGTTGGTAAAAATGTCCTCATGATTTAACCTTCCAGAGGATAAATGCTCATCTCCAGGTTCAGCCTCTCTCAGAGTCGTGCCTCCTGCAGCATCCGAAGCAAAACCTCTTCAGTGGGATAAAGGTTTAAAATAATTCCAGCCTTGTCTTTGTAAGGGAGTTTTTCCATCGTGCTGCTGTTCCTCGTGATTTTTTTCTGGCGTGGATTTTTTATTTCGGGTTTTATGTTGGGTTTTAAGCGCCCATTAACGCGGATGGTGGTGGTAGAGGACGGTGTCTACGGGGTTTTTATGGGTTGAGTTATGACTTGTTACAATCACACCGCGGAGACCTTCATTTCAGTCCACGTGGGTTTAAATTCGGTGCAGGGTTTTATGGGGTTTACGACCAGTTCCTGTTGTTTTCTGGTGGTTTGAGTGGTGCAGCTCTGCCGTTTCCTCCCGCATCTGGTGTTCCTCCAGCGCCGGTGTCAACAGCCACCGATCAGGGCTGCCAGGACATCAAAGGATCCCCTGACGCGCTCGTGAAGCAACTGCGCTGTGTGATGAGAGGGACTTTATCCTCATAGTTTTTACAAGCACTTTAAATGACTTTAAAAATACTCCTGGCTGTCATCCAAGGCTTCTGGACTAAGCCACGGCTACCAGGAAATGTCTCCGCGGGCACCGTCGCGTCATTAGGCTTTCCCTGCGCCTGACACTGCTCTGGTTTCGGGAGAAAAACGGGGATCAGCATTCCTTTTCTGGAGTGATGAATGCTCATCTCTAAAGCTAACCAGGAGCAGCTTTCCCTTCATCCCCTGTGCCCAGGATCCCTGCTCAAATCCAAACCCCCACCCTTCGGACGCGTCACGGGGACGCTTTGCTGGGGCAGGTTGGTGACACCTTCACCTGTCAGTCAAGGTGTTAACCCACAAAGCCTGGCTTATATCGGGAATCCTTTGGGAATAATTTGAGTATGGGAATGACTTCCCAAGGTTTCAGCGTTTGTGGCGTTAGGTGTAGGTTGCCTTCCTTGAGTGGAAGGTTTCCTCCCAGTGGAAATGGCATCGGAAGCATCTGTCGTCTTGGGGTCTTGTCCGACTTTAAGGTCACTGTGCTTTGCCAGTTATATTCTGATCATATTTTTCCGTGGATTTTTAACAATTTAATAGAAATACCTGAAGTTGCATTGCTCCAGTGAGAAAAGCAGCAATATCCCCTTTGAGCAAAAGCTCAGCGGCTTGAGAAATCTGTTAAGCTGGTCCGTAGGGATTTACTTGAAATATTTTTTCCCCACCCATTTTTCTCTGGTGATGGCAGAATGAGTTTCTTGGAAGGAGCTCAGGGCTGGCTGCTTCTCCACCAGAAATTTTCAGTTTGCTTCAGTGCAGCGTCTCAGTCCCTTCCTCGCTGGCACTGTTCGAGCTCCTGCTATTTTTGGACGGTTCTAATATTACAACCCAAGTTGTAAACAGGGTTGGACAACGGCAACATCAGACTCCAGCAGCTTTTTAGGGAGCGCTGGTTTGGCTTTAGCTGTAGCCTCAGTGGGCTTGTGACAGTCTGACAACAACAATTCAGCTGTCCCTCAGGCTGGAATATTCCAACCCTTCCCCCAGCACTGCCAATCCCACCACTAAACCAGGTCTCCTGTTAAATCCCTCCAGGGATGGGGACTCCAGCGCTTCCCTGGGCAGCCTGTTCCACTGACAACCCTTTTGGAGAAGAAATCTTCCCTAATATCCCATCTAAACCTCCCTGGCACAGCTTGAGCCCATTTCCTTTTCTATGGCTTGGCGGAAGAGACCGACCCCCCCCACCTGGCTGCAACCTCCTTTTTGTTTGGACAAAATAACCCTCTTGGCAAAGTGTTTTGGGTTCCTGTGTCTCGTTGACGCTTCTGTAGCATTCCATGATCTGGTGTCAGTCCAGAGCTGTAATTCCATGACTGTACTTACCAGGTCAGAATCTTTTTTTGTTTGTTTTCTTGTTTTGTTTTCTTGTTCCCCGCAGCTGGGGCACCTCTTTCTGCTCTTCGCCCCGAGCAGGAACAGATTCCCTTTGGGGAATCTGTTTTTTGAGGGTTGAGGTTCTAACTCTTCTATTTGAAAATATCTTAGGGATGTGCCATTTCTTTGCCACAAACGTGCAGACTGAAAATATCCCTGCACCTCCCGTCCTGGTCCTTCTGCACAGATTTGTGTTCCCAGTGTGTGGTCCAGGGCCCTGCTGACTGTGTAAGCTGCTACTTTGCTCAGTGCTTTACCACTGGGTGCCTGAAATAAATCAGCTTTCTGTGATATTTGTGCTTGGGTTTGGTTTTGCCCTTTTCTGGACTCTCAGTCCAGTTCTGGCTCCCTCCTGACCGGAAAGACATGGAGGGGCTGGAGCGTGTTCAGGGCAGGGAACGGAGCTGGGGAAGGGGCTGGAGCCCCAGGAGAGGCTGAGGGAGCTGGGAAAGGGGCTCAGCCTGGAGAAAAGGAGGCTCAGGGGGGACCTTGTGGCTCTGCACAACTCCCTGACAGGAGGGGGCAGCCGGGGGGGGTCGGGCTCTGCTGGCAGGGAACAGGGACAGGAGGAGAGAGAACGGCCTCAGGGGAGGCTCAGGCTGGGCACCAGGAGGAATTTCTTTGTGAAAAGGGTGGTCAGGCCTTGGCAGGGGCTGCCCAGGGAGGTTTGGAGTCGCCATCCCTGGAGGTGTCCAAGGAATTCCTGGAGGTGGCACTCAGTGCTCAGGGTTGGGCACAAGGTGGGGATTTGGCACAGCTTGGACTCGATGGTCTTGGAGGGCTTTTCCAACCTCAGTGATTCTGGGATTCTGTACTGGCATCCTCGTTTGTGTCCTGAGCTACTGAGGTCAGAGCAGACTTTGTGTCACCCTCAGGCCTCTTCCCCAAAAGCTGGAACTTGAAGTGGCAAAAACAAGTCCCAGCTTTGACCCTTTAATGTGCAGGTGAGGGATGCGAATCTCAGGGCTGTGGGATCCTTGGAGGTCTTTCCCCCAGCAGAGATAACGGTGTCTGGCTGCTGTGCCCTCTTTGGAAGCGTGGATTTTTCCAAACTCTTTAACTTCAAGTTTCTCTCCTGGCTCCTGGTGGAGTTTTTTTTCCACATTGCAGACATCCACTCTCCCCAGGGGAGGTGATCTCCGCCCCTCGTGCTCACAGACGCCGCTTTTTGTCCCCTCTGCCACAGTGACTCTTGATGGAAGAACACGGAGTGACCCAAGCAGAGCACATGGCTACCATCGAGGCCCACGCCGTGGCCCAGCAGGTGCAGCAGGTGCACGTGGCCACCTACACGGAGCACAGCATGCTGAGCGCCGACGAGGACTCGCCCTCCTCGCCCGAGGACACCTCCTACGACGACTCCGACATCCTCAACTCCACGGCTGCCGACGAGGTCACTGCTCACCTGGCAGCTGCAGGTAAAGCCAGCGGGGTGCTCCACACCTCCTGCCTTTTCCTGGTCTTAAAATGGAGAGAGCTGAACGCAGTTAAGAGGGAAAAAGGGTTTTACCTCGGTGTTTATTGAAGGACCCTCAGGGGCGCCGAAATGCACATCGAAATGCACCCCGAAATGCCCCCCGAGAAATGGCCCCCCACGATGTGATGTGTGTGCAATTACAGGCCTTGCTAATTAGCACATCTATCAAAGATTGCCCAGGGAGGGACTCCAGCGAGACCCCTCAGCGAGGAACCTTCCCCTGGCTGGGCCTGGCTTTGTTTACAGAATGTGTTCTGGAGAGGCCCTCGGGGTCTGGGGTTCCCAGGGTGTTTGGGCTCTTGGCTTAACGGGATATTGGGTCTGAGGGAAGTGATCAAACTTAAAGAATTATAACTGTGTGGGCTAAAAGCACTAAAAATACATAAAAGAGTGTATAAAAGGGGTATAAAAGAAAAAGCAAAAAATCATCATGGCAGCACTGGTCCATCCCACCCATGGGATGCCCCAAATTCCCCCTGGATTCTCCGCAAGCTCTGCCGGCCGCTTGAATCCCTCATTTCTGTGTGGATCACAGAGGTGCTGGGAATTGCTGGTTTATACGAAGGTCCCTGCTAAAATGCTGCCTCAAATCACAAAATTAAAATACCAAATATGTCAAAGAGCAAAAATTATTTCAGGCCTCACGTAAACAACAGCAAAAATAACCCAGGAGCGCGGCGTGGCCTCGCTGAGGCGGGGAGAGCTCACGTGTTAGGCCTCTCCCAGGGAGATCCATAAAAGATCCTGATATATCTGGACTGGGAAAGTATTTCAGAATCACAGATTCCTCCCAGTGGAGCCAAATGTCCTCCAGACTGGCCTTGTAGTGGGTGTCCATTAGCAGAAAAATGGAGTGGTAAATAAGCACTGGGAGTCTGGCCTGACTCTGTATCAGACTTTATCAGGTGAATGAAGCTCTTGGTGTGCTGGACCAAACCTGTGAAGTTCCACCAGCCCCTGAGCATCCCATGCCCTTTGCTGAAGAGTTTTCCAGCCTCCCATCCTGCAGGATCTTTCCCCTTCCTTTCTAGCACGCAGGATTTTCAGGAGGCTCTGGTAGGACACTGCTGGGAACTCTGGATTTTCAGCTTCCTTCCCATTAGAACAGGTCCTTAATCCCTCAGGAAAGCCTCAGACTCCTGATGCTGTAGTTGAGGTGTCCAAGCAGGATTTGTGGAGCTGTACCTGGTTTCCTCTTCCCAGCCACCAGGATCTCCTCACATCAGTCACTTATTCTGAGCCTTGGCATATTTGGGTGTTTGGAAGATAAAATGCAGAATTCTGTGATTGTAAGGAAAACTTTAGGCTGGAATTTGTAACTTTCACCCAGAACTGAGCTGGGATTTGCTGGGATTTGGGGAATGGAGCCTTTCACTACACATCCAGTGCTGGAGAGCAGAGCTCGGGGACGAATTTGTGTCACTCAACTCTGCTGGGGGGACACCCTTGACACCCATCCCTGGCTGGGGGGGGGTCACAATGACAACAACATCCTTCCTGGCTCAATTCCTGAGCTGCTGGTGCTGACTGACCCTCTGTGGTTTGATTTCCAGGCCCTGTGGGGATGGCAGCAGCTGCCGCCGTGGCGACGGGGAAAAAAAGGAAGCGACCTCACGTGTTTGAGTCCAACCCCTCCATTCGGAAGAGGCAGCAGACACGTTTGCTCAGGTGAGCACTCACCTGTCCCTGCCACCCCAGCGTCCTCCAGCCAGCCCTGGTGCCCTGTGTGGTCACACCGAGTGCTGCCCACAAGTCGCCCAGCTCGGGGGTTTTTTTTGGGAGTGTCTTCCTGGAACCCCGAGAGTTGTGTTTTAGTTTGCGTTGAAGGGTTAAATTGCTCATCTCTGAAGTGATTTTATGATCACCAGGACTGACGCTGTGGTGGATCCACTGTTCTGTTTTAACCCCAGCTGGTCACCAGCAACAGATCGCGAGTGGGTTTAATGGAATCTGGAGCTCCATCCACATCCCAGCTCTGCTGTGGCATAAAGGATTTATCTGCCTCCTGAAAAAAGCCTTTTCTGCCAGATCAGGCAATTCTGGGAATAAATTCACTGTGTGCATATCCAAATTTCCTTTGCCACTGGACAAACCCCACGCTGAACACTGACCCAGCCTTTAGAGCACAGCTTTAGGAAGGATAATCAAGGAGTCAATCCCCGAGTTGAAACACTTTTTTCTGGCTTTAGAAACTTCCTGTGGAGACTCCACAGCCCTCCAGGTGCTGCATTCCAGGTGCTCTGAGGCTGTTTGCCCACCTGATGGCCTCCGAGCCGCGCCGGAGCCGAAGGGACTGCGCAGCCCTTCCAGCCTGGAGACGCCTCCTGCAATTCCGTGCTCTGGGAACGTTTGTGAATATTGGCTGCTGCTACTCCCTAGGTTTTGGAACAAAGCGATTTTTGCTTTTTTTGTGCTGTTTGGGATCTCATAACGTTGAATTATTGGGCAGAGTTACTGCTAAATGATAATCCTTGGGAGTGAATTCCCTGCCTTTTACAGCTCCGTTCTGGTTTTTACACTCCTTCCCCCAACTCAGCCCTGTTTATTGCAGTGTTTCTGAAGAACAAATTATTTTCTCCCTTGAAATGTGAACAATAAATTTCTGAAGAAAGTGCTCTGTGAAGGAATTATTTCTCCTCCCTTCACTCAGCTACTTCATTTTACTGCAGTAAGATAGTGTAAAAAACATCTTTTTTTTTCCCACTCGGATCAGTTGAACACATGTTTGTGCTTGATTTTCACACCACTGGGAATCAAGTGGGAAGTTCAAACCCCTGATTTTGGGATCTGTGTGTAGCTGGTGGTGCTGTTGGTGGGTCCTGCAAACAGCACATTCTGAAATGACCAGGACAGCACATTCTGAAATGACTGAGCTGTCCCCTCACGGAGTGCTCAGGTTTTCTGAGGAAAACACTACTTCTCTCTTGCTTTTGGAGTTTCTGCCACCATTTCTGACTCTTGCACTGCTTAAAAGGGAGCAAGAGACAGAAAACATCCAATGGAACATTTTAATTCCAAGGGGACTTGCTGCTGGGGCAGGTGTTGGGACACCTGGGTTTCCTGTGCTGAGCTGCTGCAATATTTCCAGTTCTTGCCTATCCTGTAGCTTGAATTCCTACAGATCTGATTGGAGCAGGACTTTGGTGCTGGAGAATTGCACTGCTATGATGTGGATGTAAAATAACCTCTGTCTGCAGGCCTCTTGTGATGAATCATTCAGGTGCTTCAACAAAACCCAAGTTTTGTATTGCTAAGACAGAGCGGATGTGCAGACTCTTGCTGCCCCAGCTTTGCTGCTCTGGTGATTTCTCTTCTTACATCCGTGAAAAAAAGGACAGAGAGGAGAATAATTGACATTTGAGCTGCTGGGTGACTGCAGGGAGCACAGCAGGCCTGCGGAGCAGAGGAATAAACCCAATACGTGGCCAAACCGAGCAGCTGGGGCTCCGTTTCTCACCTGCTTTGTGCAGGGGCAGCGCTGAGCAAGGGAGCTGGCAGCGAGAGAGGGGTTGTGTTTCTGCAGGGCTTTCAGCTGATGCCCATTCCCTGTTTTTCCCCGTGTTTTCAGGAAGCTGCGGGCCACGCTGGATGAGTACACCACCCGAGTGGGGCAGCAGGCCATCGTCCTGTGCATCTCACCCTCCAAACCCAAACCTGTCTTCAAAGTATTCGGTGCTGCACCCTTGGAGAACGTGGTAGGTGTCCCTGGGAAAGTGAGGTTAGAACTTCCTCACCTTCCCTGCAGGTTTTGTTCTGCTCAGGGCAGCCTTGGAAGGCTGGTAGGGATCTGAAGGTCGTGTTTGAAACCGTGGAAAACGGAGTTGAGGTTTTGTGGGATACAGTGGGGGATCTGATTGAGTCAGTGATCTCAGAGGTCTTTGCCAGCCTTAGTGGTTCTGTGATTCCCTGACACCAGGGCAGCACTGAGGTGCTCTTTTCTCTGCAAGAATGGCTGCCTGGCACATCTCACCATGGGGGAATATCCTGGATTACAAATCAGAGGGAGCAGGTCGTGGGATCACAGAATCCCAGAATCACTGAGGTTGGAAAAGATCTCCAGGATCATCAAGTCCAAGCTGCGCCCAATCCCTGCCTTGTCCCCAGCACAGAGCACTGAGTGCCACATCCAGGCCTTCCTTGGACACCTCCAGGGATGGCGACTCCAAACCTCCCAGGGCAGCTCCTTCCATTGTCTGACCACCCTTTCCATGGAAAAATTATCCCAAAAATCCAACCTGAGCCTCCCCTGGCCCAGCCTGAGGCTGTTCCCTCTCCTCCTGTCCCTATTCCCTGCGAACAGAGCTGCCCCCTCCTGTCAGGGAGCTGTGGGGATCCAGAAGGTCCCCCCTGAGCCTCCTTTTCTCCAGACTGAACAATGACATGTTTGAGCTCAGCTCAGCTCTCAGTTCCTGCACCTTGTTGCAGACCCTGCCCGTGACAAGCCCGGCTTCAGAACTTAATTCCTTTCATCCCACAAATTCTTCCCCTCGCCGATTGTTACTTCAGGTTTCATCAGCAGCTCTTCCGCGCGGCCGAGTCTCCGGGGCCGCTGGGTTTTTCCTGCCAGCTGTGCCCCTGTTTGCTCCTCCTGCTCTGCAGCACCTTGGGGGGAAGGTGGCTGGGCCTGCAACCCTGCTCCTCTCCCGGTGCTCCTCTCCTTGTTTACCTGAGCCTAACAACTCCCCACAGGTACGCAAGTACAAGAGCACGATCCTGGAAGACCTGGAGTCGGCGCTGGCCGAGCACGCTCCGGCCCCTCCGGAGGTCAACTCGGAGCTGCCGCCGCTGACCATCGACGGCATCCCCGTCTCCGTGGACAAGATGACCCAGGTGAGCAGCCACCCCGTGGCTGAAGCAGGGAAAGGGAGGGGTGTTTGGCATCTTGGAGTCACGTCCTGTTGTTTTGTGTGGCTGCGTCTCCAGGGGACGGCTCTGATCTCCTCTGTCCCCTGGGGCTGGAACAGCTCAGCTCGTGGTTGGACGTGGAGCTTTGTTAGTGGTGCTTATTTTCTCTGTGAAAAAGCAATGCTGGTGAGGAGAGCTCAGGCTGCTGGGAGCGTTCCCCCTGGAGCTGCTTTTGGCACCTCCCAGAAAGTGGGAACAGGGAAAATCGTTTGTTCCACGCTTTGCCACAATCTTTAGGCACTGAGGTTGGGAAGATCACCTGTGGACGCCTTTCTGTGTCCTGTAGTTCGTTCCCTCCTCTATTTCTTGCTGTGGACTGGAGCAGAGGGGAGTTTGGCACAGGTTTAACCCCAGATCAGACCCTGAGTGAGAGATTTCTGCTGGAGACAGGGAATTATCTGCCCTGGGCA
Organism: Oriolus oriolus; assembly: GCA_013400235.1. Lineage (NCBI taxonomy): Eukaryota > Metazoa > Chordata > Aves > Passeriformes > Corvidae > Oriolus > Oriolus oriolus. The sequence goes on from VXBT01011628.1 coordinate 116,226, forward strand.
TGTGGGAGAATCCCTTCCTCTCCAGGTCCAGCCCCTTGCTGACCTCACTGCTAGGACAAAGTAGAGGGGACTCCCCAGGGAAGCTTCATGTGGAGGGAAATCTCCTTCCCCAGGGATGCAGGACCTGAATTCAGGCAGGTGTGTCCTGCAGGAGGCTCTGGCTACACCCTGAGGCACCACAACGAATTTTAAGTGCTGAAAGGCAATTTTTTTTCCGAGGGAGTAGCGAGATGGAAAGGGCAGCACACGCAGAGGTGCTGGAGCAGGTCGAAGATGTGCAGATCTTTCTGTGCTCTGCAGAGGTCACACCCTGCTCCAAACACCAATTCCATTTCTTAGTGGAATCAGACAAGCTCACACTGATAATAAAATTTCGTTAAGTTCACTGTGCCTTGGCTGGTACAGATCATTTTCCCAATCCCTGACAAATAAGGCAAAACTCATTCCTTGGATTTTTAAACTCCTGGGAAAGGTGCCACCTGCAGGAGCTGCTCCCTGGCAGCTTTTGCTGTGAACTGGTAACAGTTTCCCGTGGAAATGTTTTTTTCCTCTTTGTCCTGCAGGGCCTTTGCTCAGCCAGCCCAAAATCCTGATGTAGAACCTCTTATTTGAAATCCCCTCCTGCTGCTTTATGGTGAAACAAGGATATTTTTAAGAATGGCCCTCATCGTTCCAGCACAGTGAGGTAGCTCAAGAAGAGCTTTGTGGAAAGGTTTCTCCTGAGCTGTGTGCAGAGGTGCCATCATTTTTTGTGGGAATCTTGATTCCCAGAGCTTCCAGTGTAATTATTTGTGTGTGTGCTGGCAAAAAAAAAAAAATGAGCTTTTTTACAACTAAGTTGCACAAAACCCTGTGGAAAACTGGAATAAAAATAAATATAAATATAATTAGGATGGCAGGGACTGGAAAAATGAGGCCTCTGCTTTCAGCAGGTGGGTGTAGAGGTGTCATCAGTGAGGAGGTGAAAATAACTCTCCTTTTAATTGCTCCGCTTCCCCAGTGGTCTGGAGGGAAATAAAGCCTTTCCTTGCTTGGGCAAAGATGTTTCTCTAACCTTGGGAATGGAGAGTGTCACCCACCTGGGCTGGGCAGGAAAACCCATATTGCAGTGGGATTTTCACCCTGCAGCCTTCACAGAGGAGAATCTTGGTGCTTTCTGGGCTTTGGTGACAGCTGAGTTTGACCCTAAACTTGTTCTCAGTTGCTCTGTGATGTGATTGAGGAGTAAAAATTGGGTAATCTGAGCTTAATCAAGATGAGGTCAGTGCTTCAGTCAGCTCTCGCTGTTTTCTGAACAGGTGATTTGCCCTTTAATCTGACTTTTTTTGAACTTCATATGCCCCCCATGATTTATAACCTGCTTGCAGGAGCCGATCAAAGTCATTCTGGGCCTCTCCAAAATCATCGTGGTGCCCTGGCAGCTGCATTCCTGCTCTCCCAGCTGGTCCTTGGCACGTGGCAGAGGGCGAATCCTTGTTGGAATCAGCTCCCACTCAGCTGAGCAGTAGCCTGGATGGTTTTCCAGCGCTGGGAAGTGCAGCAGGGGTGGGTTCTGGGATGAGTGTTCATTTCCAGCTCTCGTGCAGTTGCTGGTTTTCCCTCTTCCAGGTGCAGCTGAGGTCCTGCATGGACTCAACTTTGCTTTTCCCAGAGATCCTGAGGGAAAACGTAGAAAATTCCCAGCCCCAGCTTTTGCTCCGTTCTAGAAACCACTTTCCTTGTTGTTTCCAGCACTGGAGAGCAGTTGGAACGCAGCTGGCTGTGCTTTGGGCCACTGCATTTGGGATTTGGGACTGGGATTAGCCCAGTAGCATTAACCCTTGAATTTAATGTTAAAAGTTAAAGCGCTCAGCCTGTGTGAAAGGGTGGCAAAGAAACATTTCTCACAGTTTCTCCCAAACCCTCCATCCCAGGGGTTGTCCGAGCCTTCTCCAGGCTGCCGAGGGCACGAACTGGAACGTGCCACTGGATTTTTCCAGCAGATGTTTGATTTTTTTGGGTGGCTCCTGCAGGTGAATGTTCCCACCTGTGCCCTGAGGGGTGTGGGGGACATTACCTGTGTCAGAGCCACGGCCTCGTTAGGGCACTAATTAGCCAAGTCCTCTCTCCTGACAGTGCTGCTGATTGTCTCCCCCGTGGATTAAAGACAAACCCTCCTTAACAAGTACCTTGAGTAGCTTGAGCCCTGAACTCCCATGGACCAGTAATTAATCCAGCTGGAAACAAGGAGCCTGTTGCTGATGGCAGTGCAGGGAAGGAGCTTTTAACTGTTTTTGCACCAGGCAACTCAGAAAACCTGCTGTTACCAGGTTTGTTTGAATAAATGGGGCTTCATCCAGGGAACCTGGAGCGTGTCAGGGTGACACGAGGGTCTGCAGTGGAAAGTGGATCGTGGGCAGGCTGGGAAAAAGGTGCTTTGTGCATATTCCGTGTGTAAAGTGGGAAAGGCAGCTGGAAATGAGTTCATGGACGGCTTGGAGCCAATGGATGCAACATCCAGACTCTGTGCAGAGAAGGGAAAGGAGCTGGGGAAGCTTGGAGCTCAAGGAGAAGGGTCTGGAGAACTTCTGGGGGAGCTGGGAAAGGGGCTCAGCCTGGAGAAAAGGAGGCTCAGGGGGGACCTTGTGGCTCTGCACAACTCCCTGACAGGAGGGGGCAGCCGGGGGGGGGTCGGGCTCTGCTCCCAGGGAACAGGGACAGGAGGAGAGGGAACGGCCTCAGGCTGGACATTGGGAAAATTCCTCCTGGAAAGGATTGTCCAGCCCTGGCACAGCTGCCCAGGGCAGGGGTGGAGTCCCCATCCCTGGAGGGATTTCAAAGCCCTGTGGATGTGGCACTTGGGGACGTGGCTCAGTGGTGGCCTTGGCAGTGCTGGAACTGGTTGGACTTAAAGGTCTTTTCCAACCAAAACAGCTCTGTGATTCTATGAAATAATTTACTCTCCAAGCTCTGAAGGGATGCAGGGAGCTGCTCTTAAATGCAGTTTTTAAGCTCTAAGTTAATGTGATTTCCTCTGACATAAGGTGAGTTCTCCTCTTCCTGCTCTGCTCTGCAGCTGACCCAGCCTTTTCCTGGTGCTCCAAGGAGTCGCTGGTACAAAACCAATCTTGTCACTGAACCCTGTGTGAGTTCTGTATTTATCTTGACAGGACAGGGCTGGAGAAGTGTGAGATTGTGGGTTCCACATTCGAGCAGTCACTGAAGCTCCATCCCCTGGCAGCATCTCTGTGAAAGATACATCAGCTCATGCCTGAATTCCTGCCACTGTAGGGACATTGAGTGTGGGGTTTTTAATGGGTTATTGTGATTTCTTTCTTTCTTTTTTCCATTTTAGGCTGGCTTGTTCTCTTCCTGTAGTGTTTGAACCAAGGACTGTCAATACAATGCGTCTTTGTGCCTTGGGGTTGTCATTTTGTCTCGACCTGTTTAATTTTGTTTCTGCTCTTCCACCTGCTGCCAAGCTGAGTCTTGGGAGAAGGTGGCAAAGTATTGTCCACCTTCCTTGGGCGTTCAGGCCTCTTCCTGTCAATGGCTCCAACAGGATGGAAGTGGAACACAATAATTCTGTACAACGCACCTCAAAACTACCGGAGGCGTGAATTCCTAAACACCTCTCAACCTTCTGTTTGTTCCAGGCACAGCTGAGAGCCTTCATCCCCGAGATGCTCAAGTTCTCCACGGGTCGTGGGAAGCCAGGCTGGGGCAAGGAGAGCTGCAAGCCCATCTGGTGGCCCGAGGACATTCCGTGGGCCAACGTCCGCAGCGACGTCCGCACGGACGAGCAGAAGCAGCGGGTGGGTGTCTCCCCTGTCTGCCTCCAAATGAAGCACAAGGGGCCTGGAAAATGGTTTTTGGGTGTGGTTTTTCTCTTGAGGGACAGAAGGAAGAGTCTGAAGTGTTCCCTCTGAAGGAGGGGAGGGGTGCTGGCCCCTCCTGAGCAGCAGGGAGATTTGTGCTTAAAGGAAAGAGTCGTGGGTGTGCAGTGGAGCCAGGAAAAATGGGAAGAACCGGGTGGGAAATCTTGGGTAAAGTTTCTGCCAGCCTGTCCCAGAGATAATCAAGGGAAGGCACCGTGGTGTGGAGGCAGCAGGACCTGTGCAGGCTGGTTCAGGACTGGTTTAGGGTGGGGAGGCTGGAGCGGTGCTTTGGCAGCATTTTGGTGCTTTCCCACATCACCGTGGTTTTCTGCTTGGAGTCACAGAATGGTTTGGGTTGGAAGGGCCCTTTTAAAGGTCATCTCATCCCTGCAGTGAGCAGGGACATCTTCACTGCATCAGGTGGCTCTCCAGGGTGAGCTCCTTAGGGAAAGGAAGGGATGAGCAGAGGGAGATCAAATATTGGGGTTGTTCGTTCGCCGGTTGTTGCAAACCACCCGATAAACCCCAGTAAAGACAAACGTGCAAATCCCAGCGCTATGCTGGTTCAGAAAACTTCCCTGAGCTCACTGTCCCCTCTTCCCTTCTGCTGGAAGGTGTCCTGGACCCAGGCCCTGCGGACCATCGTGAAGAACTGCTACAAGCAGCACGGGCGCGAGGACCTGCTCTACGCCTTCGAGGACCAGCAGACCCCGCAGACCACGACCACGCACAGCATCGCCCACCTGGTGCCCTCCCAGACCGTGGTACAAACCTTCAGCAACCCCGACGGCACCGTGTCCCTCATCCAGGTGAGAGGAACCCTCCTGGATTTCCCATTTCCAGCACAGCCTGCCTTTCAGGGAGGTGGTTTAAGGAAACTCCTTCCAGGAGCTGAACTTGCCCGTCAGGAATTTTGTCTTTGTCGTGTCTTACCCCACAACGCTCCCACACAAAGATCCACCCTCATCCTCCCTCTTCCCAACTCCCACCCCTTGTTCTCCAGTGCAAGGATTTCTGCAATGTGGTCAAACAATTCAGGGATTTGACCTGAATTTAATGAGCCCACTTGCAGCAAATCCATTTCATGGAGTCACCGCACGACGCCTGAGGTGGCCACGGGAGGAGAGGTGGTGGAACTGCCTTCCTTTCATGGCATGAAATGTAGTTGAATCAGCAGAGCAGGTATTTCTGTGCCCCTGCTCTTCATCTGACACCTGAAGTGTAATGTATTTATTGCAAACACCAAATACATATTTGTCCTCATGGAATAAGGATTCCTCGTACACTGTTTTTGGCTCGGTGCTGCTGCTGTTTTCCCTGTCTTCCCTGCGTGGGAAGGCAGATTCTGGCAGCTCAGGATGTTAAAAAAAAAAAAAAGGTTTTCTGTTGAAACTTCCCACAAACTCCTTGTGGGAGTGTGATTTGAATCTCAGTTTCCCCTGTGCCTCCAAACCACCACTGGTGGTGGTTCCTAACCAGGCCCAGCAGTTTGTCCCTCTTGAGCATCACGTTTTTGGTGAAGTCTCGGACATAATTTTGTCAGACATAATGAAGATAAAAACTGGGTGTAGGGTTTTTTTTTTTTCCCAAATGAAGCTTTTTCAGTGGCTGTTACAGTTTTCTGTTCCCCACCAGGAGCCAGCAGACTTGCCAGGCTGGTTCTCTTTGCTCAACTGTCCATACATTTTTCCCTTTCACTGGTGTCCTTTCAGGTGCTGGACACCTGAGATCCCACTGACTTCCTGGCATTTATATTTAATTCTCCTTTGAGACAAAGCTGCCCATCTCCCTGCCTTTGTCCTTTCCCAGCTGTTAAACGGGGAAAAAGTGAATTCCAAGGGGGTATTGAGGATGAGCCAATGTTTGCCAGGTGCCTGGAGACGAGACCCAGGGAATGGGAAGCGAGGAGGGTGTGCAGGGAATTCCGAGCCGGGGCTGCTGGGTGGGTTTTAAGTGACTCCCATCTCGTGGGAGAAGGGAGTTGACTCCACTGTGCTCCTACAGCTGCTCTTCCTGAGGCTGGGGGAACGGTGAGGCCTTCGTGGACACGGAGACAGCATGAGGGATGTGCAAAACTTGCTCCCATTCTGGAAGCTGCTGTGGATTTCACGTGATTCCGGCTTGGGATTTCCTCCCCCAGCCCTTCGCGACGGCTCCGTGTTTTTCTGCGAGCTCTGCAGTGACAATAAGTCACAGAACCATGGAATGTGAGGGGGTTGGAATTACCTTAAAGATCATCTCATTGCCGTGGGCAGGGACACCTTCCACCATCCCAGTTTGCTCCAAGACCCTTCCAACCTGGCCTTGGACACTTCCAGGGGATGGCACGTCCACAATCTCCCTATTCCAACGCCTCCCCACCCTCACAGTAAATTCCTTGATTCTTTTTAATCTGAGAGCCCCTCTGCCTGAGGGCTGTGGACATTTCCTGCAGTAACAGATGCATTATTTCCTTGTCCTCCACAGGTTGGCACCGGTGCCACGGTGGCCACGCTGGCCGACGCCTCCGAGCTGCCCACCACAGTCACCGTCGCACAAGTCAATTATTCTGCAGTGGCTGACGGAGAGGTGAGGAGCTGCCTCAGCTTCGTGGGGCACCTGGATGGCCTGGCTGAACTTCCATAAAAGCCTCAGTGGTCCCAGCAAACACCCAGCCTGCAGAGTTAAGGGGTAACACGGAACAGGAGGCTGTAATTCTATATAGAAGGTGCTGAATTGTTGTTGTTTCGACCCAGGGCGCTACAAACACAATTATAGTGGGAGCCTTAGGTCTGAATTTCATACTTTTTTTTTTTTATACCTCCCATAGATTATTTATTTTGGGTTTTTTTTTGGCATTTCCATGCCTAGATCTGAACGCTCAAACTTGCAAACATTTATTTTTCTCCTTTTTTTTTTTTTTTACCAAATAATACATAAAAAATAACATCGTTTTTTTTCTGTGCATTTAAGAAACATTCCTTTAAAGTTACAAAGATTTTGTTCGCCCTCTTGGCTTCAAACCCACCTTTGAATGAGGCTACAGGACTCTTTCTGTCCCTTTCCTGCCCTGCTCTGCCTGGCTGGGGTGTCACAGCGAGAGGTGGCAGCACAGAACAGCTTTGCTGGCCACAGACCCTGTTCCTATCTCAGACCCTGAGTGAAACAGCCTGGAGTGACCTTGAAGTGCTTTGCAGCTGCTTTGAGGGTTTTCAAGAACCGGTTTTATCTCTTGAACTGCTGAAAGAAACCTTTCAAAGGCACAAATAAGGCTGGAGGGGGCTCACCCAGCCAAGGCTTAGCGGAAGGTGTCCCTGCCCGTGGATCTGGATGGGTTTAAGGTCCTTTCGCTCCCTTTCAGCTGTGGAATCTCAGCAGCTCAACCTTTGTGGAGCAGGGCCTGGGCAGTCCCAGCTGGTTTTCCTTCTTTCCTTACTCCATCCCCGTTCTGGAGCAGCTCGGGCACCTTGGCAGGGCGCCGTGTGTCCCTGAGCTCTCCCTTCCCACCCGCGGTTTCAGGTTCTCCCTCCCTCCCTCTCCATCCTGTTTTGGGATTAACCTTTGCCCAAAGGCAGCAAAATTTCCTCGTGCAAATTTTTACCTTGAGCCTTGAGCCAGCTCTGCTTTTATGGGCTTTTTAACCTTCTCCATCTCAACAAATTGAGGTGGTTTTTTTTCATCACCTTTTTTCATCACAGCGTTTTCCTTTGTGTGTCTCAGCAGTTGGTGAGTGTCCTAAAATGTTCATGGGGGCTGGAGGGAGATCTTCATCTTGCAAAGCAGCCAGTAGGATTTGTTGGCACATCCTCCCCTTTTTTTGGTCCGAAGCATGTTTTTAGTTCTCATCCTGGTGGGTTTTGTGGCCATACACCGATTATTTCATGAGGTGTGAAGTTCCAAATGAAAATATGGGGGGAAAATGAGCAACTGCGTGAACTTTAGGTAATGTGAAAATTATCTTTGGGAACATCTGGAGTTAGGGAATTTTAAATACCTTGGGATACATGAACATTTCCAGCCATCATCCTCTTTTATTAAAGCAGCACGGCTCAATCCCATCCCAGGTCACAGGTCCGAATAAATCCTGGATGGGAACATGGACAGTCCCCAAAATGTCAGTGGATGGGTACAAACAGAAACAGGGAGGAAAACACAGCCCCTTTCCCTGAGGGATGTTATCCATGCTGGGCTCCAGCACTGCAGGAACACAGAATTCCAGAATAGTTGGGGTTGGAAGGGACCTTTGGAGATCGTCCAGTCCAAGGTGGGGTCACCCAGAGCAGGTGACCGCAGGGTGGGTTCGGGATGTCTCCAGACTCCACAGCCTCCCTGGGCAGCTGTTCCAGAGCTCTGCCACCCTCCATGGAAGGAATTCTTCCTCATGGTGAGGTGGAACCTGTTGTGTTTTAATTTATGGCCATGAAGCACGGCTAATTAACACCCCAGGCTGGCAGGCAGAGATCTGAGTACAACAACAACAGCACTGCCCTGTTTTGTTGAGGATTTGGCTGGACAAGAGGGATTTCTGGGGTTTTGAGGACTTTTGTGGATCTTTATGGAATATGAGCCTCATGCCTGATGAGGGTTGTGGTGCCCAGCCACAACCTCAGGTGGATCCCAGCCTCCCTCCCTTTTTTTCCGAGCCAGGCGTGCGCAGGACTCTGCAAAAACCTCTTGGAACGATCCATCTCTCTCTTTTTTGGGAAGCAGCCACCCCTTGAGGGGATGATGCCTGATCCTACAGCCTTTCCCCGTGTTCCCCTCGCAGGTGGAGCAGAACTGGGCGACGCTACAGGGCGGGGAGATGACCATCCAGACGACGCAGGCATCCGAGGCCACGCAGGCGGTGGCTTCGTTAGCGGAGGCGGCGGTGGCGGCGTCGCAGGAGATGCAGCAGGGAGCCACTGTCACCATGGCACTTAACAGGTACCTGGAGAGGGGACAGCTGGCACAGCCTGGGCCTGGCATCTCCTTCCTGGGTTTCCTTCTAACGGTGCGGAGTCCACTCTGTCCCCTCCTGAGGGAGGGTTTTCCATAGCGAGTTCCTGTGGCAGGCGGTGTCCGGGTGTGTGCAGGACAGTTCCTGATTCCTGCTCTGTTCAGAATCAGAATTTCCTCCACAGGCCACTGTTCTTGGGGTTTTTTTTACGCCAATCTTTCTGAAGTAGAAGGTGAAGGAGCTGCAGTGGTGGAAGGAGCTCTGTTAGGGGTTTTGGCTGCACTCAGATCTGAGGTGTAGCTCCCCAGGTCAACCCAGCAGAACAAAATATCTTTGCTCAGCTCTACTGAACTGCTTCAACTTCTCCTGCTGTCCCTAAAACCTGGAAATGGCTGTGGCACTCCCTGAAGGAGCAGGGGCACCCTAGGGAATCACAGCACGGCAGTGAAGGAGGTTTCCCACTGCTCAGGCGTGGACAAGAATTTTCCTCATCCAAACCAGGATCCTGGCTGGAGGCTGTTGGCTGAGCAGCTGTGGGATGGGACAGGGCACAAGACCACCCTGCTGGTGGCTGGAATAAAGCTCCAAGACCTTGTTCCATCCAGGAACTGCTGAAGGAATCGCTTTGATCCCAGTTTGCTCCCGAATTTCTGTTGGGGTTGAATCCCAAACACACCTAGAACTGTTTCTGCTCTTTGTGGTCCAGGTACGGATCCTTCAGATATTTCTTGTCTGCTACATGAGATTGGTCAAATAGGCTTTTTTTTTTTTACAAATAGTTTCCCTGTAAAATTCCCTTTTAAAAGCAAATGATCTTTCCAGGACACTGGAGTTACAGGAAAAAGCCCCATCTCCCCAAACCCAACTTGCAGGATTTTATCCTGCGCATTTCCAAGATTCCAGATTTCTCTATATGGGTTTTTTTTTTTTTTTTAGAAATGGGAAAGCTGGGCATGGGGTTACACCTGATCCCAGTTTTTCTGAGCTCCCCTTGGCCTTCCTGCAGGGCAAATGCCTTCCCAGAGCTCCAGGCTCAGGAGAAGGATGTGCCAAGGGGAGCGGGGAAGCCAGACAAGAAAATATTCTGGTGCTCCAAGAGTGTTTAAGAGCTGCTCTGAGACACAGAGGGGCTGTTTAGAACTGAAAATCCGCCCTGAGTGGATGCAGTAGGAAAGTGTTTGGCATCTAAGCAGGAAATGAGGGAAGTGAAGGAAAATATGGGAAAATACTTGGAAAATATGGGAGTCAATTGGTCGAGCAGAGGAAGAGCATCCATGGGGAAGCCAAAGGAAATCTCTACTTTTTTTTGCTTCAATAATTGGTAGGGAATTTGACTTCAGGAATGTTTTACCACTGCTGAGCAGATCTTGCTGAAAGAATAAATTGAATATTGGGAATGACAGGGAAAGGCATAAAGGACAAGCCGGGATTAGGCCTCTGGAATAACTGATGGTGCACTCACTTCTTGAATGGTGTGGGAAGTGGTCACCACTCAAATAGAAAAAGTCTGGAAAAGGACAAGAGTGATCAAACCCCAGGAATGATCCATTCCACAATGGGCTGGGGCTCATCAGCTTGGGAAGGAGATCTCTGGAAATGTGTAAAATCATGAGGAAAACAAAAAAGGAAGGGTTTTATTTTCTGTTTCTCACAATATCAGACTAAAGGGCCGCCCAGCCAGGTGTTTTCGAAGCGCCATAATGCAATTTTTTCTTCTAATTAAATGTGGAACTCTTTGCTCCAGGATGCTGGGGAAGCAAAAAGTGTCAGTGGGTGTCAAAGGGGATTGGAGACAAATCAGAGCTGATGGTCCAGATGCAGTCTCTGGGAAGCTGGGAGGGTGTAGGAAGGGAAGGATTGTGCACAGCCCTTCCTTAAATATCTGACACTGCTCTTCTCACGGCAGGGCTGCTGCACGGAGAAGGGCTTTTGGCCTGGCTTTGTTTGTGTGAAGACATTTAACAGCACTCTGCTGGAAAGAATGCTCATTAAAATGAATTATTAAACCGCTTGGCTGGGGAGGAGTTGAAGCCAGAGCTGGTGATGCTGGTCATGGCAAGCTCTGGGCCTGGTCCAGGGCAAGGTGAACTGGCAGAACCAGGGATGAAAGGAGAGCTCTGAAATAAGTCCCAGGTGAAAGGATGCAACAGGGAGAACACAGGGGGTGTTCTAAGAAACCTGCAAGCTGAAAAAAATCCAGTGGAAGCAGCTTCTTCCCACCCATTCCTCCTTCAGTGTGGATTTCCAGCTCTGCGTAACTTCATCCAGGCCAGATATGAATCCCTGTGCTCTGGGTTGTTCTCTTGACGTGTTTTTTCCTGGTTAAAATGGAATTATTTGTTCCTTTGGTGTTCCTAACCCTGCTCTCCCCTCTGCAGTGAAGCCGCTGCCCACGCCGTAGCCACGCTGGCCGAGGCCACCCTTCAGGGAGGGGGACAGATTGTCCTGTCTGGGGAAACTGCAGCAGCGGTCGGGGCACTCACTGGAGTCCAGGATGCCAATGGTAAGGCCTCTGCAAAGGTTTTATTTTGGTTCCTTCGTTTAGGCTCTTAAAAAAAACGGCCTTTTCTTCTCTCTTTATTGAAATGTCACGGTTTTGGTGGTGAATTACTCCTCCCTCCCTCCCTCAGGGGGTCACTAACCAGTTGTGGGTTATAATCTCAGGGTGGAATGGGAGCATTAACCCCCTGTTTGCTCTCGTGGTTCTGGTGGCTCTGCTCTTTTCCTCCTCTGCCAGTTGGCTCTTTATCCTTATTTTTTTTTTGGGAAAACTGCTCCGTGACGTGCGTCTGTGCCCAGCACAGGAAGGGCCAGCCTTGATCAATTAACACTATTAGTTGGTGCCATAATAAACTCATCTCCAAGATTCTTTAACCAACATTTTAGTACTTATTTCCTTCCCCTCTCGAGGCTTTTTTTCTGTGCCTGGTGGCTCTTCCTGAGTCAGCCTCGGCTCGTTTTCCTCCTGCTTTATTTTCCATCTTCCCGCCACAGTCGATCTCTTGGTTCCAGGGTGGGGATTCTCTGTAGCATCTCTCGCTTGTTCTCTTTTGTCTTTTCTTCCAAGTCTGGTGACTTTTGCAGCTCTTCAAACTAGGAATAAAACTGCAAATCCGCAGAAACCGCTCCAAGGGGTGAATGGAATGTGCAAATGTGCCTCGTTAGGGCTCATCCACCGCCTCCAGTTGCTCTGTGCTTCTGCCTGACCCTGGAGGTGTTTAAGGAACACCCGGATGTGGCACTTGAAGCCTTGGTGTTGGGTCATAGGTTGGACTCGGTGATCCCAGAGGTCTTTTCCAGCCTGACTCTGGGATAATTTCCAAGCTCAGACTGGTTTTTGTGGCATTATCCCAGAAACCCACTGGTTGTTTGGATTAAGTGGAAGGAGGTGTCAAAATCAGGCGGAAAAGGGCGCAAAGGGTGAAGTTGTGAAGAAACACTTCGAGGTGGGGCTGTTTGGATGTGAATTGTCCAAGGGGGGGGGCCAAGGTTGGGTGGCAGAGCTGTCACTTTGCAGGAAAAGCAGAAAACCTGCTAAGGTGAGACGTGACTTCCACCAAAATCCTCATCCAGCCGGGAGCGCGCTCCCTTTGAAACGTCGACGTTCAGTTTGCAGTGGAGGGAAGAGGAATTTGACTCGGAGCTGGTTGGATTCCCTTGCTGTGGAGTCAGCCAGCCTGAAGAGGGAGCAGGAATGAAGGGAAATTCCTGTCCTCGGAGCTGGGAGTGCATCTGGCACCGAGGGAAGAGCAGGTTTGTGTTTATTCTGCCGGCAGCCTGGCGTGAGGGCGATAAGTGCTGTGTGTTTATCAGAGGCAGGATCTGACCCTCGATGCTCAAAACCAGCAACTAATCAGATTTGGAAAAGCAGATCTGCACCCCTGGCTCCTTTTGCTCTGCTTCCAAAATGCTTTCACGGTCTGGATTCCTCTGGATGCTTCCCCTAAAAACTCCCCTTCTCCACACCCTCCCTGAGTCACTCCACCTCACTCTCCCAGCACTGATATCATTTTAATGCAGGCTGGGCTATTTTTTTCCCCCTTTTTATCTTCTTTCTTTTTTTTTTTTTTTTTCTTTTCTTCCTAGCAGCCAAGTTGGAAATCAGATGGGATTTAGAGTGCATTAAGGGGAGAGACTGCAGCATTTTCCTGTGAGCAAAACCTCGCCCACAGCCCCTCGTCTGCTTTCCACTCTCCTTCGATTTGCTCTAATCTCCGGTGGTATTAAGGGGAAGGGCTTTGGAGTCCTTGGAAGCTCCATGCTGTTGGTTCCTTACGTAACCAGCTAATATATCTCCCTCAGGGATGGAGGAGATGTTGGTATCCATTGCTGCTGTCTCTGTCTGGGGAGGGAGAGCAGATGGATTTGCAGCGCTGGCACTGCCGGCGGGATTTATCTCCGTGCCCTGGCTGTGAGTGGGAGCATCCTCCTGGACACCATTTGATGGATGCAGCAGGAACAAACCACTCTGGGCCCTTCTGTCTGGGAGGAGGTGGAATTGAGAGTGATTTGGGGAAAAACAACTGCCAGAGCCACAGTGGTCCTAACCAGCAAATTCCCCCTGCTCGCTGTTGCTTGCAAGGTCTTAATTTGCTGGTATTCCCAAGAAATGCTTCTCTCTGGGAATGCTCTTACACTTCTGCAGGACTTTTCTGAGGAAAAATCCTGTCTGGAAGTGTGGGATAGAAATTTATCCCCATGTTATTGATAGGGAAAAGGAGGTAGTTTGACACCTCTCCACCCCTGGGAGTGTCCAAGGCCAGGTTGGACAGATTTGGAAAAACCTGGGATAGTGGAAGGTGTCCACTATCCATAAAGAGATGCTCTTTAATTCACTTCCAACCCAAACCATTCCATGGTTTTTGTGAAGATTTCAGGAGGTCAGGCAAGGTGTTTCACTCCTGATTTTAGCCATTAAATGTAATTACTCTCTTTTTTTTTTGTTGTTGTTTCTATCTCACTGTTGCATTTCTCCCATCCCTTCTCTGGAATTACCTGAATAATAATAATAATAATAGTAATAGTAATAATAATAGACCAAGACAACTAAGATGGCTAAAAATTGGAAACTTCCATATATTTATGGATATGTTGGAATCTAGGGCTGGATATCTTGCAGGGAGCCCGGGAACGTGGCCGAACCGCGGAAGGGCTGTGGGTGATCTTGTGATCTCTCACGTTCCCAGCTGAACGAAACAAGATCTCCTTCTCCCCATGCAGTGTCAGACCAACTTAAGTGCATTATGGTTTTCCTGCTCCTCCCGAGCATCTGCTCGGAGTGGGGACGCAGGAACCGCTGACCCCACGCTTGGAGGCTCAGATGGTTTTGTTCCTGAGTGGTTTGGCATTAAACAAAGGAATATGGAGAGCAAGTGGAGGGGATCGTGGCAGCACCAATCCCTGACAGTGCTGGGAAATGCTCTGCTGAGAGGAAGCTCTGTGCTCTGGAGCTGCTTTTGGAGTGAGAGAAGCTCGGTGAGCGCTGGAAGGAGCGGTGCCGGTGCCGGAGCATCCTCCTCCTGCGGCCTTTTGTTTGCCATTGATCCATGGGGGCCCTGAAAGCTGCCAGGGCTTCCCGGCTGCATCCTGAAATATTGATGAGGCTCCTGGCGGGGCCGTGCCTGCACAGGGCTGCCCGGGAGGGGCAGAGCAGCTCCCTGACCAAGGAAGGTGTGACAGCCTCAGGGCCATCACAAAATCTGGGGTTGTTTTTGAAGGTGAGAGGAGTGGAACGCTCCAAGCTCCAGCTCCAATCCAGTGGGATTCAAACCAGGGCATGGAATGAGGCGCAGTGGAAAGAGCTGGGAAGGAAGAGGCAGTGGAGGATGTGGGATCGAGCCATACCCAGGGAATTCATTTCACAGACCGGAGCTTGGCCCAGCCAGAGATCCAATGGATCCTACTTGTCCCCCTTGGCTGCCCTTTTCCTGTCCCCAGAGCACATTTTCCTGCTGGATCTCCTCCCCGTGCTGCTGCAGATGCTCCTGGCAGCACAAAGGGGGGACACTGAGAGGAGCCTGCCCCGAGTCCTGCCCTTCTCCATCCCCCCAGCCATCCCAAAAACCCAATCCCTGCTCTCCATACAACCAAAGGGGGCCGTGCTTAGGACTGGGGGTGAGCCAGGATTTGTGATGGAAGCACGGGGAGAGCATTAGGGTCTGACGTGGGCGAGGAGGGGATTAGCGAGCTCCCTGCTTTCACAAACCCCGGCAGGGAGGCGTCAGTCCCCGAGCGTCCCGTGCGAGTTAGCGCGGGGTAAAGGAGCCCCCGGCGGCGTTTGGGGTGGCAGTGCCACACGGAACTGCTGCTCCAGGTGGTGGTTTCGGTGTGGGAAAGGGTTTAAATGCCGGAAAAGCTTCAGTTCTGGGCGAGGCTGGCCGAGCTTCCCACACGAAGTGAGCAGGTGGGAAGCTGTCCCCACCCTCGGCCGTGCAGATGGGGAATGGGAACGCTCCTCTCGGCAGCTCCGGGCCTGGAGCGCGGCCGCCGGTCCCACCCGGCTCTCTCAGGGCTGTTTGCAGTGGAAAACACATCCAGGAGGGAAAGGCAGGGCTGGGATCCCGTTCCCTATCCCGTGTGTGTCTCCCAGAGAACGTGAACGCTCGGGTACGCTGGGAAAACCCGGCACAGGTTTGGGATACCTCGGGATGGGGAAGTGCAGCTCTGAGCCGCTGGGACCTGGTGGCTTTTTCACATGAGGAAAATATTTATAAATTTCAGGGGGAGGCTTAGAGGCTGCAAATGTCACTTTTTAAAAAGCAGTGGTTTATGTTTTTCCTGTTGGATCTCCTTTTTAGGGAAGATGGAGCCAAGTGAGTCGCTAGCAGCTTGGGAAAGTGCAGATGAGCATGTTTGCATCCAGGAGGACAGGAAGGAAACAGTCGAGCTTTATGTAGGGCCTCCCTGGTGGGAAGAGGATTTTTTAATGGAGGTTTACCCTGAAACAGGTAGGATTTAATCCCAATATGAAGGAAAGGTGAGGAAAATCATTTTTGCAGGCGTGTTTCAGATGAGAGGGTAGAAGGGATGCCAGTGGCAGCCAGCAAGGAGAGCAGAAGAGTGAATTCCTGGGTTTGCTGCGTGGCTCCAGGAACAGGGAGAGGTGTTTCCTAGAGGACAAATTGCTGTGTATAAATGGATAATTATCAGCAGTGGAGCTGTTGGACTCTTGGGTGAAATACCTTGGCACAAACCTCAATTAAAAGGAGCTTAGTCTTTGTCAAGTCTGGGTCTCTTCTCCCAGGGAGCAGCGACCGGACCAGAGGAAGTGGCCTCAAAACGCATCAGGGGAGGTTTAGGATATGAGGAAGAAATTCCTCACGGAAAGGAATTGTCAGGCATTGGAACAGGGCAGGGGTGGAGTCCCCATCCCTGCAGGGATTTAAAGCCACGTGGATGTGGCACCTGGGGCCACGGGTCAGTGGTGGCCTCGGCGGCAGCGCTGGGAACGCTTGGACTCGATCTGGGGAGTGTTTTCCAGCCTTAATGATTCCACGGCTCCAACCACACTCACATCCCTGCCTGTGCCCTGTGGAGAGAGGGTTCCTGGATGCATCCCTGTGCCCACATCCATTCCCTGTCAGCCTCTGCCTCTCCGCTGCGTGTGACCAGGAATTCCCTGCCGGGATTACGGGACGCCGGCCGCAGCTCCGATGCCGGCAGCCAGCTCGTTCCCGCTCTGCCGAGACCCAAAACCTTCCCCAGCCCCCAAAGCTCTGCTGTTTGCAGCCACCCCTCCCAGCAGGGCCCATCCCTGGCACACCTTGCCCTGCCCTTTGGAGCCACCCCGGCTCTCCCGTGGCGTTTGCCCGTCCCGGCTGATTCCCGGCGCTAATCCCTGTGACGCGGGGCTGTCACGGCCGCCGGCCGGCTTTGCTCTGACGTCCTGGCACTGCTGACCGGGCGGCTGCTGGTGATGATTAGGATTTGTCTGCCCACCAACCGGGCCTAAAAATAGTCCCTGCTGCACCACATCCATGGGAAGAGCTTCCTCGGGTCCCGTTCCAGGTGTGGGATGGAACCGGCCCCGCACAGCCCAGCACGGGCAGGGGCTGGAGCGGATCCCTTTGGGCTTCCTTGACAAGTCCCTTGATGGGAACCACAGAATGGTCATTTCTGGGGACAGTTTGGCCTTTTGGGGTAGGGAAACCTCATTTTATTGTCTTTATTTAGCCTGGAGAAGAGAAGGCTTCAGGGAGAGCTTACAGCAGCCTTCTGGTGTGTTGTGGGGACTTACAGGAATGGGGCTCACAGGAATGGCTTCCCCCTGCCAGAGGGCAGGCAGAGATGGGATTTTGGGAAGGAATTCCTGGCTGGGAGGATGGGGGGAGGCCCTGGCACAGGTTGCCCAGAGAAGCTGTGGCTGCCCCTGGATCCCTGGAAGTGCCCAAGGCCAGGCTGGACAGGGCTTGGAGCAGCCTGGGATAGTGGAAGGTGTCCTTTCCCACGGCAGGGAGTGGAGCTGGATCTTTAAGATCCATTCCAACCCAAACCATTCCATGATTCGTAGGAAAAAATATTTTTCTCTGATGAGCACTCAGGATGTTCCAAGGCCTCTCTCCTCTTGGCAAAGGCAGTGGTGCCAGGGGAGCACAAGGAGTCTCCCGGGTGGTTCTGTGCCCCTGTTGTGTATCCAAGCCTCACACGAAGTCTCCAGGCTGCTCTTTAGCTCCAAACCTTCGTTAAGAGATCACAGAGGCAGCGCCCTGGGGAGGCACCAGGGGTGACTCGGTTCCTGACGGGAGCTGCTGTTGTCCCTAAAAGCCACCGGCCGTTCCTGCTCAGCGTTTCCATGCCGGTGTTCCCGACACCCCAAAAGGGAACCCCTTCCCCGGGGCAGGGAGCCGCTGCCGAGGCCTTTGCTCGGAAAGTTCCATCGCTTCCATCATTTCTCCCAGTCCTGCTGATCTCGGGGAGCTTCCACCCCGCCAACGAGCCGTGCCCCGTCTGCCCTCGTCTCCTGGCTCCTCCCTGACCTCACAGCATCTCCAGCACCTCCCCTGCCCTCCCCGTTTTCCCTCCCCTGGTGAGTTTTGACATCCATTCCTGCGATCAGGCAGTTGAGACTTACAGGCTCCCCAGCTGTCACAGCCCAGGCTGGCCCGGTTTAAGCGCAGGCCATTTACCTTCCACGTGTCCTGAATTAGGGGAAATGGACAGGAGGGCTGGGTTCTGTTTAAAAATTAAAGCTGATTACGAGGCATTAACGTTACATTTAAAGGAGTAGACAGCAGCCCTCCTCTCTCAGCGTAGCTGCAATATGTTCCCTTTTGTTCTGGGCTGCGAGAGGGAAGGGAGCAGGGCTGGTAGCGACTCCGGGCCGGGCAGGATTTCTTTTTTAGCCATAAATTTTGAAAGAGGAGCTGCCTGATGGCTGGTGCAAGAATTTAAAGCAGGTCTGACTACCTAAAGCAGTTCCCGTCTTTGCCATCCTGACAGGAAGTTGGAGTTCTTTTGGCCGATCCTGAATTTCCCTTGGAAAATTCAGATGATCTGCATTCACTCGTCTTCCGAGTTGTCGTGTTGGGAAGTTTCATATTTGATGGATCCCGGTTGTTTTTTTGTTAAATCCCACAATTTACGTGGTGACTCTTCATCCCAAAGCAGGAACTGGTCAGTCTGGTTGGGAACACTCTGAACCTGATGCTTGACTGGGATTTTCTGTGGGTTTAGGTTGGATTTGAAGCCTGTTTTTTTGGGTGGATTTGTCTGATGTTTGCCCAGGCTTCTGCACCTTCGTCTCACAGCCCCTCAGTAACCCAGGTGGCTTCACAAGGAGCTGCTCAGTGCAGGATGGGTGCTGGAAAGAGGCCTTTTGGCAGGTGAAGGGATGTATTTGTATTCCCTGGATCCTGCTTTTCTCTGTCTTCAAGAAATCAGAGCTCCAGGGAGAGCTCAGAGCCCCTTGCAGGGCCTAAAGGGGCTCCAGGAGAGCTGCAGAGGAACTGGGGACAAGGCCTGGAGGGACAGGACACAGGGAATGGCTTCCCACTGCCAGAGGGCAGGGATGGGTGGGATATCGGGAAGGAATTCCTGGCTGGGCTGGAATTCCCAGAGCAGCTGTGGCTGCCCCTGGATCCCTGGCAGTGTCCAAGGCCAGGCTGGACGGGGCTTGGAGCAGCCTGGGATAGTGGAAGGTGTCCTTGCCCATGGCAGGGGGTGGAACTGGATGACCTTGAAAGGTCCCTTCCCACCCAAACCATTCCATGGTTCTATGATCCCTTAATGAGACTTTTCATTTGACTTTACCACCACCACCACCACCATTCAACGTTAAATTCCAGGTGGTTTTTTTTTTTTTCAGTTTATAGTGATAAAATCCCCAACAAAAAGCCCAACTTGGCTTTGAGAGCCACGTCCTGAGCTTTGCTGGTCCCCTCTGGCTGTCTGGGGGTTCCAGGGTGTGTGGCTCTGTGGTCACAGCAGGTTTTTTTGGGGGGGGGAGTCTGCAATAGACGGGAATTTTAATCCTTGGACAAGCTTCTGTCTGAAAAGAGATGTGGTGGAATCCAGGCAGGAAAGGGCTGGCAGCCAGCAGAGTGAGCTTCTTTTCCTAAATATGTCTGGAAGCACAGAGCAGGACGGACAAACTTCAGTCCAGGAGTGAGGATGGGAAGGGGATGGAGGTGTTTGTGAAGGGTGTCTGCAAGGAGATCTCACCAGTGCCACCCTCTGGGATCGGTGTTTTGGCTCCAGGCTGGGATGGGGAATTGCTCTCCTGACAAGCTGCACATCTCCATCCTGGCGCTGTTTTGTTTTTATAGCTCTTGGCTTAGGGAAAAGGGCACAGGTGGGGTCAGAAATGCAGCTCTGCCCAGTCCTGCATCTCTCCTGACCCGTCAGAGATGCTGCCGAGTCCTTTTTTCCAGGCCTCCTCCTCCTCCTCCACGCTTGTCCTAACCCGGACCAGAGGCTTGGTAGGCAGAGCTCGACCAGCAGGGCTTCCTCAGGGGGTCCAGAGAGGGTTGTGGTGCTCCTGGAAGGGCCATCCCAGCCTGGGGAAAGCAGCTTTTGGCCATTTCTGCTGGACACATCCGTGCTGGGTGTGGAGCCGAGCGTTCAAACCCACGGGCTCGGAGCTGGGTGGACGGAGATGAAACGCGAATCAAAACCGGGCTCTGCTTTGCTGCTCCTTTCTCCCAGGATAAAATTCCCATGTGGTGGATTCTGCCTGTAGTAACAACTCTTCCCAAACTGTCTGGAGCGTGTGGCAGCCCCACCACTGTGGAAGCTTTTTTTTTTTTTTTTCCAAGCCCATCTGTGGAAGATCTTCCAGCTTAACAGGAGAAATCCCAGGACAACTTCATGCTGCCGGCATGATCTCTGCTCCTCCTGCTCCTCCAGGAAACCCCAAAGGAGAGGTCCCAGCTCTCCCTTCCTTGTGAGCTGCTTCCCAGAGCGGAGCTAAATTCGTGTCTGGAGTTCAGGGCAGCTCCTTCAGCTGATCCCAACTGACCCCTCACTGCCTGAGGGTGAGGATGGGCAGTGGTCCCCACAGCTGTGGAGCAGCTGGAGCATCTTCCAGCGCACATTTTGGCAGATTTTGGCTTGCAAGGCCTCCCGCCTCGTCCCCATCCGTGCTGGGATGGGACAGTGCTGCTCCACGGGCGAGGCTGGGGGTGTCACTGCTGTTCCCACCTGTGCTGCACCACCCGAGGAGCTGAGAGAGCCCTCCCTGGCAGGTGCCCTGGTGGCTCTGGGCCGGGCTGGACCAGGCCACCCTCTCCTCTGCAGAGCTGTGCAAAATGTCACTGCAGTTTGGATGGATGGATGGAGGCTGGTCTGACCCCAGGGCGCTTTGTGAGCTCCGGGCCCTTAATGGGTGCCCGTGGGTGTAGGGTGCAATCTGATCCAAATGGGAAGCTGGCTGAAATCCCAGCAAGCTGTTGTTGCTGTGGGAGGCATCTTAGGAAATGAGATGGGCTTTTGTGAGCTCTCCCCCGCCACCAGGCAGCCCTGGGGAAGGAGAAATGCCCTGTCTGCAATTTGGGGCTGCTCCCTGCGCCGAGGTTTGCTGGCTCTTCGTTTACCGAGCTCGTGGTCTTTTGTTTTTTTACACCAAAGTTTCCTCCCTGCGGCCAACTTGTGGTTTCTGTTCTCCCTCGCTCCCTGCTCCCCTTTGGAATGTGCGTTCCCAGCTTCCTGGGTGGACTTCTCCAAACTCGAGGTTTCTGTTGGTTTTCTTGGCCTTAAAAAGTGCTCGGCCCCTCTTTTCTAAGAGCCTCAGCTGCTTCCTTAGCAGGGCCTGACCTCCCGAGTTCCCCTATTGCTTTTTTCCGAGCACATCCAGAGAGGATCGCTCTGTGCCTGGATTTATCCCCTTCATTGGATCTCCGGAGCAGGGACTGATTTTTAAAGCCTAAAAGCACAGCCCCATCTGTCTCGTGCCTCTGGGGCATAGTAAAGAGCCCTGTCCTGCAGCCCCTGAGCCCGTGAGCAGAAAGGTTTTCCTCGTGCACCAGCCCTGCCCTGGCAGAGCGAGGAAGAGGGGAGGTTTTAATGGATTTTCCCAAGTGGCTGCAGTGAACTTTCAGATCTCTCTTTTCCCAAGTGAAACTCTTCAGCTGATGTTCAGCCATTAGATTTTTGGGGTTGAAGAGGACGTTTCCTGCTCGGGGATTGACTGGGGTGTTTATTTGAGGCATCAGCAGGTCGGACAGGAGCCTGAGGAGATGCAGCTCCCACCTTGGCACCCCTTGCCTGGGGACAGTTGGGCACCCAAGGAACAGAGGGGAAATTTGTCACCCTAACAGGTGACAGCACTGTGATTAGAGCCTGGTGAACGGGCAGCAGGAGGCTCAGCACTGGGCTCTCCCTCCTGTCCCTCGCACTCAGTGATAGCTGAGCCGAGGGCGTGGAGGTGAAACCATCTCCCCTTGCCCTCTGACCATCGGGGACGCTTCTCCCGCAGCCTGGAATCCCTTTGGGAAGGCGCTGGCAGTGGCACAGGAGGGCGATGTGCCTGTCCCTGCAGGCCCCTGTCTCCCAGTGACCTTCTCATCTCGTGGAGACAGCTTGGCTTTGCTGTAAAGCAGCTCATGTGACAGCGGTAATCCGCAGCGGGTAAACAGCTGTGCAGGAAGATTCCAGGGAATCGCCCTATTTTCCCTGCTCCACGGGCCCAGGCCGGCACACCGGAGCAGGAGGGTGGGAGAGGCTGCTCTGGTCCCATCCCCACTGGGTGTCTCTGGAGCCGGGTCAGGAGCACGCACTTCCAGGATTCCTCCTGGGAGTCCTCGTGGAGCTGCAAAACAGGTTCCAAGAATTAAAAAAAAAACCAAACCAAACCCCATTTCTCCTCACGTGGTTTCCTCTGAATCTTCGCCAAAACCATGAGTGGCATTTTTAAGCCTGAATTTGACTTCTGTCTCCCACCCTCGTGTCTTTTGGCATCATTCATTCCCTCACAATTACACGAATTCCTCTCTGGGTAGCACTTTCTGATGGCTCATGTGGACCCCCCTTCAGCTCCTGGGGTACTCGATGGACTTGTTGTCTTCTGCCCATGGGAAGTTAAATTGTGCCCTGGGGAAGACACAGACTGAGGGAGCACTAGCTTGGAACTGGTTTAAAATTAATCATGGTATTATTCTTCCCATCCTGCAGACTGGGGGTTTGCTTCCTTGTTGCCACAACGTCCTCATCTCCGTTTTCCCCATGATTTTAACCTTGCAAACCTCCCAGGGGAAGTTCAGTGAATGTGTTCTGGTGCTGACAAGTCCAAGGAGCTGATGACAGCTACAGCAGGTGGGTTTAGCCCGAGATCCAGGTTCCTACACCCCACAGGCAGCGATTCCCCTCAGTTCCCTCCAGGAACGAGGTGCCTTGGATCAGGGAGGCAGCAGTTACATCATAGCCACGGAATCCTTGGGTTTCTCGAGCAGAAACCACCAGCAGGGCGTTTGTGGCTGCAATAAATTGTCCACCAGTGGCCTGAGACAATCCCTTATTTCATGTAAGCCACGGCCCAGCCCTCGGGAGGGACCATCTGTTCCTCTGGCCTAGGGCAGATTTGAGCACGAGCCCTCGCAGTGAAAGGCTCTGTGCTATTCCCCTGAGCTCTCTTCCCTTCCACCTCTTCCCATGGAGGGAAAAAAAAAACCCCAAAAACCCCGAAGCTTTGTACTGCCAGGCATCAGGGGGCTCTAATTGGTGTGTAAATTGGGACTGCTGCGTTTAAGTGGTGGACATGGAGCTAATGGAAGTGGGATTTTATTGCTGTTCAGCTCCTTTGAAGTCACAGGGATCAGCAGCCAGGGGGGGTTTCTGTTCGATCACAGCCAGCAGTGAGTTTGGTCCCTGCTTGTTTCTCATTGCTCTGACCCACGGATGAGTTATGGTGTCCTTCTCAGAGGTTCCTGGTACATTTTTCTTGCCAAAAAAGAAAGCTTGAGTCGCACTTCCAAATAGGAATTGCATATGAAGAGGTTTGAAGTCCAGCAGAAAATAAGAAAATTAACAAGACTTGGACTTGGCTGGGATTTAGGGTCCCTGTGTGTTTGCTGCTGTTGGAGATGAGCTTCCTCACCTGTGGGCCTCCCATCCGAGCCAGAGCAGTGGGACTGGGGCCTGAATCATCTCAGCAAATGCAAAGCAGAAGGAATTCTCCAGCCACCACCACAGCTCCCTCATTTTCCGACCTGTTCTGTCCCGCCCTGGGAAGGGACAGGACAGGCTCTTGCGCCGCTTGATTCTCCTCACATTTTGTCTATGCGGGTCCGTGTGCCACAAATCTTCCCTTTGCACATCCAGGGTGAGGCCCACAGGGACAAAACAGCTGGAAAACTCCTTTTTGGGAAAACAAACTCACCCCTCTCCCTGCACCCATCGTCGCCTTCTCTTGGTGTGCAAAGGAGATTTCCAACCCCCCGGCCTCAATGGTTTGGGTACGAGTGTTCTGTGCCTTCAGTCGCCAGGCCAGAGCCCAAACTTTCTGTTTTTAGCAACAGATGTGCAGAGTTTAAAAGGGAGGAATCTGCCAGAGGCAGCAGCATTCCAAGAATAAATACTCCCAGGGGAGAGAGAGGTGGGAACCCACCCCACCTGCCGCGCAGCCGGGGCAGTGGGAGACGGTGGTGCACGAA
Organism: Oriolus oriolus; assembly: GCA_013400235.1. Taxonomy (NCBI): domain Eukaryota; kingdom Metazoa; phylum Chordata; class Aves; order Passeriformes; family Corvidae; genus Oriolus; species Oriolus oriolus. Next base: position 140,084 of record VXBT01011628.1, read on the forward strand.
AAAAGGGAGGAATGTGGACTGTAAGAACTTGCTCTTCGCATGAAAAGTTCCACATCTGAGTCGTGTGTTCGCTGTGATTTATTGCTTGCCTTGCTGAGGATGGGCCAGGTCCTACCTGGGGGGAAAACTGTGCCAAACGTGGCCCTTGTCCTGTAAAAGACAGGCTGGGGACACCACGGGACGCTGCTGCCGCAGGGGATGTGCTGGTTTGGAGCAAGGATGCTTTTCTAGCTGGATTTGGAGGGTGTGCTTTGAGGAAAAGGGAAAAAAAAGGAGCCTTCAGGTGCGTTTCCAGCCCTTTTTTCCCCCCCAAGGAAAAAAACCAAACTTACCTCCTGGTAGCTGACAGGACCTAGTGCAAAGTGAAGCTCCAGCAGATCACCACAGCTGCAGCTTCCCATATCAAGGCAAAGCTTTAAACACCTTCCCGAGGAATTATCCTCTTCCAAAAGCTCAGCTGGGGGGGTTCATGCCACCCTCTGTTAGGTTAAGAGCCCGGAATTCCCTGGCACAGAGGCACTGTTGGGGGGCACGAGGGGAGAACCCGGGGCGCTGGACCCGCCGGTTGGCCATGAATGTGCAGCCTGTTGTGGCAGGGCGGCTCCTGGGGAACAAATCAGCAAAATGCTGGGAAAATGGCTTTTAGATGGAGCCAGGGCCTATCTGGTTACAGATTGCCTTTCTGCCAGCACAATGGCTGCTTTATGTCTCCATGTGCTCGGCGCTCCGTGGGATGTGCCCGTGTCCGTGCTCGCATGTGATCCGTCGGCCCGGCTGAAACCAGCCAGTCCCTCAGAGCCTTAAAATCACATGGAGCTCCTCCCAGGCCCCGAGGAGCGCCTGGATTTCATGGACTTCCCAGCCTCGTGCTCTTGGGATGCATAGGAATTCCAGTCCGGCGGCCATTTGTGCTCCTCGTTCGTCTCTCATCCCTCTCTACGCTGGGAATTGTGGAGAGCTGTGTCGGAGGTGGCCTGAGCTTGTCCGTGATGGATTTCACTGCTTTGGTGCAGACTTTCCTCACTGGGCCTCTCTGGGCCGATTAAACCATTTGTCTAAATATTTGTACGGTATCTGGTAGTGCCTTATTCTTCCCTCCCGCTTTACCTCCCCCTCACACACACACGGTGTTCTGTGTGGAATTAGAAATATTTTCGTTGCTCTGCCTAACACTGGGGTGCTGCTCCTCTGTGGTCACTGAGTTTTCTCCTCCTATGCGGGCGCTGAATTTTTACACTCACCCAGTAAACCAAAGGATGCATTTCCTGTAAATACATTAATTACCCCACTAAATTCCCCCCTCCCCAGCTGTAGCATTTGCCCTTTTCCCAGCCTTTTACACTTGCATTTCATTGTCAGGCATCCTAGCAGCAGATTATTCAGTTTGCAAGTGGCACCTGGAAGAGAATTCATCAGGTGAGTGGATTTTTGTGGTGGTAGTTTGGATTTGTTTGGTAGTTGGGATTTAACTGGTTTTGCACTCGTACCTTTGGGTCCCTCCTGGTGTTTCTCGGGGTTTAAGGGGCTGTATCTGCCTGGTTTCTGTACCTGGACACCGTTGGGGGTAGGAATGCCTTTGGGATGTGCTGATACCTCCTTTCAGCCCGACACAAGCCGAGCTCTCTCGTAATCATCACTTAAGCAAGGAATCAGTGAGGACAGAGGTCTGGATTTTAACAACCCTCAGCAGCAGCAGTCCCACGGTGATGGAGGGGGCTGTGACTTTTGGATTTGTGAAGTTTGGCTTTTTCGAGGTCAAGGACCTGCTGCAGAGTTCAAGCAGCGAATCAAAGAAGAGAGAACCCCACAAATACCCTTGGAGCACCCAGCAGCCCCGAGGAGTTGTAGGTGTTGGAGCAGGAACCTGAGGGAAGAAGTAGGATGGGCTGTGAGGGTCACAGCACAGGAGGGCAGGCAGAGCCTTTGACATGATCTGCATTCCCTTTCCACACTATTTGTGATTGGCAGCGACGCCCAAAGTGTTGTCCCTGCAGAAACTCTGCCAAGTATTTATCTGCTTCGTTAGGATATGGGGTATTTCAGTTCTTTTAAAAAAAAATAATGATTCGATTCAAATGATTTTATTTTAAAATGGACTCTTATCATTCAGGCAATAACATATTTTAGTAATTTGAGGGTTTTAATTTTAGGTATTTTAGTAAATTTAGCAAAGCCCTGCCTTGCTTTGCACAGTAGCCTTTAATAAAACCATATAGAAAATAGAGCACACTAAAAGCTGTTTAAAAAAGCAGGATAAGAATCGGTCTCAGTTGTTCCTCTGGGAGAGCTCCTGGGGTTTTAAAAGCATAACAGGGCAGTCAGCAAAATATTTATGGCAAAATCTAACAGGGATCCCTTCTGGGGCATTGTTCAGAATCTCCTTCGTGGGTTTAACACCTGATTTCTGAGAAGAGGAACAGATTTACCCTTGGGTGTTCCCTCTCCCCACTCCCCGAGAAGCTTGGCACAGATACCCCCTGTCTGCCCCACGTTTTGGACCAACACCCAGCAGATCGTGGGGGAAGCAAAGCCCAACGGGAGCAGACCTCAGGGCTTGCTGGACTTTCTCTATTTTTATCTGCGTTTCGTGTGTAGAGACGACCGACCACGATAGACTTCTAATCTTCTCAGGTGTGTCCACGCCAAAGCCAGCTCATCACGGAGGCTTAGGCAGCCTATTCTCTAAGCTTCCAGCCCTGGAGCCCCAGTAAAAACCTTCCTTCCCACAGGCAGACACATTCCCTGTGCTTGTCACCTCTCCCAAGTGCCAAATCGACTCCACTTTAAAGGTGCCACGCCCTGGAGACCCAGCATAGAGGGGCAGGTCTAGGTGAGGACTGAGCTTAAGCAAGCACAGCTTAATTCTGCCTCAGGTGATGCCCAGGGCCTGTTCTCCAGCTCTAAATTCGCCTCGTGAAGGGGGAGAGGGAGGGATGGGTGGCCTCAGGTAAGACAAAGCAAAAGGTGTGGAGCTAATCCACCCCCAGGAGACCAAACTGCTGCTCTGCTTCTTTCCCAAGCATCCTTTTCTTCGAGTTTTTCCATCAAAACGAGGATGAGACGGAAAACCTGGGATTTCAGATTGTTTCCAACGTTAAAAATCATTGCAAGTTTTTTTTCCATCTGGGGCTGTCCTCGCTGCAAAGACAGAGGTCCGTGGCGCTGGTGTCACCGGTGAAGGACACGTTTGTCACCGCTGCTGGAGACTGTGGGTCTTTGCTGTGCCAGGGAGGAGTCTGGGCACCAGGTGGGCTCACTGGGATCTTCCTCTTTCCGTGGAAGTGCTGAGGCTCCAGAGGAGAATAATTCCTGTAAATCAGGAGCTCCAGTGCTGCAGTTCTTGTCTCAAAGTACTGCACCCTTAAAAGAAGTCCCAAAACTCCCTAAACATCCAAAACAAACCCCAAAAACTCAAAGCCCCGCCAAAAGATCTGAAAGAAATAAGGGAGATAAAGCCAAAGATGTTTCAGATCTTGGCTAAGCCATGGCCCTTCTCTCCTCACAGGGAGGAAGAAAACAGGAGTGTCCCAAAGATGCTCCCAGCTAGGGGAGGAAGGTTGGTCCCCGACCAAGATTTGGAGATAAACCTCAAGTTTGGATGTTTGGGTTTTATTTAAAACAACGCCTTGATGCAAAATACCAACATTTTGCTGAAGCTGAGTGAGTGGGAGGAAGAATGAGCCGTGTAAATGTGGTGTTGCATCCTGACCGGTCCCGTTCCGGTGGTGTCGGGCGGGAGGTCCCTGATCAACCAGTGGCTTTATGGGCCACAGAGACAGAGAGGGAAAACTCATTGCAACAGATCCAGAGGAACCAAAGGATCACAGATTGGATCCATTAGGTTGGAAAAGATCTCCAAGGTCATCGAGTCCAACCTGTGCCCACTTCATCCCCCAGCCCAGAGCACTGAGTGCCACGTCCAGGCATTCCTTGAAAAGCTCGGGAAAGAACAAGTCACTGACAGTATTAAGCAGGCGGGTGACCCCCAGGGACAATGTGAGAGATGAGATGTGACCCTGGAGTTGTGGTGGATGCAGGGAAGGAGGCGGTGACTCCAGGGCCGCGTCCCGTGCAGCTGTGGGTGGGAATTTTATGTCTCATTTTGTCTCCTGCATTTACCTTCCGTTCTAAGGAAAAGTCAGGGCTGTGATGTCACTGAATTGACTCAACTTTGCTCTCAAAGCTTCAGGTGCCTCATTAAATTGTTCTTTATTGGGGTTTTGACCAGAGTAGCTCCTGAAAAGACAGGTGATGGAGGATCTTGAATGAGGACTGCAGCTTTATGCAGATAATTTGGTGGGAAAAAAATCTTCGTGTTTTGAACTGGCTGACACAGAGGTTCTGTAGGGAAGAGCTGTGACTTGTGAGCCTGGGAGGCTCTCAGAGCTTAAATCACTGCGTGGGGATTTTGTGATTTGTCAGCATCACAGAATCCAGACTGGTTTGGGTTGGAAGGGACCAAAGATCACCCAGTTCCACCCACCCACACCTTCCACTATCCCAGGCTGCTCCAAGTCCTGTCCAACCTGGCCTTGGACACTTCCAGGGATGGGGCACTGAGCCGTTCCTGATGGGAAAAGTCCTTCCAATTATCATCCTAAAAGAGGTCTAATTAGAGTTAATCATTGATGCTCTTGCAGTCGAAGGGGTGAGAGATGGGTGGCTGGGCTTCCAGCTCATCTTATCTTTAAGTGTCCATGCTGAGAGATGTCTTCTGCTCCTCTGTCGCTGCTGAGCGTGGTGGGATTCCTGAAATGCTTTATTTCCGAGGCTGGCTTTGGGTGAAATCCCTTCCATGGTGTCCTGTCAACGCCTCGTGCCTTACGGGACGCGTTCAGTTTGGCAGTTTCGGACTTGTCAGGGTAACACCTGACTTCGAGAGCTCTTCTTTCAGCTGCTGTGGCTGGAACTTGTTAGAGAGCTGGTTTATCTCCCCGAAAATACACCCTCATGCCCATTGATTGCCCCCCTCCTCCACCTCTTGAAGGCCTCTCAAGTCAGTCCCCCAGAAGGCTCCTTTTGGTGAGGATATTTTTTGGAAATCTTCGCAAACCAAGTTCCCAGTCAAAGGAAACATCGAATAAAAATCAACTGTGGGACATTTTCATGTTTGTGCTGAGCAGTGTTGGCAGTAACCCTCCAGGTGGTGTCCAAAATTGCAGCTGGTAAGGACAGAGAATGGTCTTTGCTCCAGGATTCTGTAGGAACAGCCCCTTTCCTGAGCCAGCCTCGGCCTTACCGCTTCTAAAAGACCTCCAGTGACGGAGACTTTGCTCCAGAGCTTCACCAACCTTTTGTTTAGCTGTTGTTCGGGGGTTTTGCCCACCTCTGATATCTAGTGCGGGTTTCCATGCTGCACTTCAGGCTTGTGTCTTACTGGGGAAAAGACAACTGGAAAAGATGGTTATTCTCTACTTAACCTGCATCAGCCCTGATGTATTTACACCTAGGAATGCAAACCAAAGCATGCCCAGTGCCCTTCGGTTGTGCTGCCCAATAAGGGCAAACATTTCATTTTTTGGAGGTCCTCTGGCTTGATTTTTTTTTTTTTTTCCTTTTGGTGTTTTAAAATCTACTCATTCTGAACCTCTCGTTGACGAGAATTCTTCCATCCCGTCTTCAAAAGTCGCCCTTGGCTCCGAAAGGAACGTGGTGATGAGATGGTATCTGCTGGCCTTGTGTGCTAGGGCCCTGTAGTGCATTCCTGAGCACAGGAATTTCAGCTGGATGCCTCAGCCCCTGCCTCAGGAGGAGGGGAAGGAGGAGTTGCAGGAGTATCTACTGCGAAAAGCTTCGGCAGGATGGTGCTCAGCACAGTTTGCTCTGGTTTCCCCTCAGTGTTGATGTGGAAACAAAGCCCTCTGAATGAGCGGAACATCGACGGCCAAGGAAGTCCAGTGGAAAATTCCACTCTTTTTAGCCTTTTCCATTGGGGGCTGAGTGGCTTCTGAGGCCACTCACTCCCGACTCTGCAGTGCTCACAGCTTGCAGCACTTTACTCCTTTGGTGTCCAAGAGAACAGAGCAAGAAGTGTCAGCCTTGGCCTCTGGAGCCGCTGGATCCCCAACAGCAGCACCAGCTTTTGGAGGGGGACCTGCAGCTCTCAGTGGAGGTCCTGGGTCTTCATAAGATGAGGTTGCCTTGGAAAAACCAGATCGTGTCCTGTGCTCTCTGAGGAGCTCCAAGGTGATCACTCAAGTCCTTGTGCATTTTCCATTTTGTCCCATAAAAGAACTCCTGTGCCGGTTTGAGACAAATTTGGAGGAAAATATCCTCTGATAGAAGGCAGGTTCTGGAAAGAAATATTCCCAGAGGAAAGTGAAAGAGATGGAAAAAACTATTTATTTAACAAACATTAACAAACAGAAAAAGAATAATAATGCTGAATAATAATGCTAAAAAATAAAACCTCTCGCCGTGGAGAGAAACCTGGGAAGATTTTAAAGTCCTTCTGTGGGTATGGTCTTTCTCCTCCTCCTCCTCTTCGGAGCTGGGTCGGCATGGGGGCCCCCCCTCCAGACTGGGGTAAGGTCTCCCAGTGAGGTTCTGATGTTCTGGTGTTCTGAACAAGTCCAGAAAAGAAGAAGAAGAAACCAAAGTCCCAGAAAAAAACTTAAACTCTCCATCTCTCTCTGGAGAAACAGAGCTGAAAAGCAAGGAGGGTGCTTCCTCCCGCTGCGCTCCCCGCAGAAAGCACACAGAGCGAGATCGCAGCGTCCGTGGAGCACAGAACTGCTTTGAAAAAGTTCATTCTGGCTTTTTTTCTCTCACACCCAGTTTTAAAGGCACAGAAAGGCACAGGATTCACATCTGGGCGATATGGGATACAACATCATGAAGTCACCCCAAGACACTCCCCAGAGCAGTAATTCTGTGCTGCTTCATGCCTCCAGACCTGTGTCCCTACTGCTCCATGCCCACAGCAGTGTTTCTTGTGGCATCACAGCCTGTAGAGCCATGAACTCCCCTCGGGCTCCGCTCTTGGATTCTTCCCTCAAGCACGAGGGTGTTGAGAAGGTTCGCACCATCTCCCCCTTCTTGTTGGAACCACAGGGCTGGGCCTTGCCCGGCACTCCTGGCTCCCTGATGCAGGAGCCACATGGAAATGCTTCTCCATTGCCTTCCCCTCCCCTTCCAGGGGCTGTTCCCATGGGAGTTTGCCTGGGCAGGAGATTGGCTCTCTGATCATTCCTAGATGTTGTTGATGCTGCCAAAGAAGAGGATTTAGCACTTTTTAAAGGAAAAAGCTTTTTCTGTTCTTATGGTGACGTTCAACGTGGTGACAGTGGTTGCTGTTGTCTGGTCAAGAGTGGGGCTGGTTCCTGCCTCCTCACCCTCCAGGACTTTGGTCTCGAGTTCTCGTTTGAGCTCCGTGTGGAAGAGGTTTCATGCGAGGTCCTGCCGTTCAGCCTTCCTGTGATGTAGAGGGTCAAGCCAAGAGAACGCCCCTCACTCCACGAGGGACTGGCAGCGTGGAATCACACACCATTCCATTCCTCCCAGCCATCCCACGTGGCTTTGGGAATTCCACAAGAAGTTTTCAGGACGCTGCACTGAATGTCCATATTGTCCAACCAGGCTGTTGAGACAGCTCCTCTCTTGGTGTCAGCGTTTCAAGGCTTGCAGGACCTGCCCCGTCCAGCTGCGAATTCCCACTGCTGCCGTGAGGAGAACATGCCAGACATTCACAGGACTCATGGCAGAAGGCTCTTCATTCCATCTGCTCCCGGTCCAGACGGGGCTTTGTCCCAGGTTGCCTTGGGCTGGTTTCCTTGCTGATGGGTCCTTGAGGTGGTGGGACCTGCACTGCTGTTCCAGCCCATCTTCCATCCATGCCTGCTGTGACTGCCTCATGCCTGGGATGAGATATCCAAATCTATTCAGTCTCGTGGCGTTTGGATGTGGAGCCGCATGGGCAGATGTCCAGAAAGCCGAATGTGTCCATGGCTCATCCCACAGTGTGGACAGCAGGTCAGGGGAGGGGATTGTCCACCTCTGCTGTGTCAAGGGACCCCACCTGCACAGCTGTGTCCAGCTCTGGACCCCAACAGCAGAAGGACGTGGAGCTGCTGGGGGTGTCCAGGCTGGAGAGGAGAAGGCTCCAGGGAGAGCTCAGAGCCCCTTCCTGGCTCCTAAAGGAGCTCCAGGAGAGCTGCAGAGGGACTGGGGACAAGGCCTGGAGGGACAGGAGCCAGGGAATGGCTTCCCACTGCCAGAGGGCAGGGATGGATGGGATCTTGGGAAGGAATTCCTGGCTGGGAGGGTGGGGAGGGTCTGGGCTGGAATTCCCAGAGAAGCTGTGGCTGCCCCTGGATCCCTGGCAGTGTCCAAGGCCAGGCTGGACGGGGCTTGGAGCAGCCTGGGACAGTGGGAGGTGTCCCTGCCCATGGCAGGGGGTGGCACTGGGGGATGTTTAAGGCCCCTTCCCACCCAAACCATTCCATGATTCCATGGCCTGAGCTTCTTTACACTGAATGGGAGATAAGGATGGACTCAACCTGAGATACCAGGAAGAAGACAAGACGTCTTGTGTCCCTGACAGGCCAGTATTCCATATCCTGAAGGACTGGGAATGAAGCTGAAGCTAAAGCCTTGTCCGTGCTGCACTGTCTTTGATCTCAAGGTGTTAAAGCAAGGCAGAAACTGGCACCGATCATCAGTTCCCAGAGCATCCAACGGTCCCAGATGTCCAGGGCATTTCTGATCCTTGACCCCAATTCCCTGTGCACTGAATCATTCCACCCACCCAACCTTCTCCCCTAAGGCCCTTTGGGGTGGTTTAATGGAGTCACCTGCAATTTAGGATCAAAACAGGTGCTCTTATGCTCCGTGCCAGGTGAGATTTCTTTATCAGACATCGCGTAACTTTTCGCCTCTGAGTCCTGCGTCTCTCTGCTCTCAGGCAGAGCCTGACCTTTACCTGCTGAAGCAGCAGGAGTTTCATTCTCTCCTTGGGCCCATCTGAAATGCAGCTGCAAACATTGTCTGACCCAGCATTCGAGTCCAACCACAGCCACCTCGGAGTCGATCGTCTCCAATCCTTTGATTCATGGTGCCCATCTCAACCCCTAAGGCCTTCCATGGTTCTTCTCCTCCCTTGGCCGCCCTCCAGTCTGACCCATTCCCCTCATGGCTGTCACCAGCCACGCCAGACCCTCCTTCCTACCAAAGCCAGCTGATCCTCCACCAAAAAATGTCTTTCTTTGGGATGTGGCAGGAGCTGCTGCTGGCCCAGCTGCCTCTCTAGATGTCCTTGCGCCCAGCTGGATGGAGCTGGCTCCTCACCCCTGCCAAGGACAGGAGGGGCTTTTTGGGTGGCTTCAGGGAGGGGAAGCGAAGCCGCAGCTTGGCTGCATCTTCCTGGGAGCGTGGTTTGTGCTGCTCTGTGTGTGATCCATCACCTCTGCTGTTGACCCTCCCAGGCAGGAGCTGGTCTGAGCAGCCACGGGATCCAGTGGAATCCCATTTCCCTGCCTGCCCCGTTCCTCGCAGCGCTCCCCGGCCCAGCTCCGCTTTCTTAGCAGAAACGTATTTTTCAAAGACTCGAGAAGTTGGTTTGGGGGTTTTCTTTTCTTTTTTTTTTTTTTTTTTTTTGGTCTATTGGATTTCCTGTTTTTAATACAATTGAAAGGGTCTGAAATCCATGCTTTAGATTAACATATGCCGGCTAGATTAGGGCTAATCAGGGTGCAGGTCTGAGCAGATGCAGCGCGGGGCCAATCCCAGACCTGATTACAGCATCTCAGTGGTTTAATCGTCTCTCTCTCCCAAGGGCGATCAGCTCGGCTCTAATGCACAGCAGACTTTCCAGCCCTCTCCTCCTTTGGTTTGTTACCACCCCTGGCAGGAAGGGCCGCCACGTCATCCGCTGAGGCGATTTGCGTTAATCCCGTGCAGAAAGGGATCTGCGCGGCGCCGTCTCTCACGGAGACTTCCCCTCTCGTCCGCGCGCTCCGAGGGGTGGCCGGGCTCGGCCAAGCCTTGTCTGAATTACCTCATCCTTCCCAAATACCCCAGCTGGGTGTTCAGGGCTCACCAGCAGCCCGGTTTGGACAGCGCGGAGGGATCGCGGCTTGAACGTCGCGCGGGCTGTGGCCCGCGGGGGTGGTGGTGGCTCTGCTCCTTGGGTTGTCCATGTGGCGTTTGAGCTGCTCTGGGTTAAACAACCCCAGTAACCCAAAGGGCTTAGTTGGCTTGTTGGTCTGGAGCGGGGATTTGAGGCGCATCCCAGGCCAGATCCCCAGGTCCTGCTTAAACTGGGATGTGCCGCGTTCTCCCGAGGGGTCTGCTAGGAGATTTTCTTCAGGAGGGCTGAGCCTGAGCTCTCTTCTCTCATTCGTTTTGGTGCCTGAAATTCCCACTGACCAGAAAGCGCCCTGGGAGCTGGGAACCCCCTCCTGACTCTGCGCCGTCCGTGGCAGCCGGTGCTGAACAACCAACCAGGGAACCAATTCCTTGGTTGGGCTTGGCGAACGTGGCCACGACCCCTCTGGCTGGGGGAGCGGCACACTTCCCACCCCACAGAGCGCTTCGGGACCCCGAGGGGAGGGACGCTGGAGGAGCTCTGGGCTGCGCCAGGGTCACCCACCTGGTCAGCACGATTAACTCCTAAGCTTTCCTGTCTGCACAGAGAGTGATCCGAGGACACGGAGCCGCCTCGCGTTATCAAACAAGTGCCCTTGGTGGGGCAGGGCTCTGCTCCCCGCACCTCAACCCAAAGGGATTGCGCTGCTTTTTCGGGAAAGCCTCGCTCGGGAACCTGGTGTCGTGGCAGGGGCTGGCCATCCATCCCATGCTGCTGCTGGAAGGATCTGTGGACCTCAAAAAGCTGGTTTTATCCCCAGCAGGGGTGTGGGTAGTTTCTGAAACGTCTTAAGTTATCTCCCTTGTCCAAATCCCACTTGGCCAAGCCACAGGTGGGTACCGGGACAATACCGGAGTAGAACGATGAAGTTTCTCCTCCCAGCCTGCAGGATTTGCCGTTCCCCTCCCCTGCCCAGCTCTGCCGAGTGCTCCTTGCTGTTTTTTCCACCTCTTTCCACTGTTCACATCGCAGTAACCCTCAGGGGCCTCGTTGTTTTGTTGTCACCTTGGTTGGTGTTTCCCGGCTCACCGGGACTCGCCTTTGGCCCTGCAGCACCGAGGCTTTGCCAGCTCCATCCTCAGCCTGGAGGCCTCTGATCCCTTCCTGCAGCTGAGCCACCCTTGGGAAAAGCTGTTTCTGCTTTGCTGGACTCATCCATGACAGGGGAAGGGCTGAGGAACGGGGGTTGCTTTCCTTTCTCTGTTTTATGCGTCCCATACACGAGTGAGAACCTGGAGCCAGCGCCAGGAGCGAGCTTGGCTTGGCCAGGGCTTGCTGGTCCCACGCTGCCCCTTCCCTGCGAGGGGAGAAGGACCCGGCTGGGATGGAAGGGGAGCTGGAGGAAGGGAATTGTGTTGGGGAGTGGTTGTAACGGGGCTCACGGACGCACGGCAATGGGGTCCTCCCTCGTGCCGCGCGTGGGGAGGCGTTTGAGTGACCTGCAGAGTGACAGGGGATGGGAGAAGCCGAATTTATCCCTTCCTCAGCCCCACGGTTCCCAATTCTGGGCGTATCAAGCGGAAAAACGCGTGTAGGAAGTGTGTTCTGTGTCTGTGGGTGATCCCCGACGGGCTGTGGGGTGGGAGCAATCCCTGCCTCCAGGAAAACTGGGCCTGACGGGTTTGGCCGAGCAGGTCCCTGCTGTACTATCCCAAAACATGGTTGGTTTGGGTTCCTCCTCCAAAAATGATGTTACTTCTTTCCTCCTCATCCTCATTCTCCCTCCCTGCGGCCCGACAGCCCCAGAGTGCAGACCCCAAAGTGCTGCCACCCATCCCAACCCCATCCCATCCCTGCTCCCATCCCGTTGGCTTCATGGAGGGCAAATCCAGCACAGCGAGGCCTCCAAGGCACAAATCACTCATCCAGCACGGACACAGCCGGGCGGGGGCCGCTGTCCTTCCTGATTGCCGGTTTTCCATGGATGCTGGTTTTCCCAGGATGGGTTGGGTGGGAACGGACCTTAAAGCCCCTCCAGTGCCACCCCCTGCCATGGGCAGGGACACCTCCCACTGTCCCAGGCTGCTCCAAGCCCCAGTGTCCAGCCTGTCCTTGGACACTTCCAGGGATCCAGGGGCAGCCACAGCTTCTCTGGGAATTCCAGCCCAGCCCTTCCCCACCCTCCCAGCCAGGAATTCCTTCCCAAGATCCCATCCATCCCTGCCCTCTGGCAGTGGGAAGCCATTCCCTGTTTCTTGTCCCTCCAGGCCTTGTCCCCAGTCCCTCTCCAGCTCTCCTGGAGCCCCTTTAGGCCCTGCAAGGGGCTCTGAGCTCTCCCTGGAGCCTTCTCCTCTCCAGGGGAACATTCCCAGCTCTCCCAGCCTGGCTCCAGGGCAGAGGGGCTCCAACCCTGGGAGCAGCTCCATGGCTTCCTCTGGATTTGCTCCAGCAGCTCCGCATCTTCATCGAGCTGAGGACCCTCCCACAGGTGGGAGAACTCCAACCATCCAAAGAGCCACCACCAGAGCAGCACAAACGCAGCCCCCAAACCCTTGGGGACCTCGTGGCCGTGGCGTCCTCATCCCTCCTTCCCCATCCCACTCCTGTTCCGTTGTGTCTCCGCAGGCCTCGTGCAGATCCCCGTGAGCATGTACCAGACCGTGGTGACCAGCCTGGCCCAAGGCAACGGCCCCGTGCAGGTGGCGATGGCGCCGGTGACCACGAGGATAGCGGACACTGCCGTCACCATGGACGGGCAGGCGGTGGAGGTGGTGACCCTGGATCAGTGACGGCGCCCGGAGCAGCGGGATCGTGGCGATTCTCCTCATCTCTTAACGCGACTTAATTTTTTTTTACGCCTCTCCAGAGATGCAATCAGGTGGCATCGAGTCTCCCAGCTTTGGAAACAAAAAAAGGTTTTGTTGACCTTTTTCTTTTTTTTTTTTTTTCTTTTTTTTTTTTTTTCTTTTTTTTTTTTTTTCTTTTTTTTTTTTTTTCTTTTTTTTTTTTTTTCTTTTTTTTTTTTTTTCTTTTTTTTTTTTTTTAAAAATGAGAAAAATAGAAACAAAACGAATCCTGGCAGAGGATGTTGTGTAAAGTGCATTTTTCTAGCGCCACTCTCCTCTCGGAGGAGCAAGAAGCCAAATTGTGACGGGACTTTGATTCTGAGGAGGTTGAAAAGAAAATAAAAATAAAGAAACCCTTTATGCCCCGTTTTCCCCGCCGTGGGATCGAGCAGGAGGAGGTCGGGGGGCAGCACGGACACCCTCGGCCAACGCCGCTCCGGCAGCACCCGCCGGCACTTTCTGGGCACGGCCCACCCTCGGCAGTGAATTAGGTATCAAAGATTTTAATATGGACTTTTATATTCCAAAAAAAACCCACCCCGGGAAAAAAAAAAAAAAACCCAAAAAAA
>VXBT01011628.1:163927-213157 GCA_013400235.1 Oriolus oriolus
GAGATGGGGGGAGAGGTGAGGGAAGGACAAGGGGAGGAGGAGGGGTTGGGATGAGGGTGAGGGTGATGGATCCTGGGGATTGGGATGTGCTTGGGATGCTGCTCTGTGGGACCCCGGGGTGGTGCTGGAGAAAGGAGGGTCCTGGGTGGTCCCATCGGGATGGTTCCCAAACCCAGGGAGCCCAGAGAGGTCCCGAAGTGTGGGGGCACCTCTGATGGTCCCCAAGACCTGGCATGGTCCCCATGAGCCAGGGGTGGTCCCCGAGAGCCCAGGATGGTTGCCAAGCAGGGAAGGACCCGGGGTGGTCCCTACATCCCATTGGATGCTTCGCAGGATTCCAGGATGGTCCTCAAACAGGGAAGCATCCGGGATGGTTCCCATAGCCTGGGGTGGTTCCCAAGACGGGAGGAAATCCAGATGGTTCCCAAGAGCCTTGGGATGGTTCCTGAGATTTAGGGATGGTCCTCAAACAGGGAGACATTTTGGATGTTCCCACAGGTGCAGTGATTGTCCCCAAGAGCCCAGAATAGGCCCTGAGATCCCGGGATAGTCTCCAAGCAGGGAGGCACCTTGGATGGTCCATATTCCCAGAGATCTCAGAGTCCCTGGGGCCCTGGAGGCCTGGGACGAATCTTGGATGGTTCCTGTGCCCAGACTCCAGGATTGTTCCCAAGCAGTGAAGCACCTCGGGTGGTCCCCAGGTGCAAGGATGGTCCCCAAGAGCGTCCTGGAGACCCTGAGTCACTTTCAGAGAGTCCAAGATCGTCCCCAAGAAGAGAAGAACCCCCGATGATCCCCAGAAGTCAGGATGATCCTCAAGACGCCAGGATGGTGTCCAAGAGCCTGGGATGGTCCCTGAGACCCCAGGATGGTTCCCGAGACTCCAAAACTATCCCCAAGATAGAAAGCATCCCAGATGATCCCCACAAACCAGGATGATCCCTCCCCAACATCCTTGGATGGTCGCCAAGCAAGAAAAAGCCTGGAACCATTTCCAAGAGCCTGGGGTGGTCTCTGAGCTCCCAGGATGGCCCAAACCAAGGAGGCGCCTGGGATGGTCCCAAGCAAGGAGGCACCTGCGGTGGTGCCCATGCCAAGGGATGATCCCAAAGCTGGGACATCTTGATGGCCTGCGTGGTGCCACCCCAAGCATGGAATGGGGCCCTCAGCACCCAGCTCATCCCTCTCCCCAGCATCATCAATATTCTGGCTCCGCCAAGGTGCGGCCGAAATTTCGCGGAGGCCTCATCCCGCGTAAGCCGAGCGGAGCAAATGGCCCTGTTTAAAAATTTACATCGTCTTCTTTCGTTCCTCCGCCGAATATTTAATGCGGATGGACCTGGAAGAGCCTCTGGAAAGGTGGAGGGGGTCGGGCACAGCCGCCTCGGCGGCGCTCGGGTGCGGGCTCTGCCGGGGCCGGGTTTCTCTCTGCAGCTCCCGGCCGGGCTCAGAGGGGGATGGAAGGATAATGCAATATTGATGCGCAGGGATGAGGGAGCGCAGCCGAGGTGCATTAGCCAGGGAACGTTCCCCGGCACATCCTATGGCAAAATCCTGCCCGTTCCATGAGATCCCGGCTTAAAAATGGGGTGGAAGCTCAGGGGTGGTGGGGAGGTGGTCGCCTTGTTCGCCCTGCCGGGCGTCACCCCGAGCTGGGATGTGCAGGGATGAGCATCCCATTCCCATCCCATCCCGTTCCTGTGGGTTGGGGGGTTTTGGGTTGGGGTGAAACTGTTGGATTCAGCATCACCGTGCTCAAGTGGGGAGGGGAAAATTGGGGATGAAGGGAGGAGTTGGAGAGAAAGAGCTAAAAATTGGGAAGGAGCAAAGCTGGGAGGGAGAACCCCCGGCTGCAAAAGGCTCGGAATCACCGGTTATGGGGGAACAGAGATATTTGTCACCAAACATGCCCTGAGCTGGGAGTGTTCTCTGCAGGAGCACTCTTGATCTCCTGGGATGTGACAGGGACGCTGGGATCCATCTGGGAATGTCCATTCCGGCTCCAGCCCCACTGTGCTCGCGCTCCAGCCGGGAACGCACGTGTTCCGCAGGCCTTGGCTTGCTCCATTGGACAGGCACTTCCTGAGCCATCCTGAGCTGGCATTCGGGGTCTGCATGAAGGAAGAGGGAACCAAACCCTTCCCCACACCCATCCCTGCCCCTCCTGCCCTTCCCAAGGGGTGCAGACAGCTCGGGGGGGGTCCCAGTCCCACTGTGGGGGGTCGGACACGGCCGTGTCCCGCGGGAATGTCATGCATTAGTAATGGCCACCGATCCGCCGGCGCTGACGGCATTTCTTCCAGCCGGGAGGAACAATTCGGGCCGTAACCGGAGCCGGCGTGGGGCAGGCGGAGAGGCTCAGGTGTCCCCCAGGGACATCGGGGTCACCACGAGTGGCCCGTCTCGTCTCAGTGCCCGCTTGGGGCTCGGGGTGCGTGCGGATGGATGCGCAGCACCCGTCAGCCAGGGCAGGATCCAAGGTGCTGTGATCTCCAAGGCGGGTGGGGAGCGGTTCCCAAGGTGGAAGGTCCCGGCACCTGGCACAGGGACAAAGCCAGGAGGGCTGGGAATGCCACGCTCCCACCAGGAGCAGCCCCAGGACCAAAACCCTGAGCACCTGCCAGCCCTGGGTTGTCCCCATCTGTCACAGGGGCTGTGGGGCCGTGGGGTGGCACCAACTGGAGCCTGATGGTGACAGCACCCAGAGACCCTTGGGGGTGGCACCCAGATCCCCACAGGGGTGGCATCGCCCAGAGCCAGATGGGAAGAGCAGCCAGAGCCCAATGGAAGTGGCACCCAAACTCCATAGGGATGGCACCCAAACCACCACAGGGAGAGCACCCACAGCCCAGCGAGGATGGCACCCGGCTCTCCAGAGGGAAGGTACTCAGAATTCCATGGGGATGTCACCCAAAGCCCTGTGGAAACAGCACCCATGGGGATGGCACCCAGAACCCCATGGGCTGGCATCCAGAACCCCACGAGGTTGGCACCTAAAATCCCTTAGGGATGGCACTCAATGGAAATGGCACCCAAAGCCCCTTTGGGATGGCACCCAAAACACCACAGGGAGAGTGCCCAGAGCCCGATGGGAATGACACCAAAAGTCCTGTGGGAATGGCACCCAAAGCTCCTTGGGGACAGCACCCAAAGCCCTACAGTGGTAAAACCCAGAGTCCCATGGGAATGTCACCCAGAGCCCCACAGTGACGGCACCCAGAGCCCTGTGAGGTGTCACCCACGTCCCAGGGAGCCTCAGGCTCAGAGTTTGCCCTTTGACATCGGCACAGACCGGGCAGGGTGACACTGCCGGGTGCCCCCAGGGCAGGGTGACACCTCCGGGTGCTCCGGGGAGCAGCCCCCACCACCGGCTCTGTGTCCCTGTCCCCCCATGTCACCCCAGCAGTGACGCCCCAAACCACAGCCACCTCCCCGCGCCCCGAGGGAGGACAGCAGGTGGCACTTGGCACCCAGGGGACAGTGGGGACAGAGCAGCGATGGGGGCACTGCCAGGGGCCAGGGAGGGCACCCAGCACCGGGCCCAGCTCTGCCCTGTACTGGGCAGACTGGGAGGTCACTGGTGTGGCACGGGGGCCACCTGCTGGGCAGAGGGGACAGTGCCAACCCCCCGCCGGCCCTAAGAGCCCCCGGAAAGAGGGGACACAGGCAGGGGGATGTAGGACTGTCCCCTCCTTCCCGACTCCCTCCGCAGGGAAAGGGGCAGAGCTCGGAGCGCTGGTGGCCCCAGGAGGTGGCCCGAGGACAGTGTCCCACCCCCCGCACCCCGAGGGTGCTCAGGGTGCCGGGCTGGGCGCTGGCAGCAGGTGGCACTGGCATGACACAGACCCGCCACCGTGTCCCCAAGCTGGTGACAAACAGCCCCGAGCTGGAGCAAGGGAGGAGTCGGGAAGGAGGAGGATGGAGAGGAAGGTCTGGCTCAGCTCCAGCGAATTTGGGGGCGGCAGCTGCAGGAAGTTAAAGCAGGGGCAGAGGGGACAAGCCACGTGCCAGCCGTTGTCACCTTCCCCGGGCCATCCACAACCCCAGACACTCCCTGAACTGCTCCCACTCCCGGTCACCATTCCCTGCACGGCTCATCCCAGTCCTTCTCCAGCACCGAGCCAAAATCAGGAGTGATTATCCAGAAAACAGCCACTCTGCCTAATTACCATCCATTAATTACACGGCTCCCGTGGAATCCCGGACAGCCTCACCTGGGACAACTTTTCCAGCCTCAAGGAGCCCTTGGGATCCACAGGTGAAGGAAGGGGAGGGATGGATGCCTCGTGGGCCCTCATTGCCAGCTCCAAAATCCTAAAAATCAGCTTCGGTGCCGTGGCTGTGGTCATGGGGCATGGAAAGACATCACCCAAACAGCTGGAAAAGGAATTGTTGAGGTTGGAAAAGACCTCCGAGATCATCAACCTTCCCACCATCAGCTGGGTGGGTGCACAACCACCTCCAGCTGGTCATTCCCAGGTGGAAAAACGCCCGGTGATGGCTTTGGGAGATGATCCCTGTGGATCAGCTGGTCCTGGTGGGGTGCAGAGCCGATGCTGCACGGTCCGGGGTCTTCCCTGCAAACCCAAACACCAGCCAGATTTCAAGGTATATACAGATTTTATTTAAAAAAAAAAAAAAAAAAAGAAGTTTACAGTTCTTTAATTATACACAACTATTGGAGAGGTTATACCCAGAGGAGAGGCAGCTGCGCCACTTTACCGACAATGCCAGAAAAAAAGAGGACAAAAGGGAAAAATAACTAAGAGCCGACTCAACCAAAGGGCAAAACCACCCCGAGATCTCCTCAGGTCTCACCCGACAGGAACCCGGCACAGGTGGGAGAATCGTGGCTGTTGCAAAGGGGCAGCAGGATGTGGAGGAGGGAAAAACAAGGGGGAAAAATGGGGAAAAAAAGCAAAAAAACCCCCGAACCTGTCCAACACGTCCCAGCCTTCCCGATGAGGGTGGAGGGAAGGGGAGCCCCGTCCCTGTGGCACTTTTGAGGGACAGGGTGGGGTTCAGGCACGGAGGAGCAGCCGGGCTGGTGGCAAAGCTCTGCTCCCTGTGCCAGCATCCTTTGGCATCTGCCAAAACGATCCCTGGGTCGGGAAAACTTGGGGCAGAGGGACACGGGGACGTGTCCACTCCACTTCTCACCCCATGGAAAAACCTCGAGGGAAAAAGGAGAAATGACGGGGGTAGAAGGCAAAGGTTGTTCCCAAAGCAGCTCCAAGGGCTGTGGCAAAGTTTGGTGGTGGGAAGCTCATCCTGGGCTCCGGCACGGGAATTCCCAAGGTGACGCCACCACCGTTTTGTGACGAAGAAAAACACCCTGAAGACGACCAAAAAAAGCTCTCTTGCTCCAGCACGGCTCCACCTTTTCATCCAGTTTAGGTTGGTGAAGTTTTACACGCACGCTTTTTGTGGGGGAGAAGATTCTTTTAGGAGAAAAAGGGAGATTTAGGGGGAGGAAAAAAGAAAGAGGTGGAAAATGTAGGAGGGGATGAAGCAGCGGGGTCTGAGGGGGTGGGACAGGAGCAGACCCCAACCCACCTCACCCCTGGAGCACCTTCACCCAGGACACTTTTCCAAGCAGCGTTTTGGCAGCTGGTTTTTGCTCCCAGGACAAGCCTGGGATTTGTCACGGCTTGGGAAGGGCTGGGAATGTGCATTTCTGTGGCTCTGGACACGCTGAGCCACCAGGCAGCAGCTCCAATGAATCCATCCCATCGTGTCCTCACACAGCCAGCTGTGCTTTCCCAATATTTTTTTTTTTTTTTGGGAATCCCAGCTCAGTGTTTCCCAAAAGGAACAGGGAGGACACTCCAGCAGTTGGATGCCCTAAATCCACATGAGGGAATGATGGAGAAGAAAATCCTGCAAGGGAAAGGGGCGAGGGAATTAGAACACTATTTTTATACAATATTGAAAAAATACAAATTTTTATTGTGATTTTTTTTTTTTTGGTTGCTTTTTTTTGTTTGTTTGTTTGTTTTGTTTTTTTGTCGGTTTTTTTTCCTTTTGAAGCTTTTTAAACTGAAATCACCACCCAGCACTTGACTCTACTCCTAAGTAGCACCTACAAGTAAAGGTTTATAGCACAAGCAAAAACTGCCAGGGCAGCAGGAAAGCGAGTTAAACGTGGCCCCTCCCTCCCCAAATTAATGAGCAAACAACGTGCTAGATAAGAGTTAATTACATCATTACATGTTAAATAATTAATATTACCCTCCAACAAGCCACAAATGCTAGATAGAGAACTTCAGCACAGTACTAGCCACAGCCCTACATCACTGCTGGAAAGGAACAGGAAAAAGGAGAGGGAAAACCTTTGCTTCGTGCCCGGAATTAACAGAAAGGAAATTCATGGTAGGTTTTTATTAAGGAAAATCATGCCAAAGCGAAATGGGACTTGATGGAGTTTTTTGTTTTCTCCCCCAAAGCAACAGAAAATAAAATAAACTGATTGTGCTTTATGAATCAGAGACTGGGTTGGAATCTCCCAACTCGGTGGCGTCTCGAAAGGAAAGGAAAGAAACCCCAATAATTCTGGGAAAACGACAAATGTACCAGTCTGACATTCAAAACTCTGCTCCAGAGTCGCTCAGGGTGGGTTGATTTTTCCTGCAGGTCGCACCACAAACGAGAAGATCTTGTCCAAACCCCTCCGAAAAAATCCCCAAAAGAAAACAGCAGGTAACATTCAGCTTTAAAAATCCATCTTAGTTTGAATCCGCGATGCACAATTATCCCGATTCGAGTATCCCAAGGAGACATTTACTCTATCAGATTTCTAGGAACAACAGCAAAAACAAAAAAAAAAAATCTCTCAGCTTGCTGCAAGACACCAGGAGAAATCCAACATTCCAATTCCCAAACATCCTGGGAAAAAAAAACAACTAAAAAAAACCCCAAAACCAACCAACCAACAAAAAAACCAAAGAGTGAATTCATTTGCTTCCTCAATTGGTGCTTTTTAGGGTTTTTTTTTTTTTTATTCAGCTCAAATTTTGTGGGTTTTTGGTTTTGTTTTTTTTTTTCTAGATCATATTCTTTGTTAACTCTTAAGGAATTTTTATCCTGTTGTACACACACAAGCAGATGGGAACCAAGCTGGTGCAGAAGGGGGGAGGNCTTGTGCCGAAGGGGGGGGAAAAAAATTAAAAAAAAAAAAAAAAAAAAAAAGGAAAGAAAAAGGAAAATCGAATCAGTGCTGATGGATTCGTGGATTTTGGCCAACGGGACAATTCCGTGGATCTGAAGCTCTGGTGAGGCCAATCCATCTGGTCAGAGAAGCTCCCAGCACACGGTGAGTGTTTGGCAGGTGTTTGAACCAGATTTCGAGCAAAAGAGGGAGGGGGAAAGAAGAAGAAGAAGAAGAAGAAGAAAAAAAAAAAGCCAACTCGAAGCCATTCAAGGGCAGCAGGTTCCAAACCGGGACAAAGGAAGAGTTTTGACTTCCACGTGCTCCAGGTCAATCCCAGCACTGTCCAAAAGAGCATCATCCGTGGGGTTCCGGGTGGTTCTTCCCTCCCAGCAAGGGAACAGCTCCTAATCCAGACCAAGCAAGGGAACAACATCCAGCTTTTTCCAAAGTCCCCAAAGGGAATCGACCAGTGGTTGTCAGTCCCTACAGTTCGGGAGGGCAGGGAGGAGTCCACAGAAAAAACGGACTGAAATTCCAAGTCATTTTCCAGCTTCAATGCTCTGAGGAGCTCCACGCCTTTGGATTGTTTTTTTTTACTGAAATCCCTCTTTTTTTTTTTTTTAATTTCATGTTGACTCCAGGTAAAACACGACCTGGAGGAGCCCCTTCCATCCCTACACAGCTCTACCATCCCCAAGGTTTTAGACTCAGAGGAAACGCTGTTCCACGCCAACATCCCAGGTGGAAACCTCGATCCGATAGCAAATCCCTCTTTTTTGTTTGTTTGTTTTTTGTTTTGTTTTGTTTTGGTTTTTTTTTTTTGCTAATTCCCTCCCTCCCAGGGCAGCTGTTTGGTAGCACACCAAAGCTGACTTGGCCAAATGGAATCTCAATGCATGCATCCGGGCTGCATATTGCTACCAAAATGGAATGTTGGGAATACGCTATGCACCTCGGGAATTGGGAAATGACCGAGAAAATCAAGATCTAAAGGGTGATATATATATATATATATATCAATGCTATAATTCATAAAAACCTTGTTTAGTAATAAAAAAAATTGCTTTGTTTAAATATGAATATTATAGTCTGCTTCTCATGGTTAGGAAATTAGAGTCTCTCTGAAAAGCAGGTGGCCTCCTCTACTACAATTCCATATCCTGAGCCTCATCTTCCGAGAAGTCGGACATGGAGCTCTCGGATGAGCTGTCCCCGGTGCCTTCTTCCTGTTCTTTTAGTGCTTCTTCTGTTGCATATTTCTGGATGTATTCTGGGTGGCAGAGAAAAAAAAAAAAAAAAAAGAACATTTAGGGACAGATAATCAACAGTTGGAGGAGGTTGGGTCACAGCTCATTTGATAAACCAGATAAATTATATATAAATTGTAAATTATCCTACTGCCCAGAGAAGCTGTGGTTGCCCCTGAATCCCTGGGAATGTTCCAGGCCAGGCTGGACGGGGTTTGGAGCAACCTGGGATAGTGGAAGGGGTCCCTGCCCATGGCAGGAGGTTGGAATTGGATGACCTTTTAGTGGTTTTGGTTTGGATGATCCAAACCAATCTGGTTTGCATTTCTCACACCCAACACAGCATCGTCCAACAACGGGAAAACAGCTGGTGGAGACCCTACGGATGTGCGACCTTGGAAGAAGGAAGATCCCAAGGATCCCGTGTCGGTGCCTGGAAACAACCCAAGTCCTTCCCAGTGGGACGTAACTCATGGAATCAGGCAGGGTTGGAATTGCTGCCACGATTGGTGACTTTGAGGACATCTCTAAAAGCCATCCAGGGGCCTGACTTGAAGAAAGGAAGAGCTGAGTTGAAACTGATGGGACAGAACCATCGCTGAAGCAAAGCTGAGCGCCAGACTAAAATTCCAGACTAAAATTCCAGACTAAAATTCCAGACTAAATCCTGCAGAAGCCAAGTGTAAGGAAGGAGGGGCAGAGACAGCAGAGCACAAAACTACTCCAGGAACAGCTGCACTGTTTATTTTCTCTATTATATATCAGAAATGGAGGGAATTGGGATGCTGACAGGACAAGAATGGGGCTCTGAGGAACTTGGTCTGGTGGAAATTCCCTGCCCACGGCAGGGGTTGAAATGGGATGGTCTTTAAGGCTCCTTCCAGCCCAAACCACTCCATGATTCTGTGACACATCCTTGAGGTGGCTGCTCCCTTCCCAGAGCTTTCCAAGAATTCATCTCCCTCCGGAAAAGGGGTGTTCACCCAAGGAAGTTGTTATTCCTTGCCCATTCCAGCAAAGGGAACCCAAGTGCTGTTGCTGCGAGGCTTTGGATGTCAAAACCCCTTTGTGGGAACCTCAGAAATTCCCTCTGGGGTTATCCCAAATCCACCTAAACACTGGCTGCAGCTGCCTTGGGAGCTTCCAGGCTCCCAGCAGCAGCCACCAGCCAGGGACTGGCAGGACAGGAGGCCACCAGCACTTCCTCACAAGGACATTCCCACATGGAAGCTGCTGGTGGAAAAGGCCTCCTTGAGCCTAAGCTGAAACTCGAAGCTCTTCAAGCTTAAAATGCCACTTTTTATCCAGGAAAGCTCCTGGGCCGGGTTTTTTGGAAGGTTTAACCCAGGAGAAGTCAAATTTCCAGGGAGTTTCCACGCTGAATGTTGCATTGAACTGGGATTTTCAGTCCAGCAAGGAGAAAAAAAACAACCCCGTAATATCTAAATACTGACAAAGCATCTCCCACAGAAGGGTGTTCAGGAAGGGAAACCCTCGTCACCAATTCCTGCCAGGAAAACACCACTGGATTTGTCTGTTCACAGACCCTGGAGCAACAGGAACAAGCTGTGGTTACACCCCTGGTGTTCCAAGGGATTCCACTGGAGCTTCAGACACGTGGGGTGGGAAAACTGCTCCCAGAGATGTCCTGAGCTCCCAGCAAAAACTCAGCCTGGATATCCTTCAGCTGTTCCTCACCCTCCCGAAGGAAGATTCCATAAGAAATCTCCCACAGAGGAAGCAGAGCAGAGCAGGAATTATAAATGTTGGGCCACATCTCCGTGCCAGCGCCCTCCTCCCCAAACCACCGCATCCAACAAACGTTCCCTGCGCTCCCCAGCGACAAAAACACCAGCAAGAGCAGCAATAAATAAATCATGGATTTGCACTCCCGAGTTTCCCAGAGCACGGGAGCTGCCAGGATCCTCTGCAGCAATTTTAACATGTCCAAGGCTATTTTTTTAAAACGAGGGATGACAGAGTTTAGCTCCATCCCATACTTGTCACGCAATCCCGGGAAGAGCCGGCGGAGTCAGGACTCCGGGATTTATGGAACATGTTGCAAGCACTCAAAGCTCCTTCCAGATCATCTGTACCTGGATGGGAATGAGGGAGCAGGCTATCCCGTTATCCTGAGGGATGTCCTCAGATCTTCCTTTGGCTGGAATCAGTTTTTCTGGCTTTTTTCCAAGGATATTTTTGGTTTTTAGGCTGTTTTCACGAAAGCTCAGAGGACTCTCGGTGCTGGCACTGGAGATTTTATCTGCTAAACCATTTTGCCTGGAAGCTCCTTCGTGTGAAGAAGCAGGGAATGGACTTTGGGATACTGAGCAGGGCAGATCCACGGGGAAGTTCCCACAATCCTGTCAGAGGAATCAGCCAAGGGAGCCTGAATAATTCACAATTTAAATCACAGCTCCTTTGGAGTTCCACCCTCAAAACTCGGGCATTTCACACCAGAATGTGACTCCAGGTTTGACCACTCCTGGGTGATGTGGCAGAGCTGATCCCACGTTTTTCTGGGATACCTGAGCTTTCCCAATTCCTGCTGCTCACAGAGGTTCCCATTCCAGACCTGCAGAGCTTTTCCCTGGCAGGGCTCCCACGGACAAACAGTCTCCTGGTTATTCAGTAACAAAACTCGGCTCCCTAAAAACTCAGTTCAAATCCGGGCCAAAGGCTGGGAATTTCCCACCAGGAGATGAAATGTTGGTTGTGCTCGCTGGATCAGAGGAGAAATAAATTCCATGGCTTTGCCATAGGCTTGGCACAGCAGGAAAGGGGGCCCTGCTGATTTTAGGGAAGGCACAATTCCTAATTTTTATCTCATTTTTCTATGGTTGCACAACTAAGTCAGTTTGTGTCTCACTCACCAGATTGCTTGGACAGTCCTATTTATCCAAAGTATTTTGGGAATCCTTACTGGGAGCCTTCCCTGATCCCAAGGAGCTTCTGACCCTATTTTGTCCTTCCCAGCCCTCCAGGAGCAGCTCCAGCAGCTCTGCCAGTGCTCACCCACCCTCCCCAGGCACTGTGGAGTCCCACTCCTGCTCACACCAACATCCTGCTCCCAGGACAAACCATTCCCTTCCTTTTTGAAGGCACTTTTGATCTGCCAAAGCTCATAACTCCCTTTGGTCCTTTAGTTTAAACTCCTCCAGTTCTTTCCCTCATCTTTCAGCCTTTACTAATTTCTCTGCAGCTTCCCAGCTGCATTCCCTGAACCAGGAATGGATCTAGGAAGCTTTGGCTGGATTAGGAAGTGAAAGGAAGGATTATTTGGGATTTTCCACCAATTCCTGCTCTGGCACAGTGTAAAACCATCTCCTGCAACAGCATCCCCAACTCCTTGACTGCTGCTCTCAGAACTTCCCAACAAACCATTTTTTATCCATTCATTGTTCCACTGGATGTTTAAGATTGGCACTTTTCCTGCCTTTTTTTTTTGGTCAAACACCTTTTCTTCCAAATCATTCCTCCCATCTCCCAAAATCACATTGAACCCTAACCCAGTTTCCTCCCAGCTTTCCCTGTTTAGGCTCTGCTGTCGATTCCCAACACAAGCAGCACCCCATCCCTCCTTCCTTCACAACATCCCCTTTGAAACTGGAAGGGGGAAAAAAACCCAGGCGGTGACTCCCACATTTGCGTCAGAGCCACCATTCCCTGGGGATGGAATCCCAATAATTCTGTTCATTAGGCCTCACCTTTAATTTTCTGTTTGTACTCTTCTGGTCGGTGGAGGTACATGGCTGCAGCGTCACCATTTAGAGGATCTATAGGATTGGGATAAGCCAGCAGCTGGGGCAGGAACGACTCAAATATATTGGTGAGATCTGCAAGGCAAACACAGAGTTGGTGTCCACGTCCCCAGAGCCACAGCCATCCCAAAAAAACCATCCTGGAACGCCCAAACAGCGGCACAAACTCCGAGGGGAAACGCACGGAGAAGTCTGGGAAGAAGGTAAAAAGAAAGGGAGTAAAATCAAAAAATAAAAATAAAGGTTGATGGAAGAGCTGCTGCAGCTCCTCACAAACTCCTCATCCCGA
Organism: Oriolus oriolus; assembly: GCA_013400235.1. Classification (NCBI taxonomy): domain Eukaryota; kingdom Metazoa; phylum Chordata; class Aves; order Passeriformes; family Corvidae; genus Oriolus; species Oriolus oriolus. The sequence goes on from VXBT01011628.1 coordinate 176,375, forward strand.
CACCTAAATGCTGATATCCATGGTTTAAGCAAGGAAGGGGATGGACTTTTCCTGATTTTTAATCGTGGCTCGAAAAATTAGGAAAAAGCCAAACCAAACAGTGCTGTGCTTTGCCCTTCCCTGAATTCTTTCCCTCTCCCAATCTCTGTTTAAATGTCTCGTGCTCCATAGAAGGCTCCCTGCCCATGGAGCAGGGTTGGAGCTCAGTCCCTGAGGTCCTTCCAAGCCAAACCATTCCATGATTCTGTGGAAAGCACAAAGTGTCTTCCAGAGCTTTCCATGGTTGTGTGAAGAGAAACCACCGCTCCTCCAACTCCAAACAATCCAGGGAATGTGCCGAGCTCCCATTAAAACCTCGGTGCCAGCGGGAATCTGTCACCAATAATCCACAACAGGAAACCTCCTCCTGGTGCCCATGAGTGACTGTGGATACACAAATCCCTCTTCCCACATCCCTGAGAGGATAAACTCCCCGTTCCAGTGGTGGGGAGGGGCAGGAAGCGGCCCTGTGTCATCATTCCTCCTTGGGAATGTTCCTTGTGCGGGGGTTTCCCATGGGAATGTTTTATCAATCTTTTCTCAGTCTCTCTTGCCCGGTGGCAGGAAAATCCCGCCTGTGGATGAGCACCACAGGTCCCCTCCTGCATGGATCAGAATCAGGGAATTCCATCACTGCCCAGGATCCACCACATGAGCAGTTTGGCCACCTCAGCCTGTTCTGGTCCCTGGAAAAAGAGTGTATCCCATTCCTGAGTCATCACCAAGCTGCTAAATTCAACCAGATCCCGGAGCCCTCAACTTCCAAAAAAATTCACCAAAAAAGGGAGGGAGATCTCCAAATGCTCTCCCTGTGCAAAGAACTCCTCCAGCTCTGGGATGCAGCCACAGAATTCCAGGCTCCAGCTCCAGCACTGATGTCCTGGCTGGCACATGGAGCAGCCCGGAGCCAGGAGCTGCTCCTGGGATGGAGCGCAACAGCACCTGGGAAAAGGATCTTAATCCAAAAAAGACATCCCAGAAAACAGCAGGAATGCTCTGTATGATTATTCCCTGTTGGAATTCCCAGGGACTGGATTCAGCAAGAAGTTTGATTTTAGTTTGTGAAACTCGGGCCAGGTCTCTCCACTCGCATCAGGAACCTCTTTGTGGCCATGTGACCACAAAAACCTCCTGAGGATGAGGGAGCAGAGCCCTGGAATTCCCCCCTGGATCACAGGACACACAGGATAATGATTTTTTTTTTCTTGGAGGAACCTTCTCTCAAATCCCCCAGGTCTGTGTTGGTTCAGCAGGAGCAGGTGGAACACGTGCAGGAAGTTCAACCACAGCACTGAGGAGCTGCTGCTTCCTTAGGCAAGGAGCGGGAACTGAACCACAAGGTCCTCAGGAATTTATGGATGGATATTCCGGCTCTCTCCCACCTCGGTTGCTGCTGGAATTATCTGACCCAGATCCTTTGCCAGCTCAGGAGTGCTCTGCTTTAAAGACGCAACGCTCCAAAAAGCAAAGGGACGTTATTCCCACTTTTTCATCTCCTTGTGCCACAGAAGGAGGCAAAGCCCTGGAAGGGAGGAGGCGGTGGTGGAATCTTGGATTGGTGACTTCCAAGGGGAGAAGCAGAGGGAATTCAGCCATCCCACGGTCCCCCTTCAGCTCCGAGGCAGGACTCGGAATGCTGGAGCACAAAACCACTGGAATTATTTCCTTTGGTCCTTTTTTATGGAAGAGTGGCAATGCTGATCTCCCCCAACAAATCCATGCTGAGATCCTCATCCCTGTATTACCTGAGGAATTCTGGCATTCCAACGAGGAGTCACAGCTAAAATCAGTTTTGCAGGGAAGAACCTGAGGGATTTCATGTGCACATTTCCCTGGATTTCCTCCACAAAGTGTAACTGGAATATCTGAAGTTGCAGTTTTTAAATGCAGCCTGGACCAGACTCAGCTGTGCTCCTCCTAAAAATTCCAGCTTTCCCTAAATTCCATTTCAAAGGAGCTTCAGCTGATCTGTTTTACCTCTAAAAAGGACATTTATAACCAGAAATGACCTCAAGGGAACCACTCTGCAGCATCAGAGGCAATGCCACCTCCTAACCTGCAATAAAACCTTATTTTTCACCAGATCTTGGCTCAGGGAGGAGTTTAAAATTCAGTAAAAACCTCAAAAGAAAAGAAAAAAAACCCCAAGAAGTGGCCTGAAATCATCTGTCCCCCCAGTAGAGAGGAAAATGCCCAACTCACCGTAGAGAGCTGTCCAAGTTTGATTGATTACATCTAGACATACAGTTCCTGACCTGAAACACACGGAAAAAATGGAATTAACACTGGAAAACACTTCGGGAACGGAATAAAATCCTCCCCTACCCCTTCCCCAGGGTTTGGGATAAGCCCTGATTTATTCCTATTTATGGTCAACAGCCTTTAACTACTTCAATCTTTCCCACTCCGCCCGAGGGAAAAATAAATGGGAATTTTACTGACATGGAAGCACAGGCAGCTCCACACAACCCAAAAAAAAAAAGAAAAAAGGGAAAGTATGGGAAATTTTGTAGGATTAAATACGGACACGGAGGAAGGATTTACTTACGCTTCGTCAATGTTGGGATGGAAGATTTTATTCATGAATCCTGCAAGGAGACACGGAAGTAAATTAGCAGAAAAATCCCAAAGAAATGTATTTTTTTTTTCCCAAGAGAAGTCTGGAATTTATGGAACAAGGACTCATCTGAGCGGTTTCAGAGCCATCCCAGCCTGAGATCCTCATTGCTGTGTAACCTTTAAAAGAGGCAGGCACCATTCCCACCCCGGGGTCCTCGGCCATTCCCTCAAAATCCAGGGAAACCTGGATTCAGGAAATTCAGGAAAACACTGCAGTGCAACCACAAAGCTTTTGTTGGATCCCGAAAATTCCTTTCCATGAGCTCAACGGAGCTCCCACATCGGAGGAAGTGGGTTTAGAAGTGCAAGAGTTTTAAATAAACGCGGAACGCTGAATTGAAATAACTTTAATTATATTTATAATTATATTTATTTAATTCTATTTCTAATTTAAAGCATTTTTAAATAAACGCTGAACACAAATTTAAGCTCGACATTTGAATTTTTTTAAATACAGTTTTCCCAACAGAGATTTTCTATGAGCTTGACATCACAATCTTAGTCTACATTTGTGAGCCAGGGAGGTAATAATTCCAATTTTCCATCAATGCAGCAATTAATTCTCCTGTTGGTGTCTCCCAAAAAGCAGCTCAGATGAGGTTTGGAAGGAGAGAGCTCGATGTGGCTTTGTCCAGATTTCAGATTTCTGGATTTGAGGGGGGTTTTTTTTTTTGTTCTGAGTTGCAAATTAAATTGTTAAATAAACCCCTGTGGTTTCAAGACTTACAATGTCCCAGCAGAAGGAGCCCAAATCAAAATTTTTCTCTTAATCAAAAGATAAATTTTGTTTTCCAGCTGCCAACTTCAACCTCAAGTTCAAGACAGTTGGAAGCCCCGAACACCCCTCTCTTATCCCAGAAATAATGACAAAATGAAGATATTAATGGAATGATGCACCATGCTCAGCCTGTGTGGAAGCAAAGCACATCCACCCCAAAAAATGTTTCCAGGGATGGCTGAGAGTGGTTGCAGAATCCAGGATCCCAACTCTTCAACAGGAGGAACCCAAATATCTGGATGTCAGCACAAAACAAACATGGAACAGAGATGGAATTAATTCCTACATTTCTGCCTTGGATAAATCGTTTGGGCTCTGCCCAGAGGGGCGGCTCCGACCAGGAGAAGCTGCTTCCAAACCTTGGTGTTGTTTTTGAATTAAGAATTTGAAATAAATCCCCCTTTTTCTCTGTTGTGCCACCTTTTTTCTTGAGAATTTGAAATAAAATCTCCTTTTCCCTCTTGTGCTACCATCCTGCAGCCCAAAAATCCCGACAAACACGGCCCAGGTGGGAATCTCCCACCCGGAGAGGTGGGATTCCTCAGCAGGAATCCATTTAAGCCAACAGCAACTATTACTTCTGACAAGGATAAAAACAGGCAAGAAATTCAGGTCTGGGATATTGAATCAATCCATTGAAAAAGCTCCTTCCAGGACTCCAAACACATGGAAGTTTTCCCTCCAGAGCAGCCCCAAAAAGCCTAAAAAAAAAAAAAATCCTCATTTACCATTTAAAAAGCTCCCAACTTCCCCCGCCTTCATCCGAGCACTGGAGTATCATCCCTGCCCAAACAAGGAGCAATCCCAGTTTGAGTGACAGCACAGATCCCGTCTGGGATCAGAGCTGGCATATGGGTTGAACTCCTTTCCTTCCCATGGATTCCGACACAAACAGAATTCCGCGTTTCCTTGGACCGCGGGATTTTGCACAAATACAACGCGAGGCCGCGACGACGCCCGAAGGCGGAACAATCTCCAAGAGGAGAAGGGAGAACTCCATCAACATCTCCACGCTAACAAGTGGATTTCAGGAATAGCTTGGCAGGATTGAGCTGGAAAAACTGAAGCAGATTTAAAAAGGGAAGCTGTAGTTCCATCAAATATTTACGTTCTGCAGCTCCCGCAAGTTTAAATCAGGTCACGGATCCATTTTGCCGGAGCTGAGCTGCAGCGAGCACTGATCCCGATCCTAAATCCTGCCTGGCTCTTTGGGGGAAAAACCGAACAGTGAAATAAATGAAGAATTGAGAGGGTGGGGAATACACTGGGAATAATCCCTTCCCTCACATTGTCCTTGGGATCAAGCTTCCCAAATGGAACAGCTGTTCTCCAGGGAAGAACAGGAACATCCTTTCCCTGCATTTGTTTCCGAGGGCTCGTTCCCAGCCTCATTCCATGGACACAAACTGCCCAGGCTCCATTGAAATCCTTCTTTTCCCTGATCCAGGAATAAGCACAATTCTCCCCTCCTTTATTTGGAATGTAAATTTTCTTGCTCCGACATCGTTCCAAGAAACACGACTTGCTCCGTGTTTATTTTCACCGATAAAAAGGACACAGCGCCCATGACCATCCAGGTAAAAATGAAATTCCAAGTTCAAAAAGAAGCCAGGAGGGAGGAAAAAAAATTCCCAACACTGCAGCAAGTTTATTGCCACAGGCCTGAACACAGCACAACCCAGTTAATGAAAGCAGAATTCCAGGCAAACATTCCATTGGACAGGATTGGGATTTTGGGTTGTCCCCATGACCTGGAGCGTGAAGCTGAGGTCACAGCCTGTGATTCCAGGTGCTGGACTGGCTGCAAACACCGAATTGAACATTTTAAACCAAAATTCCCACTAAACTCTTGGAAAAGCCAATGCTTGGGAAGAATGTGAGCAGCACAGCGCACCCTTTTTCCACGCGGAGACATCCAAGTCCAGGATTGCCTTTGGAGGCAAAGCAAAAAATCCATGTGGATAAAAAAACCTTTGGGTGATAACACAAGAACCCCTGGACATCCCTAAGGAATTCCACAACAGGAAGGGATGCAGCTGTTCCCACCCTGGAAAACCAACGTGCAGAAGTCGACCTTGAAAACCGGGATGTTTCAACAGCCCCAGAGTGAGAATTCCTCAGATTGCCAAAAATCCTTGAGGAGAAGGGCATTGGTAAATTTAAATCTCAGCTCACTGAGAGGCCGCCAATCTTCCTCGGTGCTGGAAACACGGGAACACTGGGAACGCTCCAGCAGCTGGATGTATTCCAGCATGGAATGAGGTTCTCTCATCGTGCTCACGCACCAGCTGTGGATAGGTCGGAAGATCCCAGAATTCCAGGATGGTTTGGGTGGGAAGGGATCTTGAAGCCCACCCAGTGCCACCCCTGCCATGGGCAGGGACACCTTCCACTATCCCAGGGTGCTCCAAGCCCCGTCCAACCCGGCCTTGGACACTTCCAGGGATCCGGGGGCAGCCACAGCTTCTCTGGGAATTCCATTCCAGGGCCTCTCCACCCTCCCAGTCAGGAATTCCTTCCCAATATCCCATCTAACCCTAAGAACCAGAGCCCTGACATGCAGTGGGATCAAAGTGAGCAAAACCACAGCGGAAAAACAGGAGGAATTCCAGACTTACATCGATGTCCAGACTGAAAACTCCCAGGAAACGGCCACGAGGAATGACAAGAACCAACGTGCTGCTGTCGGGAGCCGCTTTGCCAGCAAGGTCTCCTCCAAAAGGCAGATCCCTAATCCCTGGATAACTTGGGGAATGTGGAAGATTCCCACTGAATGGTTTGGGTTGGAAGGGACCATAAAGCTCATCCAGTTCCACCCCCCTGCCACGGGGATATTTTCCACTATCCCAGGGTGTTCATCCACCATCCAGGCACAACTCAAAAGTTGGGACATAAGAGGGAAGAACGACGTTGCCAAAGGCACATCCCAATCTCCCGGCCTCGCCCAGGGAGAGCCACATAACACCGACGTGGCTCCGTGGTTATCTCGACGAATAAAAAGGACAAACTGACCACAAACATCCGCGAAAAATGAAATTCCAATCGCAGCTGCGCGGCTGGGGATAAATTCAAGAGGGTTTCCCACTGGATCCAAGGATGGAGCGGGTTTATATCCACCTACCCATCCCAAACTCCCCACACAGGGATCATGGATTGAGGCCAGTTGGACACGTCCGCCTCCTCCAACACTCAAAGGCCTGCAAGGGAACTGGGTTTTTAATCCTTAAATTTTTCATTTTTTAAGTTTTAAACCCACTTTACACCAACTTTTTAAGTTTCAAACCCACTTCACACCGATTTTTCAATTTTTAAACTCACTTTACACCAATTTCAGGGATGCCCTTCCTGCGGAACCACCACGAGAAGATTGAAGAGCTGTGGTAGGAGGTTGGGAGAGGGCACCAGAGCAAATCCTCAGTCCCAGTCCCCACTGGTGTCTGGAACAACTGGTTTGGCCTGTGGCTGTTCCCATTTTTTAGGGATGTTCCCACCTCAGAGCTTCTCCCCCTGTCAGGTCAAGGAGCCCTCCTTGGCAAAGGCACAAACTGATTTTTGATGGAATTTGGAGGCGAGGAGCCCTCTCAGAGCACTGAGAACAGGTTGCACCCACGAACACGAGGAGTTCTTATCACTCAAATCCCAGGAGCTTCCCAAAACAATAAATTAAGCACAAGCCAGGAGAAATCTGTTCGATCCTGGCTGGAATTTAATGAAATAAAAAAAAAAATCAATTAAATCCAGCTTCATTCTTGTACTAGCTGCCACAACACCTCGTTCTATACACAAATATATATATATTTTTTGTTTTTTCCATATGTTCTCACACACAGCAGGTGTTTTGTTTGGGAAAACACTTGGAAAAAAGGGAAAATAGAAATGCAAAGCACCTGCAGGCAACTGGGACAGAGATGGAGGAAAATGAGAGCTGGGTATGAAGATACAGAAAAGAATAGAATAGAATAGAATAGAATAGAATAGAATAGAATATAGAAATAAAGATATCGAATTTATAAATAGATACAGATTTATAAAAATATACAGATTTATAAATAGTATAGAATTTATAAATATACAGAGAATTTTTATAAGCATATATAGAATATATAGAATTTATTCGAGAAATTAAGGCTCTGGGTTTTTGAATGTAAATTTTGTGGGATTTGATTCTTAACAAACCCAGTGCTGGCCTAACACTCCTGCAGATTTTAGAAATAAAATAATAAATTTAAATTTCAATAGTATAAATTAATCAATAGTAATTAAATAGTAAATAAATTCCAGGGAACAGCTCGAGCTCCCAGGTTGTTCCTACTGCTCCTGTATCCGAGCAGGGCAGGACATTCCCACTCTGAATTTCCTCCTGTTTGTGGCATCCAAGGGAATTAATCTCCAGCTTTTGGCAGGAACAGGGAGCGATTAAAACCACCAAATTTACACAAAGCTTTCTCCTAACCTGGGAGGTCCAAAGAGCCCTTCGAGTTCTCCACAACTCCCCTTTGGAAAAGCAGGAAAGGCAGGAAGTTCCCTTGAAGATATCAAATCCCAGGGAAAAAAGTGGAGCCAGCAGGGGCAGTGAAATCATAAACAGCTCCAAACACTTTGGAAGTGGAAGCAGACACGGAGCAGGGAAGGGCTTCCCCATAAATGCAGGAATATTCCCATTATTTGACTGAATCTTTGGGAGCAGCAGCATCAGGAAGTGACTGGAGTTGGTTTTGATCCGAGCAACCGCTCCAGGTCAACGCTGAAAATTGGGATATTTAGGGATTTATTTATCCTGATAGGAACACTCGAGCCCAGAGCCAAGTTGCCAGCCCTACATCAGGCTCCGTTTAGATTCCCGGTTTTTTCTAGGATGTGCATTTCCCTTTTTACTGCAAGCTGGGGAGCTCCTGTTGGGAAAAAATCATCCTGCAAAATACGGGATCTGTCCGATTCCACAGCACATCCAGGCAGAGCCAGGAACACCAGGAAGGCACCGCACGATGCGATGGAACACTGGGAGCTGTTCCAGGAATCTCCACACGGATCCCAGGATGGTTTAGGTCCTTTAAAGCCACTCCTGGTGCCATTTTTAGGGAACAGCACTAATGATGATCCACGTGAAGGGCAGGGAATAAATGCCATGGGTATTTGAGGAAGGAGCTGTGGATGGGAGAAAGGGAGCGAAGATTTGGCCGGAAAAGAGCCAAAAAGCTTCTCCCGGAGACAAAGAGCATCCCTGCTCCTTTGGGGATTCCCAAAACATCCACACCTTTCCCAAGGACAACTCTGGAACCCACTGGAAAACCCTCTTCTAGTCAGGTTGGTGCTTTGGGAGAGAACATCAAGATTCCCTGGATCTCATCCTTGGAGCCACGCTGGGATAAAAGCAATTGGAGCAGATTAGAAGGGAACTCTAAGCCAGTGTTTTTCCGGAGCACACGGATACGCTCTGAGCCGTCACATTATTTGCTCGAAAAAAATTCCACGGTAAAAACAAAAAAAAGAGCCAAAAATGCCCAAAAAACCTAAAGTTTTTTGCAAAAAACCCAAAGATTTCCTAGGATGGAAAGAATATTTCAGCCTCCAGTCCTGGAACAACAAGGGAAGCTGCAAGGATGGTGCTTTTGCTTTATTTTAGCATGAAAGTGGAATTTATTAAAGGAAAAGCTGCTGGATTCCATATTTTCTCCAAGGAGGGACTAACACGGAAAATTTGACCTCGGCTGAGAACAGAAAAAAGTCCAGGACCTCCTGTCCATTTATGGGCTCCATAACCCCTGAAATCCTTCACTTCCACCTCTAAAAATCAGAGATTTCCACAGGAAATTTCTTCCCTGCGAATTCCTGTGTTATGCAGAGCTCAGGCTGGGTTAGGACACCCAGTGGAACGGGACAGAACGGGATCATTTCCAGTGCTCCCAGTTCAGCTGAGGTGCAGGTTTGCTCCAGAGTTATCAGGAATGTCCAAATGGGAGATAATCGGGATGGCCCAGGAGGCTTCACCCAGGCCTGGCTGTCCCAGATAAGCTGGGCCGGGGCAGCAAAAACGGGAACTAAAGGAAAACAAACCCCTCCCTGCAGTTTCCCGGGAGCTTTCCTGAGGCCCAGCACTTTCCTTGGAGCTTCCCAGCTTTTCCAGAAGCAGCTCGGGTCTAGCAAGGATTTTATCCAACCCTTGTTTCCAGCAAGAGGCAGAATTTTAGGGAGAAAAGTAGGGGTTTTCAGCAAGAGCTTGAGGAGAAAAAAGGGGTTTTTTTTCAGCAAGAGGAAGATTTTGGGAAGAAAAAACAGGATTTTCCAGCAAGAGGCTGATTTTTGGGAAGTAAAAAGGTTGTTTTTTAGCCACTTGAACAGAAACTCGTAGGGTGAGGGAAGCTCCTCATGAGGTCTGGGATAAACCAGTGGAAACACAATGGATTTAAACAAGTGAGGGATGGAAAACTGAAAAAAAGGCAGCAAAATCAGCATTAGAAGGGCCAAAAGAACTCAGTGATTTGAGCAGGAAACAGCTCCCTGCACATCATCCTGCCCCCAGATCCCTGGAAGTGTCCAAGGCCAGGCTGGATTGGGCTTGGAGCAACCTGGGATAGTGGAAAAGTGTCAGGGTTGGAACTGCAGGAGATTTAAGGTCCATTCCAACCCAAAGCACCCCATGATTTAATATTTCCCTGATCTGCATCAGTTTGGAGTGAGGAGAGACAAAGAACTGGCAGCAAAGAGTGGGAATTCACACTTGGAATGCGACTCTCCAAGAGGAAGCTCCAGAGTTGACTCAGGAGGAAGAAAAGGCTCCTCAGAACCGCTGATCTCTCTCTGTCATTACTCAGCTCTTTGCACATTTCTGGGCTTCACAGGTTTCAAACAAAAGAAAAAGGGAAAGGGCGGTGGATAAACGGCATCACCCTCTCCCAAAAGGCACAATTCTCACTTGGAACAGATTCTTTCTCATCCCACAGAGCTCTCAAATAAAATCTTAGCCTAAGGGGTTATTTTAAGGAAGCAGCCGATGCTTGGGAGCTCCAAAGGAGGATGTTGATGTTGGAATGGGCTCAACCCATCCGACCCTTCCTCCAATGGAGTTTCCACATCGGTGCTCCTCGGGCAGCTCTCCCCATTCCTGGGAGTCCTGTGGTGGCTGAGCCACAAACACCCCTCTGCCCCAGAGGTGACATTGCCACAGAGGTGGCACTCGTTTCATCATCACAGGGAGATGCTGCAACTTCCTGCGCCTGCTCCAGTTTTCCAAGCAGAAAACTGGAAAATTGGTAATTTTATTTCTGGCTTCAGCAAAGTGGAATACAATTGGGCACCTGAAGACATTCGAGGTGGCTCCCTGTTCCCTAAGGATGGATCCAAGCTGAAAACCATTTCCTAATCAAATTTCCAAGGTGAAACAAACCTGACCAGTCAAGCCAGCAATTTTTTTTGGTGATAAATCCCTGCTCCTGAGCTCTTCTGCATCTGCATTCCCTGCTCCAAGAGGATGGAGGCTTCAGTGGAGGAACTTCCATCCACTTTTGGACAGAAGATCCCAAAAGTTGGGTTCTCCTCAAGACCATGAACTGTGGTTTTTCCTCCACCACCCACCGGTGGAGTTACTATTAAAAAAAAGCACATGGGAGAGAAATTTAACTGATCAACACAAAAATATGCAGCCAAATCCCACTCCCAGCTCCTATTCCTTCCAAAGCCCAGAATTCCTCTCTGCTTGGGATCTGAAATCTGACAAAAGCATTTTGCAGATTTCAAGGGCTTACATTTCACCGGTACAATTCCACCTGCAAACTTTAAGCACAAATCACAGGATTTTGATGGAAAATGAGTTATTTGTTACCTATAGACGGGGATTTGAAGGGGTATTTGTCAGGAAGGTCGACTCTAACTTTCCATACTCCACCTTCATATGGTGCTGCAAGGGAAGAAAAGCAGGAATTAGACACTCCACAGATGAGGAGAGGATAAACAGAACCAGAGCATTAAGGAAAACACATCTCTGGAATAATACATGGCTCCGCTGGGGGTGAGATTTCAGAGCAAACCTCCCACGGGAAAAGCCTTTTTCCTGCTCTGCCTGACATGACTTGAAGTGATTCTGGAAAAGATCTCGGCTCAAAGACACCAGATTAAAAACAGGCACTTTGGGATAATCTCCTTGCCTTTGGAGATGGTGTTAAATTAAGGTAGAAAAGCCATTTTAACGACAAACTCCACAGAAATTCTCATGACCGATGAAGAACTTGGGAGCCAGGTCTAGGAAAGCTCAGGAATGCTGAAGGCCGGAGTTTTCCAGAGGCAGCTCTGTCAGCTCCAAGGGATGGGGTCTATCCATGCCCATGCTCACAGCTGGATCCTCCCCACCCTCCAGAAAGCGGCTTCCCTGGATTTCTCTCTATCCCCCTTAGATTTGCTCATCTCTTCCCCTCTGGAATGTCATTCCCCCGTTCCCCACCACAAGCCACCGGCTTGTTTTTCGGAAGGGTTGGCTCACGAACTTACTTCCTTGTGGTCCATAAAACTTCACGACAAATTCGTTGAGTCCTCCTAAGATTGTGACTTCGTGTTTGCTCTCAATCCTGATGCAGCAAGTCAAAAAAAACCACCATATAATCCGGGAAACAAAACCCATTTACTCGCATCCAAGGAATTTACTCAAAGCCCGTTGACCCGAATATTCAAAATATCCCCAGCCCAACATGGAATTTCAGTGTCCTGACACATCTAAGTGACCACAGCGCCACAATGACGTCAGTAAAAGCCAATTCCCCACCCCTCCCCTGCCCTGAGGAATCTTGGGATGAATCCTCAGAGCCTCTGAGTTTTCCATCCCCTCCTGCACGGCTTGGATTTAGGAGAGCGTCGGGTCCCTACCAGCGACGTGTTTGAAATAAACGCACTGAGGCTGCTCAGAGTCCCTGCTCCCAGGAATTCCATGGAATAAAACCACTGAGGCTGCTCAGAGTCCCTGCTCCCAGGAATTCCATGGAAAAAAATGCACTGAGGCTGCTCAGAGCCCCTGCTCCCAGGAATTCCATGGAATAAACGCACTGAGGCTGCTCAGAGTCCCTGCTCCCAGGAATTCCATGGAAAAAAATGCACTGAGGCTGCTCAGAGTCCCTGCTCCCAGGAATTCCATGGAATAAACGCACTGAGGCTGCTCACAGTCCCTGCTCCCAGGAATTCCATGGAATAAAACCACTGAGGCTGCTCACAGTCCCTGCTCCCAGGAATTCCATTCTCCCCGGCTGCCTCCAGAGCTGGCGGAGGCCTCCCACAGCTCCCGTGGCACTCTCATGTTAATTTGACTTGCAAGACCAAAAAAACCCTCCCGAGTCTTGGGAGAGACAGAAGGGGGAGAGTGCGGCGTGAAAAGAACAACTGGAAGAATCAAAGCGCTTCGGGAAGAGTGGAATACAAAGGGAAAGGCAAGTGGGAAGAAGGGAATACAAAGGGAAAGGCAGGAAATCTTTATTCCAAGCAAGGCTCGGTTAAGACAATTAGTGGTGATGGTTCAGCGCTGAAGCTCGATAAGGAATTCTGCTGTAAATCAGGGTTAATGGATTGGGAATAATATCCTACAGCAATTCCCTTTCATCAATAGGGTGGATGTGAATTACAAGGGAAGCAGGAGAAAATCAGAGGTTTAATTCCCACCTGAAATTCAGCTCTGCAGCACCGAGGCTGCTCCCATTTGAGGGAAGGAGACACAGAATATCTCATATGAGATCCTTTACATCACAGCAGGAGCTTGGCAGGAATGTTCCAGCTACAGGGAACTAAAGGCAGATTCCCCCTTTTTCCCCCCATGATTTTTCACTCGGATGGAAAAGGTTTCCTGCTTTCACAGCACAAAGTTTGCCCAGGATTGCAGGAATTCCACAGCCCCCCCTTGGACCTTGACAACACCTGGGCACACACTGAAATATTCCCAACCCACCAGGAACAAAGAATTCCCATTTCACACCCCTGATCTTAAATCACAACCTCTGAAATCTGCTGGAGGTGCCTCACAAAGGGCTGTGAGAAGCTCCTGCATCCCGAGGTGCCGACTCCACGCTGGCAGCTCGTGCGAGGAGATCCCAGTCCCATCCGCGGGGTCCGTCAGGATTTATTGCAATTCCTCAAGTACAGTGACTCCCAGATTGGACAGATTTTTCCCACAGTGTCGGCTCCAAAAGGGTTTGGACACAACAACCACCTCCTTCCCCTCGTTCTCATGGGGAGAGGGAAAAGTTCACGGCCGTTTGTTTTGGCTCCGGAATTTTCTTGGCTCAGCACGAGCTGCTGTGCCCTAAAATTCCATGGCAAGGAGCTCGCTGCACCCGGCAGACACCCAGGAGCAGCTCACAAAGGGCAGATGGAAACATAAATGCCCTCAGTGCAAGCGATTTCCCTGCTAAAATCCAACGGGAATCTCCGGGAAAAGCGGCATCGCTCCAGGTTTGCAGTGAGGAGCCTCCCGAGGAAGTGTCGGGGTTGCTTTCAGTGCTGCTGTTGAGGGACATTTGTCACCAGATCTTTTCCTGTCACTCAGCAGCACATCAGGAAGTTTTAAAGTTTAATTCCTTAGAAAATGTACCCCTGGATAATTATTCCAGGATACAAAACTCTTACACGGTCCCGCTGTGGACGATGATGGCCCAGAAAATGTTTGATACTGGAGGATTTTCACACTCGCAGCAGCTTCACGGATCAGGTTAAACACAAATGGTTTTACCTCAGACTAAATCAAGTCCTGCTTAATAAAAACCAGCTCTCCTAGCCTGATCCTGAGCAGTTCCAGCCTGGATGCTCCTCAGCTCCATGAGTAAACACTGACTGTAAATTAAAGCCGAGTTTTCCACACTCGGATTCAATCCTAATGTTCCCAAATTCAAAAAAATATTAACGAGCCACACAGGGCCAGATCTGAATATTGTCCCTGTTGTGGCAAAGACCTAAAATTCCTACCAAAAAATCAGTGAGTGAACTGGGGCCACGAAAGAGAGAAATATTGGGATGAAAGGTTTGGGAACACCCATGTTGTTTATTGACACGATACAGGAGATTCTTCCCTGTGAGGATGGTGAGACCATGGCACAGGGTGCCCAGAGAAGCTGTGGCTGCCCCTGGATCCCTGGAAGTGTCCAAGGCCAGGTTGGACAGGGCTTGGAGCAGCCTGGGATAGTGGAAGTTGTCCCTGCCCATGGTTTGGGTTGGAACTGGACGATCTTTAAAGTCCCTTCCCAATCAAACCATTCCCTGACTCCGGAATTGAGCACAAACTGAAAATAAAGTGGATTTCAGCAATAAAGCCCTTGCACCAACACAGGGGAAATCTCTGGAAGTGCATTAGCAGAAATGAGGAAGCTGGGAAAGCCCTCTTTCCTTGGAATGAGGTGAATTCCAGGTGAGCCCCCAGTTACTAACACAGCCAGGCTGAACCATCTGCCCTCTCCCTTCTCCACCAAGGAAAAGATGCCCAGGAATGTGAAATCTTGGAATTCCACGAACAAAACAGCTGAGAGCACTCCTGGGAGAACTGCATGGAGCCGTCACAGAAAGAACATTTCCACCCTACAAGCTTCTTCCATCTCCAGAAATTCTTCAGGAAAGGAAACACTTATTGCAGAAGCTGGGACTCCGGGAAGAGCAGGAATCCAAGGCAGACCTTCAGGGCTTCTCCAGCCCACAAAGCTGTCCCAGGGAACCCTCCAGCAGCACAAGGAATAAGCACAGGGAACAGCAGAAGGGATCTGACATGTTCAGAGCAGTGTCCAGACCACATTCCCAGAGAAAGCTCCACCACGATTCCCGGGGATGTATCTGGGAGTGAAGAGCACAGGCTCTGATCCAACTGTTCTCTCAGCTCACACCGAATTTTTTCCGTAAGGAGAAAGTCTTACAACCAAATCCCAGATGAATTCTGTCCCAAACACGCCAGGAATTAATCAGCAGGCTCGGATCCAGGAGCAATCCAGGACCTGTCTGGAGACCCACAGTGCTGAAGGAAGCCAGTTGTGCCGAGGGCACGTGGAATTTCCTTTCCTGCATTCAGATTCCGGTGACAGATCCCGCAGCGAGTCCAAGTAACTCCCAGCAAGGAGAAATGCTCTAGGTCGTCAGCGAACTGAGCACAACTTCGGGAAAGCCCAGGAAAGGAGCATCAAGAACTTAGAGCAAGATTCCCACAATTAAGGTGACCTCCATGCGTTTCTCCTGGGATCGCTACGTTCGTATCTGCAATTCCCAGCCGCTTCTTTCATCGGATACTGACGTGCATCCACACAAAAAGCCCCCAGGAATTCAACCACACATCCAGAATTTTTTGAGAAGACCACAACCTCCTCACTTTTTAGCTCACCCTGTCCAGGCCAATCTCCCTGTGCTCACATTCTCTTTCAGTGCACTTTTCGTTAGTCAAATTCACAAAAAACCCCAAGCAATTAATGGATAAAGACTTTTAACATTCCTGATTCCAGGGGTTCATCCTGGAAGGAGCACTTGTCCCCACAGCAGGACACAGAGTCAAGCTCCCAGCTACAAACCCAGCCTGTAACACATCCCACGCCCTAAAATGTTTAACAGCCATCACCCAAATCCCTTCCAAGGCTTTTGGCCTTGCTGCTTTTATCTCCTCATCACCTCAGGATGCCAATTGGACCTGGTGCCAAAAAAAACCAGCGGAAAAGTCAAGAGAAAAGAGAAAAATCTGGATACGAGTCAGGTTTTTAAGTTCAAAAGCCACAGAAATGAGGAGTCCTGAAGACCTGAAGATAAATTATCTTAGTCCCGGGACTATGAAGAGAACTTTAACGCCAGTAAAAGTTGGGAATATTGAGATGATGCTATGGAAGCTTGTTTGCAAATATCAGCTTGGAAGAGTTGCTAGGACAGAGCCAAGGGAATTTTTTCCAGGCTCCCCATCCAGCGCTTGAAACGTGCCAGGAGCTCCAAGGCCGACGGAGCCGTGGATTCGCACGACAGGAACATCCCAGCTCCCTGTCGGGATCAAGGCTCTGCTTCCAGGGCTGAATTTGCAGGAAGTTGTTTCCTCAGCCAGAATGAAAAGCAATTGAAAGCATTTTGCTTTTTCTACATCGGGACAAAACCCCCACAAAACCTTTCGAATCTGGAGTGCCTGCCCACCAGTCAGGACAAACCGGCCACCCTGGATTTGCCTGTTCCAGGGTCGAATTCCCATTTCCTCATCCTCATACAGGGCCACCCACCACTGCAGGGCTGGATTTCCCCTGCAGCAATAATAAAAAGAATTTGTTAGGATTTGACTTCACACCCAGATCTCCCCAAATCCCAGATGAACATCACAGCCTACAGATGGTCTGTCTGTTCACAGGGTTGAGTGGCTTTTTCCTGGCAAACATTTAACTCCAAAAAAAAAAAAAAAAATCCTTACATTAAGTTTCTTTCAAATTAACATTAATTACAAGCTTAGGAAAAGGAGGTTTCCAGCTCAAAATATTCCACTGAAAACACAGCGAGCAGCCCTGACCCAAAGAGGAGCAGAAAGCTGGAATGTCCCATGGAAAAATAAAGCTGTGGATTTATCCAGGGGTTACAACTGAAGTGAGAGATGGGTTGAGGGTCATGATGAAGAATCAAGTCCTTTCTAAGGATCTCTAATGTGCCCTCTCTTAGTTAGAGACTTGTTTGCAGGTGAAAAACATCACCAGAGAAAACATCCGGAATTTGAGGGGAAACCGAGCACCACACCTGCATATATTTTAAAAAACAAAAAAGAAATCATCCAGCTCTGCCACCTAAACAGAGAACCTGCCTTTGAGCAAATAATTCACCATATTTTGTGAGAAAAGGTGATTTAAAAATGAGATTAACACTCAGACACTCGATTTTTTTCCATTGTGAAGAGCTTTATGCCACCGGTGCAATGGAAATTCGAGGTGTCAGAGGTGTGAATTCTTCTGAAGTCTTTGCAAGCAGCGTTTTGCAACATAAATCACCTCTATTAGTGCAACTGATGGTTATTCATGTTTATTTTCTTACAAAGGCAGATGAGCTTCGCTGGAAGCAACACCGAGCCCGAAGATCTCCGGAATTCCCGGCGCGTGGGCAGCAAAAGGGAAAGTTCAGCTCAGTCCCTCCCTGCCTCCAAGCCTTTGGAAGCTGCTTTGCCTCCTCCAAACTCCCTCCTTTCCCTGATACAACATCCCCAGGTGCCAGTGGTGCACGTGAAACCGCAGCCAGCACCGGGCCTTTGATGCTTTAAGGAATATTTATCCCTATTTTCCTCAAGGCACCGGGGCTTTGATGCTTTAAGGAATATTTATCCCTATTTTCCTCAAGGCACCGGGGCTTTGATGCTTTAAGGAATATTTATCCCTATTTTCCTCAAGGCACCGGGGCTTTGATGCTTTAAGGAATATTTATCCCTATTTTCCTCAACTCCAGGCCCTGTTACTCACATTTAACTTCCCTCAGGCTCCTCCAGCCCTGCAGGCCACCAGAAAAAAGGACTCTTAGAAGGCAAAAAGGTTAAAAAGGTGAAAAAAAAAGCCGTGATTTCTTCGAGCAGGAAGAGGTGGACTTTCAGCACCTTGTTTGTTGCAAACTTCTTGAGAACCCCAGGCTAAAACGACTCCAATATTTAAATCCATGGGTTTTCCTCAAGCCAGGTGTTCCCACTGCCACAGGGCACCCTCAGTTTCTACCTTTAAGCAAAGGGGTTTTGTAGCACCGAAGCCAGATTTGTTATTTTGCCAAGGATGTTCTGTTGCACAATTCCTGCAACGGCACCACTGGGGTGACCTGGGGTTTATCCTCACATCCCTGGGGAAAATCCCAACCTTCCTCTGGATTCTCCCTCTACTCTGCCCTCAGGAGATCCCACCTGCAGAGCTGGATCCAGCTCTGGAGTCAACAGCAGCAGGATGTGGAGCTGCTGGAGAGAGTCCAGAGGAGACCAGAGAGATTCTCCAAAGGCTCCCCTCTGCTCTGGAGCCAGGCTGGGAGAGCTGGGAATGTTCACCTGGAGAGGAGAAGGATCCAGGGAGAGCTCAGAGCCCCTTGCAGGGCCCAAAGGGGCTCCAGGAGAGCTGGAGAGGGACTGGGGACAAGGCCTGGAGGGACAGGAGCCAGGGAATGGCTTCCCACTGCCAGAGGGCAGGGATGGATGGGATCTTGGGAAGGAATTCCTGGCTGGGAGGGTGGGGAGGGGCTGGGATAGAATTCCCAGAGAAGCTGTGGCTGCCCCTGGATCCCTGGAAGTGTCCAAGGCCCGGCTGGACCGGGCTTGGAGCAGCCTGGGATAGTGGAAAGCGTCCCTGCCCATGGCAGGAATGAGACAATCTTTAAGGTCCCTTCTAACCCATGATATTCTGGGATTCTGTGACTGAACTGGACTTTCCCAGGAATCCCACAGCTTTGAAAGCCACAAAACTGATTTTAACCCTGCAGAGCACAGAAAAAGGACAGCAAGGCACTCCTGGAAAGCTCTGAGGACAAACATCTTTCCCATCCCTTGGCTCTCCTGATCCCTGTGACAAGTGAACCAGGGACACCTCAGCACAGAGGGGGTTTCACTCCTTGTAAGACAACACCAGTTCTGTTTGCTGCCAAAAATGCCCCTGCAAGGACAGGAATTGTGAATTAACAACTGCACAGCAACCTGTGCCTGGCTGCTGAGCTTTCATTTTACTGCACACAAGAGTTTCCTTGTTAGAAACGCAGCTTTGCTTTGAAAAAAAACCCTTCCTGGCCACTTCTCGACCAGGTTTTACCTGCCTGAGGGAAGAAATCACACAAGAAAAAGAATTCTTAAATTATTGCACAGGCACCCTTCACCAATTTCACCTAAGGATGGCAAATTTCCCCCAGGCAAACCCCTCAGTCACCACTGACCTCATCGAGAGGCACCTCCCCGTGAACCAAAAGGCACCTTCCGGATGAAAACAGGGATTTGGGGAGAAGGAAATGCTGTTCCAGCAAAGCCTCCAGCCTGGCTTGCTTTCTTTGGAGCTCCTGGTGATTTACATCTGGCTGATTTCCACCCATCTTTCTGCCAAGAAACCGGAGTAATAAGGAAAAGGTAGAAGGAAAAGTCAGCTTTTCCCTGGAGACACTTTGCAGACGAGTTGGCTGCTCTGAACCCAGCAGAAACTTAAGTCAGCATTTTTCCTCCACTCCAGCCTCCAAATCTGGTTTTCCTTCACCAGATCCACCACAGGAAGACAAGGTGCATCTCATTCCACGCTGGATGGAGCAGCACTGCCCTTTTCCTGGGGGAAAAAAATTCATTCACTGCCCTCCCCAACTCTCTGTTGCTCCCTTAAAAAGTTGCAACTTGAGAAAAAAGACAGGTACATACTAGATCTTTTATCCATGGAAGGGAATGGAACTGGGAAAGGGGCTGGAGCCCCAGGAGAGGCTGAGGGAGCTGGGAAAGGGGCCCAGCCTGGAGAAAAGGAGGCTCAGGGGGGACCTTGTGGCTCTGCACAACTCCCTGACAGGAGGGGGCAGCCGGGGGGTTCGGGCTCTGCTCGCAGGGAACAGGGACAGGAGGAGAGGGAACGGCCTCAGGCTGGGCCAGGGGAGGCTCAGGTTGGATATTGGGGAAATTCCTGCATGGAAAGAGTTGGATGGCATTGGAATGGGTTGCTCAGGGCAGGGGTGGAGTCCCCATCCCTGCAGGAATTCCAAATCCCTGTGGATGTGGCACGCGGGGACATGGGGCAGCGGTGGCCTTGGCAGTGCTGGGAATGGTTGGACTCCATGGACTCAGAGGCCTTTTCCAACTAAAATGATTCCATGATAATATATTTTATTTTTTTGCATTAAACAAGATTGGAACAGACTTGTCTAGAACTGTGTTCAGCTTCCACGGGACGGGCCAATATTTAATTGCGGTGGTGGCACCAGAAATTCCCTCCATCCCATCAGTGCATCACAATCCCTTTAAACCACGACCTCCACGAGTCTGGGCAGGGAGATGCATTAAGTCAAGGTGAGAAGTTGGAACAGGAATTTCAAAGGGATTAGATTTGATGGAAGGGAGTTGGAGTGAAGCTGGGATCAATAAAACTCAAGTGATGTCCCTGTGCGAGACCACAACGTGACAGAGCTGCCTCCACAAGCACAAGATTTCTTTAAATCTCAGGAAAAGCCAAACAGGGATCCAAGAGGTGCAATTAACACCTAATTAGAAGCAACTGTCAATGAGCAAACTCCTTAAATGGATCCTACACGGAGGGAACTGCACTGTTTGGGGAAGGACCAGACAAGGAGGACTTCTCTGGGATAACTGGAGAGGTAAAACATCCCCAGAATTTTGACTCAGACCTGATGCCTGAGCTTCCCAGGAGAATTCCATGAGAGCTGGAAATAATCAGGAACCACAAGAATTCACGACTCTGAGTTTCAGCTCATGGGGAAGCCAGAGCTGAATTCCAGGAGCAGGGAGGATGGAGCTGGAGTAGTTTAGGTGGCCACACATCTGTCCCTGAGCTGAAGCACCCGATTTCAGATTTGCATCACTCCAGCTCCCACCAAGAGAAGTTGGTTTCCATGGAGATGGGACATTGAGTGTTTCATGTACAAATAATCAACTTCTCCGAGCAGCCAGAAATTTCAAGTGTGTTTTCAGTGAAGTATCAGGAGAAAATACAATCGTTGCTTTTTCCAGGTGTGCTGGCAACGGTTCATTTCCTCTTTGGGAGGATTCAAGAAGTGCTGAAACTTTTGTGAAAGAGAAACCGTGGTTGTGAAACCACAGGACTGAGCGGGACCCCAAACCTGTGCTAGACCTGACACCAAGCCCAAGATTTAAGTGTATTTTGGGGCTGGGCCTCATCATGTGATTTACAAGAATGCAGCAGGTCTGTTAAAAGCAGATTGCTCTGACATATTCCAATACTTCTCTCATTTAGTCTTCAGGAGGAAAAAAAAATTGTATTATTTTAAGATGTGGCCTTTCCCCTCAAGGGGAGTTTGGGTTAGGGTTTTGTGGATTTTAACAAAATGCTTTTTCACTCCCAGAAACCTCCACAGTCATTCAGAAAGTGCCTCAAAGCACCTCAGCAACGGTGTGACATGAAGCCCCAAAGGGACAAACATCCATCTCCTCCCTCGGGATGAGATGTTTGCACTCAAATTAGATGTTTGCACATCAAAGTAGATGCAGAGGAGGCCAAGAGCTGAGCTTTGGCAAGGGCTTATTTAGGGGGAAAAAAAAAAATCTAGAATTATGTCAAGGTCTTGATTTTAAATAAGATAAAGAGTTCAGTGGCAGGAAGGACAAAGTGTCAAAGGAAATATTTTAAGCTTAAATTTAGCTTAATTTTAGCTTTGGCATGGAGCAGGTCCAGTTCTGGAGGCAGATTCCACGTCCTCTCTGCTGCCCTTTGCCAGGAACTTTCCTCGGCTGCAAAAGATGCTGAATTGGGCCACAGAGACTCAGGAAGAAGATGCTGATCCTCAGCTCAAACTACAGCCTAACACTGACTTGAGGAAGTGTGAAACCAGGGAATCCTGAGAACTGGTTTAATAAACACTCCCGTGCTGGGATGCTTCAAGAAAAATCAGCCCTGGGAGAGGCTTCCCACAAACAAAGTGAGCCTTGAACTGCTGAAACATCACAAAGGGCAGGAAACACTTCTAAAGTCCTGTTCAGGATCCTGACAGGATCTCTCCGTGGCCTGCCAGGAGCATAATCCAGTGGGATTTTTCCTGTCCTGCTCCCTAAGCCTCTGTAACGCCAAGGAAAACAGAGATCACTCCAGTGTGGGGTTGTTTTTGCAGAGTTCCTTCCAACCCCACTAGGAACACTCAGGGATGCATTTTCTGGTCCCACCTGCAGCGGGCTTTGTGAGAGGAGTTTGTAAAGCAAGTTTTCAGAACTGAGACAGCACCGACTGTTTGAAAATCCAGCCTGGGCAAGCTGGGTTCGAACTCTAAACCAGACTCAGAGCCCAGAGCAAGCACAGAAATAGACAGTGCCAGTGAAAATTAGGCAGCTCTGGTACTCACAAAGCTGCTTCAACTTTAATTCAACAATAACTGGCTTGTGTGCTTAAAATCCAAACTCCCAGGAGGGAACTGCCTCCCACCCAGGTGTTTTCTGCACCAACCACAACAACAACAAGGTCTCCCAAAAGGTATTTTGGAGGTGATTCGTCCCCTGAAGAAGAGGGAACAACTGATATTTCATAGAATCATAAATTTGGGTGGGAAGGAATCTCAAAACCATCCAGTGCCACCCCTGCCATGGGCAGGGACACCTCCCACTATTCTAGCTTGCTCCAAGCCCCCTTGAACAATTTCAGGGATCCAGCCAACCTGTGCCACCTTTTTTACCCTCACAGGGAAGAATTTCTTCCTAAGATTTAATCTAAACTTACCCTCTCCAGTTTTAGGCCATTCCCCAGTTGTTTGTTCCAGAATTCTTTGCTACCTGAGGAAGCTCCAGCAGTTCTGAGCCTTCCCAGAGAAGGATTCTTATCTGCCAATCCTCGAAGAAAAGAGCTTTAAAACAAATCTCCAAACCCACTGGGGATTTCTCCAGCGTGGGTGTAGGAAATAAAAGCCAACTGGATTTGGAAATTAAGCTCGAGATTAGTGCAATTCCCTTAACCTAAAGTAACAAGGGGGGAAAATCATGGTTTGGCTTCAATGCAGATTTCCCACCCCTCAATTTGAGGGAACACACAAAGCTCCACCAGCTCCAGGTGGTTTTTTCAGGGGTGGATCATTCCCCGAGGCACCTGGGGATTTCTGTTCCTTTCAAAACACTATTAAAAATACACTTTTCTCAAGAACAAGTGAAATTCTGCCCTTCTGATTCTCAGGTGCAGCAGAGCAGGCACAGGCCGGCTCACAAGCAGTGGGAAATCAGGATGAACATCAACATCCAGCCTAGGGACGGGGCTTGCACCCAAAATCCTTCCTTAACAAGGGCTGAGGCAGCACCCACAGCTTGGAAAGGCTCGTCTGAAACCCATCTGAAGTCCTGGTCGGGATCCTGCTCCTTTGGCATCGGGGGAAGGTATTACAACAGCTCTCCACGGCCTGCCAGGAACAGAATCCTTTGGGATTTTTCCTTTCCTGCTCCCTAAGCACCTCTAACACCAAGGAAAACAGAGTTATCTCCACAGTGGAGTTGTTTTGCAGAGTCCCTTCCAACCCCACGTGGGAATATTCCGGAGCTGGGGACCTGAGGGTGCTGTGCCTTTTGCAGATCCCTCCCAAACCCCGGAGGATGGGATTTGTTCCCTTTCTCTGCTGTGGGAAGGAGCCCTGCCAGAACTTCCAGAGGGATCAGAATTGCTTCCCCGCTCCTTGGCTTTGCTCAAAGAGTTTTAAAGGAGCAGCTCAGGCAGGATTTACACACAATTTTGTTGGGTTTTTAGCACAAACTCCAAACCTGAATCACAGACCCGGTGAAGTTACAACAACCACAATTTCCCTGTTTTCTCTCGCACCAAAGCAGAAAAAACCCGAGTGATTTAGGAACAAGCAGCCTGGTTACACACAGCTGAAATTTATAAAGTTTTCCTTCTTTCCAGGTCACCTGCAATATAAAAACACCACAATCCCACACACCAGGAAACTGCAGCCTGGTGCTGCTACAGGAAAAGGTGCAGGAGTTTCCTGCATGCCACAGAAATTCCTCCAGCAATCCAATGTGCCACTGTCATGGCTATTAAATCAATTATCCTCTTGATCCTTCCTATGGAATGAGGGCAATGGGGCACTGTGGCTTCCCTAGAGGATCCCATAAACACATCCAACATCCCCAGGGCTGGCTGGGAACAGCCAAGTTGCACAAGTGGGTTTGTCCCAGATTTTCGTCCAGTGCATTTGGCCACCTCTATTTAAAGGGTTCATTAATAAATCTGAGTCTATCATTCAGCTTTCTGCCAAGTCAGGTGGGATTCCACCACATGGATCAGTCCCGAGGAAATACAAACACACAATTTCCAAGGTTGGACAGAGGCTCAGTACAAGTAGTTCCCATCCATCAAGCCATTAACTCTGGAAAACTGGAATCACAGGCTGGTTTGGGTTGGAATGGACCTCCAAACCATCCAGTTCCACCTGCAGGGACACCTTCCACTGCTCCAGGTTGCTCCAAGTTCCACCCAGCCCGGCGAATTCTGCTTAGAATGTGAATTAAAAAGACTGACTTAAGCTCAGTTAACCACCAAACCACCTGCAAGAAGTTCATTTAAATCACCAAACCACCCGCAAAAAGTTCATTTATCAGCCTTGGGAGTTCAGGAAATAGGCTGGTGCTTCCCTTAATCCCAGCAATTCCTCCTGCATCCAGCTCCCACCACCAACCTTTGCACCAAGAACAACACTCGCCCACAAAAGAGTGGTTTCAAGCCTTGAGCGCTTCCGAGGGGTTTTTGCCCTTTCCCAAGGGATTAATTGCACAGGATTTTCCTGCGAGTTTAAGGTCTAAAGACACATTGTGTTCCAGAGGAAGACATGAGAGAGCCACGCTCGGAATGAACAATGATCCCCGCGCGAGCTTCCGCGCGCAGCGGAAAGGCAGGAGCGGGGCTGCGGCCCGGAGGCTGCCAAGGAAGGAGCCAGCAAAGCCCTGGGAGCTTTGTTTGGAGATGGGAATGGCTGGGAAGGCCGGAGCTCGCCAGCACCAACAAAACCACGGCCAGGCAGAGCTGGGGCAGCACCAGAGCCAAGAGTGGAGGGTGCCCAGATCCCTGGGATAGCTGTCATGCTGAAGGCAGGCACGGAAAATAGCTATTTCTAAATTTTTTTATGGTTTCCAGGCTTTGAAGATCTTCCTTTGCTCAGCAGCTGCACCAGAAGCAGAAGGAAGAGGTCCAGGCTGTTCTCAAGCACCGTGGATTTCTCTCACTATGGGAAGCCTCTGATGTCAGCATTTCCCAGGAAGGCAGGGGTTAAAATCATGGAATGGTTTGGGTGGGAAGGGACCTTAAAGATTATCCACATCCATCCCCTGCCATGGGCAGGACACCTTCCACTGTCCCAGGGCACTCCAAGCCCCATCCAGCCTGGCCTTGGACACTTCCAGGGATTCAGGGGCAGCCACAGCTTCTGTGGGAATTCCATTCCAGGGCCTCCCCACCCTCCCAGCCAGGAATTCCTTCCCAATATCCCATCTAAAACTCCCCTCTTTAAGCTTATAGCCATTCCCCCTTGTCCTGTCCCTCCAGGCCCTTCCAAAGTCCCTCTCCCTCCTTTTACAAGACCCTTTCAGGCACTGGAAGGGTTGATTAAAGCCACTTTGGCACAGGTGACATCACCACAACCAATGGGAAAAAGGGAATTTTTTTTATACCAGGACCAGCAGAACAGCAGAGGGTATTGGTAAAACACAGAACACAAAGTCCTTGTCACTGTGGCCGGGCAGATTCCTCCAAAACAACCTCCAAGATGTAGAGGTGGAAGGGCTGCAGAAAAATTGGGATATTACCCTGGAAGAATTTGGAAGGTGCCCTCACTGCTGGAAACTCTTGGAAGTAAAGCTCCCTAACCAGAAGCACCAAATCCACTTGGGAGACGGAAACCAGGACAGAGGAGTGGGTTTGCATCCTCTGGAATGAGGAGCAGCTCATCCACGCTCCTGCTCCTGATCCAGTGTCTTGTTCTAGCACATCTGCTCAGCCTTAATTATCCCACTTCCCTCTCAGCTCCTTAACGAGAGGCTCAGCACTCGTGTGAAAGACAGAGCCCAGGGGAGTTTTACAAATCAGCCATCCCGAAATTTATGTCCTCGTCTTTCGGAGAGCTGCAGGAAGAAAAAACTCGCCTGGGGGTTTCCCGCAGGAATAACAATACCTGGAGTTTGTTATGTGGATCAAAAAAAAAAAAAACAAACCACCAAAACAAAGCAACAAGAAAACCAGCAGTCAATTTAAAATTGAAGTCGAGCTTTGGATTTAGCCCTGGAATAAACCCCACACTGCCAGGATAAATGGTGTTGTCAGGGCACTGCTATTCCAAGCTTTTAGGCTGTGTTGGGGAGCTTTGGAGTGAAGGCAGAGCTTTGTCATAATGAGTTAAATTCAGCTGAAACAGAAGATTCCTTGACATCATCTCTTTGAATCATTATTCTAGAAGAGACAAAGGAACACCACTGCAACTGCACTAAAAACTAATTAACAGTTTAGTCGTTAGCAGGTGCAGCCGCCTGAAAAGTGGGATTTTGTCACCAAGTTTGAAGTGTCTCCTCCTTCAGAGAGGAGCTGATAAAACCCCCCTCCCCCGAGTTTTCCCCAGCACAGAACAAAAAGCCTGGAGCCGACCTCTGCCAGATGCTCTGAATTCCAGGTGACCTCCAGCAGAGCCAGCCAGGGTTTCAAAGACACACATTTATCACAGCCTTCTTTAATAAATCAGAATTAAGCAGCCTTGACACACTTGAAGCCATTTTGGAGGACAATATTACTAATCCACAAAAAAAAAAACCACAAAACAACCCACCCCAATTAACCAGTGTGCTGCTGCAAAGCACCAGAATCCTGCAACAATCAAGGAAGTTAAAATAAAGACGGCTTGGGATTACAGAACTGCTCCCAGCAATTTTCCCTTGCACTGCCACAGTGCCTTATTTTCCTCCCCTTTACTCACCTCTGCCATTTGACAATTTTAGCAGAGATGTGGGGCTTGGAAAAAGACAAAAAAAACCAAAAAAAGTGGGAACATTCCTTACTTGAGATAAATTTAAAGGGTAATGAGAAAAGTGGTTTTCTCCCTTTACTCCGAGCTGTTCCCACCTTAAACCTACACAAATCTCCAGCAGCAACCAGGGTTCAGCAAGCCACAGGTTTTGGGCTATGGAGCTGATCCATACACCAAAATGGGACAGGATTCTGCTCTTGGCCACGCTGTCAGCCCTAGATGGGACTCAAGCCCATCATCCATAAGGAAGCTCCACGTCCTTTTACCCTTCTCTGCAATTCCACCTCCAATTCCTCATTCAGGAACTTCCCAACCCAAGCTCAGTGCTGGCCCTGCCCTGTGTGATTAAAAGGAAACAGGGATTTCAGCAGAGGCAGGGCTGGGTGTAGGGCACAGCCCAGATGCTCCCAAAATAGGGATGGGGCAGGAATTTGGATACAAAACCTCCCACTTCTGGCTCACAGGCTAAATTTAGTCCAGTCTGGTAATGACCTAAAAACCAGTTGATGTGGGTTTCTGTGACGCTCTGTGGCAGCTCCAGCCACTTCCTAAGAGAGGGATGTGCACGTGGCAAAGTCCTGCTGCCTTCTGGGTGACTTCAAGAGACCCAAACCGGGAAATGTGGGGATTATTTCACACCTGTACCCAAAGGAACCGCCCGAGCCAAGCGGTTTCTGCTTCTGAGCCATCCTGCAAGAATTACGGGAACATTCTCCGCGCTCTCTCAGGGTTTTTGTGCTGTTTGAAGCACCTTGTAAAGGAGAGTCAAAGCCTTCAGCATCACAGCCCCATCCACCTTTTCCTGGGACGCTCAGCAGCACATTCCCAGCTGCCACTGGAAATAAAACAAAATCTGCAGAGGATTATGGAGCTCACCCATCCCAGGTTTCACCTCTGGTGCCTTCCAAGCCTGGAGAAAAACGGCAAGAGACACACAGAGAATATCCTGAAATGCCTTAATGACACTGAACTTCAGGGGGCAACGGAGAAATCGGCGACTCTGGAAGCCACCAAGAGCCACAGAGGACAATTTAAGGACTTAATGGCTACTGAGCTGAAAAAAAACCTCCAAAACTCTTTAAAAAAACCACATTAATGCATCTCCTGGGCCTGCAGAATGCTGTTGCATCCCAGCCACACTGAGCAGGAAGCCCCTGCAAACAGATAAAGACCAAAAAGCAGCAAACTACAGCAAATTCAACATTTATTAGCACAGGACTAAAATTTGCCTCTAACAAGACAGGGATGCTGGTTCAGGCTCCAGTTATTATGGAATTTTGGGGTGGGAGGGACCTTAGAGATGGTCTGATTCCCACTCCCTGCCACAGGCAGGGACACCTTCCCCAGAGCAGGTTTGTTGTGTTATAACATAAGCTCTTCTCACACACAATTCCCACTTATCCAACCAACTCCAGAGAAAAACTAATGGAAAAAAAGGCTCCAAAGCCACGTGCACAACGCTGAGAAGAGGCACCAGCAACACCCAGGCTCTCTCGAGGCACCTTCCCACAACAGAATCCCTGCACAAACCCATTTCTTGCTACATCTAAACAGGAGTAACAGGCAAATCTTTGCTTACCCCTCAAACTTTTCCAATAAATCCTGCTGAAGTGAGGAAAGATCCTGATTTTTTCCCAGAGAACTGACATTTCAAAAGCTCCAGCAGTTTGGGACCGCACGTGAGGAGCTGCACAAATCAAGGTGCGAGCGCAGGAGTTGCCGTGATGCAGCTCAGGGAGAGCAGCTCCAAATCCCACCAAGAGGATCTGACCCCCAAAAGAGCCCAACACACCCCTCTCCTCCACAATCCATTCCCTAACCGTGTAAAATTGAGTTTAGATCCAAGATGGGCACACTGTTTAAATGCTGGTGGTCAATAAACTCCGCAGGGCTTCGAGCAGGGTCAGCAAATTTCCTGATTTCGGAGCAAAAGCACAGTTGTGGCAAAGCTTGAAACGCAAAGCGGCGCCTTCCCGGGGATGAAAGGGATCGTTAGGAGCACGTTATTGCTCATCAGCTCACTTTTAGGGTATCTTTTGTTTCATGTGGCAAGGCTCAAGTCTCGGTTTTAATCGGGGGGGGGGAAATTCAAGCAGTGACCAGTGACTCGAGCAGGGTTCACAGTTTAACTGATTTGCTAAAAATCACGTGGGAATATTTCTTCAGTCCTGCCAAACTGGGGGTTTGAGACATTTCCCACCCCGGTCGCTGGTGCTGGGGCTTTTCTCCACGTGTAAAACACACTGGTTTTGCCTCCTGCTCAGTTTGCAGAACGGGGTTATTTTCTGGGGAATTTTTGCTCCAAACCAGGCAAGCATTTAAATTTATCTTTTCACGGCAACACCAAACAAAACGCGGCAGAAACCACGAAGTAACAAAACCAGTGGATTCTGAGTAACTTGCAGCTTTCTCAGCAGTCGTGAGCATGACAAAATGTGTTTAAATCCAAGATCCTGGAGCTTTAACACGAGGCACAGGAGCTCAGGATGGTGTGCTCAGCTTTTAAAAAAGCATGGAGCGGCTCCAGCCGGGAGCAGGGGGAGTTAACACCTCCTCACATACCTTCCCTTTCAAGGAACACGGGCTCTGGCACTGACTTCCCGGGATCTGATTTCTGACATCGCAACTTTTCAACCCAGCCTCGCGTCCCCCCCTTCTCAAAGCACATTCTCCTGTTGGGATTTGAGCTTTCCCCAATATCCAGGCACAGATTCTTCCCCTAAGCCAGGCTTATGAAGTTACCAACGATGTGAAACAAAGCACTGATCATTCAGCTTCCTTATTTCCACTGCTTCCCTCAATTCGACACCGACACAGCCTTAAAAGAAAAAATAAACAGTGGGAAACAAAAAGTAGGAGGTGCCTTCAGGAGCAGCAAGGAATAAATCAGTGTAACCACGCTGAGTCACCTCAGAGATCTGACATTCCCAGGATAACTGCCACACTCCTGGAAGGATTGTTCCTTTATTTCAGCCCCGATGACTTTGGAATTGAGGATTCCCCAGCAAAGCCATCCCCAAAACTTGTGGAAATCAACCCTTGGCTGTCTTCTTATCCGAACAAAGCCCCTGCTGGTTTCTAAACCTGACTTTGTGTTCGGAGAGGTCCTAAAATTCAGCAGCACAGCCAAGGGGGGATGTGGATGCCTTCGGAAAGGATCCGGGTGCTGCCGAGTGCATGGGCACGGACACGTCTGCCCCGCAGAACATGAGCTCAGCGCGAAGGCAGCCAGGGTATTGTGAGGTTTAAAACCTGCCTGGCTGCCATGTGAAACCGGGTCCAGCCCTGCTGGCTTTGGAGATCTGAGGGGGAAGGTCACTGAGTCTGAATTAATGGCATCAGACAGAAGAAAAACAAAACCAGTTTCGGTTGCCTTCAGCAGAAAGGAGAGGGTGATGGAGCGGTGGCTTCCGCCAGCTTCCCCTGATGGAGCAGATTTCATTGGATTTAGCAGCAGGGAGAAAGCTCTCCCCACTCCTAAAAAGGAAGAAAAAAGAGGGAAATAAAAAAAGAATTTAAAAAAAGGATTGATTAGAAAGGATTTTCCTCAAACAAATCAGTTTGGGAACAGCTCAAGGCAAGTTTCGGGCTTCATCTCTCACTAATTCCATGTCACGTTCTTGCTGTCCAGGGAAGCGTGGGCTTCCCATCCCTGCAAGTGTCCAAGGCCAGGCTGGATGGGGCTTGGAGCACGCTGGGATAGTGGAAAGTATCCCTGCCCATAGCAGGGGGTGATGTGGATGATCCTTAAGGTCCCTTCCCACCCAAACATCCTGTGATTCCATGTTGTTCCTCCAGCTTCCAGAAACACCAGGTTCCTCTCAGTGCAGATCTCCCAATATTATGTTTTAAAAAGCCAACAACTGCTCTCCCCAGATGCATTTGAAAGCTAAACCTGGTCCTTTTCAAACTAAAAAAAGATCTGGCTTCACACCACTCACACTCCACTGAGCAAGGCTTAAAGGAGCAGCTTCATTTCGTAAAACCAAGATGAGTCTTAACTCTTCAACCGTGGCCACGCTGGCGATCCAAGAGCTTCGGAGCCCAGTTTTACAACAGCATTCTGATTTAGAAACTCCTTTAAGAGCAAAATGATTTTCAATCTCTGCTCAGACAACCCAGGGTTGTATTCTCATCCAGCTTTCCTGCTGCAGGAATCGGGTGTCTCCTCGGACACAGCCTCAGAGCAGGCCCAGACCTGCCAGCACCAAGATGGAACAAAGCACCACAGCCCACAAAGGAAATAAAAAAAGCCAACGTGGTTCAGTTAATAATTTATCAATCTTCTCAACTTTGTATCCATTAATCTACCACGGTGGAGGTTAACCTGGGACACTCAGTATCACACACTGGTTTTAACTTTTTCAGGGGTTATGCTTGGTAAATTGTGTAAATTGCTGATTCTACCCTAAAATCTGTTTTGTTTTCTCAAAATCCCAGATTTTACAGCCTGCCAGAGTCTCTCCCTGGTGCAAACATCCTTAAGCTCACCTTTCAGTGCCATTCCTCGCTCCAGGGCTGGGAGAAGGGAGCCTGGATTCCTCCTCCCTCAATCCCATTCCTTCATTATGCACAGCACCACCTCATCCCTCTCCTTCCCTCCCATTCCAACAGCCTGTCCCAAACCAGGCTTTAGAAAAGATCCACACACCAGTGACTAGAAACAATCAGCTGTGACACTGAGAAGGCAGCAAGGATTTGCACAGCTCGAATTTCCACCCCAAGTCCCTCCTGCCACTGCTCAAAGCCAGGTAAAAGCCCCCTGGAATTTGGAAATAATGCAAAATTTATTTAACAATCAACTGTCAGCTTTTAACCTCAACCTCTCGCAGGCACTGACACAAAGCCTCCAGGGTGAAGCTCCTCTAAAAGGCAGCAACTGTCATAAATGTAGACTTTTCCCAAAGAAAACATTATCACGAATTCAAAACATTCAATTTTAAGGAAATAACACCAAAAAGCCCCAAACAATTAAAGCCAGATAGTGCAAAACCTGTCAGAATAATCCACCCAGCCACTCTATTTGTACAATCCCTTAAAAAAACCCCCATTTTTTGCTGTTTTCTTGTAGTTATTCCAAGGAAAGCATGCACAGGGAAATGCAGCAATTTCTGGAAAGCAGCATCTGACCCTCAGAA
Organism: Oriolus oriolus; assembly: GCA_013400235.1. NCBI lineage: Eukaryota > Metazoa > Chordata > Aves > Passeriformes > Corvidae > Oriolus > Oriolus oriolus. The sequence goes on from VXBT01011628.1 coordinate 208,556, forward strand.
AAACAATCTCAAATGGTTCTATCCCTTCCTCACGCTGAGCCACGAATATCTGGGAGTCTCCATCACCTCCTGGATGTGGATCATGCAGGATATCCAGCCCTGCTCTGTAATTCTCAGTTCAAAAGGATTAGAGCTGACAGACCACCAAGCCCAGTTTACAAATGATCCACACGGATCCACCCCTCCACTGATCTGCAAGCCCTCACACCAAGGAAAAGGGCTGGGAGTGATTTGGCTTCTCCTGGAAGGCTGAATCAATTTGCTCCAGGGAATCAGTGAAATGATTTAAAGATTCGAGGACGGCTCTTGGAAGCTGCAAAATGAAATAGAGGCCAAGCCCTGAATCCAGAACCAACCCAATCATTATCGGATACACGAGAGCAAGAGGCAGCAAAATCACTGTTTTCCAAGAGATTAAATCCACCCTCAATCTCGGCCAGATCCTTAGGGAGGCTGAGGAGCTGGGAAAAGATGGAGACTGAAGATGAGGAGGCAGCAGTTAGAGGTGAGTGGTCATAAAAGGAATGGGATGAGGAGGGACAGCAGAGGGAAAAGCCTGGGAAGAGAATGCCTTGGTGATGGGTGAGTGAATCCTTGCGCTCCTCTGCAACAACCAACATTCCAGGTGTATCCACACCAAGGCACAGCCAGCTCCGAGCATCCCGAGGAGGTGAAAACAAGGAATACAAAAAAAAAAAAGAAAAGCAGGGAAAAGAAAAGCGAGAAGGGCACGGATCTGCCAGCAACAAAACCAACTCAGCCCATTTCCCTGGGATGTGCTGGGAGATCCATCCCATCCAACAGCCAGGGCAGCTCATCCACAGGCTCCTGCTGGAATCTGCACGGGCTGCATGACCCAGTAGAAACCAGAGATGACAAGGTCGGATGATCCTTCAGTCACGCGAGCTCTATTTTGGTGAGGAAAAACAAAGAGCAGGGCTCTATGTTCATTATTCCAGAAATACATGGACAAAATCCACAGGGAAACGGAGGGAGTGAAAGGAGGGAAGCTGAATGCACACAATAAGACACACAATGAAGCGCTGAGCTCTGATACACACACCCACATCTATAATTCACATTTCGTATTAAAAAAAAAAAAACCAACAAGAAAAGAGATGTTATTCAGCATTTTCGCTGCTGGAATAAAGTCCAGGACAGCAGGAAAATGCAGGCACCTCTGCCTCAGTGTGGGATCACCTTTGACTTAAGCAGACAGTAAAACCAGGAGGAATTTGGCTGGGAATCTGCTCCATGTGGGAGCCTGTCACTTTAACTGTGGGTTCTGTCCCTCCTTAACAACAACCTGTTATGTGTTTACCCCGCGTATGGCTGCGATTAAATCACGGTTTAAGAAGGGCACCAAGCACCAACAGGTGCTGAGAACACTCAGTGACACTGCACCCAGCACTGGGGTGCTTCCAGAGGCACCTTCCCTTCCCAACGGCCCCATTCCTGCTGCTTTGCCTTGATGGAAGGGGGAACAAAAAAACCTCAAGGAAATGAACAGGGGAAAAGTCTATCAAGACTTGAAATTGAGGAATAAACCCCAAGGAAACAAAGAGGGGGAAAGTCTATCAAGACTTTAAATTTAGGGAGGAAAAAAAGAAGAAAGCAAGAAGGGAAAAAGTCCATCAAGACTTTAAATTCAAGAATAAACCCCAAGGAAACAAAGAGGGGAAAAGTCTATCAAGACTTTAAATTTAGACAGGAAAAAAAGAAAACAGGAAGGGAAAAAGTCTATCAAGACTTTAAATTCAAGAATAAACCCCAAAGAAACAAAGAGGGGAAAAGTCTATCAAGACTTTAAATTTAGGGGAAAAAAAAGAAGAAAACAAAGAGGACGAAAAGGCTGTCAAGACTTTAAATTTAGGAATAAAACCTAAGGAAACAAAGAAGGAAGAAGTCTATCAAGACTTTAAATTTCAGGGAAAAAAAGAAGAAAACAGGAAGGGAAAAAGTCTATGAAGACTTTAAATTCAGAAATAAACCCCAAGGGAACAAAGAGGGGAAAAGTCTATCAAGACTTTAAATTTAGAGGAAAAAAAGAAGAAAAGAAGAAGGGCAAAAGTCTATCAAGACTTTAAATTTAGGGAGAAAAAAAGAAGAAAAGAAGGGAATAAGTCTATCATGACTTTAAATTTAGGGAGAAGAAAAGAAGAAGGGAAAAATTCTACCAAGATCTTCAATTTAGGAAAAAATCCCGTGGAAATAAATTGGGAAAAATCTATCCAGACTTTCAAATTTAAGCACTCCTTCGCTTTTGCTTTCCCCAGGACACAGGGCAGGGATCCAGCCCAAGATGTACCAGCCTGTGCAGGGAGTTGTCCCTTTGGCAATCACCACCTCAGGTATCTCCCCCTTGTGCTGGCATTCCCATGGAGGCAGCAAACGTGGAGCCTCCGAGGAACGAGCTCCTGGAGTGATCCGGGCGTGAGCTCCCATGGAGGCACTCGGCATCTTCCAGGATTTACTCCCTCAGCTTCCAGATTGTCTCTTCCACCTTCTCCAGGAACAACAGGTAGGCACAGGGCAGGACAGGAATTGAAGGAGAAATTTATTTTCAAAAAAAACCCACAAAACATTTAAAAAACCAACCATCATTTAATGCCAGTGCACGGCAACGACCAGAATCAGGACAGAACATCTTTCATGAAGATTAAATGTAATTTTTTTCCCTGGCAAATGAAACAATGCAGGGCCTCATCGAGGGGCACCTCCTGCTTAATCCAAAATATTGGGACCTGACAGGGTCTGCAGGACTGGGAGCCGTGCTCCGAGCTCCCGTTATCGGCTCCTGCTGCTGAGAAATGTCGAGCACGTGGGAGTCACTCCGGGAGATGTTTCCAAAAGCTCGCCGGGATTGTAAGATAGTCGTGATGACACTTAAAAACAATGCCCTACTACAAATCCAAGCACAGCTTCCCTTGGAAAGCCAGGAAAAACAGCTGGCACAACCTCCCGGATCCAGCGGAGGGGAGAGCAGGGACACCATTTTACAGGCAAGGCGTTTGTTTTCCCGAAATCCCGCGTTCACTTTTGGGGTTTTTTAAACTGTTACGACAAAGAAAAGGCCTCTAGAATGTGTTCAATCAGCATTTAGGGCTCTAACGCCACCTCAGAACTGGGAAAGTGGGAAGCACCATCCTGCCAGAGTACTCAGAATTCCAAAATCCCTGCTCCGAGTCTGGGGAATGAAATGGGGAAAGCGTTAAAATTATCCAAAAGCAGAGTGATACAAAGGCTTTATTTTCCTTATTTTCAGCAGGACTGGGATGTCAGGCCCCAACAGGCACTCTGCTCCAAGCAGCCCCAACCAAATCCATATTTCCCAGTTTGAACTCCACGATTGTGGCAATTCCACGATTTAACAGGTGCACTTGGCTTTCAGGTCTGCTCGAGGAGCCCCAGCTCCCAAATCCTCCCCAATCCAACAGACAAGGCAACAAAGGGAGAATGAACTTCCAGGTCCAGCCAATTTTTTGGGAAAAAAGCCATCCAGCCACTAGCAAAGACATTGAATCCCACTCTAAAAGCAGCAAGACAATACCCTTGGAAGTTGGCATTTAGGCAACAAAGATTATTTATATTTCCTCCAGCTGGTTTGGTTTGGGCAGAGATTTGTAGATTTAAGTTCTCCTAATGACAGGCACCACCTTCCAAGTCACATTTACCTGGATTTGATTTATAAGCCACCACCTGTGCCAGCATTTCTGGGAAAAAGGGGGGCTCTCCCAGGTCTGGGAAGGGGCTGCTGCCACGTCTTTGTGCATTTTGAAACAACACCACACGATTCCCCTCATCCCTGGAGACCTCATTAAAACAGAGCCCCAGAAGTGGAGCAGAAAGAAACGAAGCGTGACGTTTGAAAATTTACATTAAAAGTTTCCAGAAATATCCATCCTTTAAAACAAAACAAAACAAAACAAAAAAAAAAAAAAAAAAAAAAACAAAAAAAAACCCCAACAGAACAACAAAGCCCCACCAAACCCTACCAAAACAAGACATTCCAGTGCACACGCTCTTCCCTGGGGACAGGCCAAAGAGAACAAAGCCACGTGACCCCGCGATTGCTCAACGCCACTCTTGGAAGGTGTTCAAGTGGGATGATAAGTGCGGTGTAAGCCTATAATGACCAGAAAAAGAAATTTATCCCAAATGTAAACTCTGTCCTACCCTTTGCCTCGACGGAACAAACACAGGGGGGAGTTTTGAGATTACAAAATGCTCCGCAGGTAAACTAAGGAGCTTTGTACCTTTATTCTCCTTGACTTAGGTCGAGCCTAAAATTAGCAGGGAGTGCAACGCTCCGTGAATTACGCTCCCGACGCGTCTTCCAAAACCCCCGGCTCGGCAAACTGGGCAGCACAGGGAGATTCAAACAAAGCTGGCCACTATTTATAATTCCTTTCAGGCACAAAACAGGGTGACACTTCCCTTTTCCAGCTCTGACGCTTAAAAATAGAGCTCGGGGACTACAACCCAGCCAGCAGCGTTTATCCACAAAAGGAGGAAAATAAATCAGCGCTAAATAAACTCCCGGCCAAGGGGAAGCTGCGAGCGGAGCGGCCACGGAACAATAAACCCCGGGGTTGGAACGGG
>VXBT01011628.1:216233-228669 GCA_013400235.1 Oriolus oriolus
GGGGCCGCCCGGCGCCGAGGGGAGCGGGGGAGGGCCGGGCCGCGAGGCGCTGGGACCCGCCGCTGTCGCTGTCGCCGCTCCTGTCGCCGCTGTCGCCGCTGTCGCCGACAGGGCCCCCCCGTCGCCGCTCGCGCTCCCTCAGCCGCTCCGGCCGCCTCTGCCCCAGCCTCTCTCTGGACCCCTGACGTCACCTGCGGTGACGTCACCGCCCCGCGACGCTCCCATTGGCCGCGCCCGTAACGCTCCGCCTGCCCCGAGGCACGCCGGGAGTTGTCGTTTTGACGGGGTAGGTGGAGTACGAAATGACGGAAGAGCCGCGGGTTCGAGGCCCCGCTGGGGCCGCAGAACTCCAGTTCCTCCCTTTCCCGTGTTTCCCGCAATTCCCCGCGGCTCCCCGTATTCCCCGTATCTCCCCCGTTCCCCATGGATTCTGACACTCCCCTTATTCCCCCATTTCCATTTTGCCCGTTCGCACCATGGCCAAGGAACCACCCCATAAAATACGGGGTGCACCCACGCCAGGCCCTGTGGTTTCCCGTTATTCCCTGCACTTCCCCTGTTTCCCATGGATTCTGATGCCCTACTTGCTGCCCCATCTCCACTTTGCCCGACCTCCCCAGGGTCAGGAAACCGCCCCACAGAATCTGGAGTGCGCCCACGGCGATCCCGTTCAATCCAAGCGGGAATGTGGCGGCCGGCCAGGCCCCACAGCAGGAGTCACCATTCCGGATTGCCGGTGTGACACCGGCAAAGCATTTCCCCGTGCCTCAGTTTACCCACGTGGATGATGACAGCGCTAATGGGTGTCTCCCAAGCTGATGGGATTCCGGTGTGGAACCTCCACACCCCACATTCCTGACCCCGGCATCATCCCATAAATTTGCCCCGGTGCTTCCTCCCCGCTGTGGGGAGGAGACACAGCCTAAGAATCCCAAAAAGTTCCTCCATTTAATGCTCCAGCATGCCCCGAGTTTGGCAGGGGCAGGAGGTGACAGCACCACAGGGGACTCAAATCCCCACCCCACATTCCAGGGGGGAATTTGGCAGGGGGACAGGGTTACATTTGAGCAGAGCAGCTGGAAAACTTGGGAGAGAGGATCCTGTATTTCCCAGGCCCCAATATTCCCTGACTGGCTCCAAGCAACTGGGAGAACTGGACAGGGGAAAATAAGAATTGTACCATAATTTCCTGGAATGCTTGTATTCCATCTGTGAAACACCAATTTTGCAACAGGGATTATTCCAGGATTTTAGGGACTACAACAGCACCCCGTTCCTTTTTGGAATGCCTTAAGGCCACTCTTACAGCCCCCAGCCCTCGGGATGTGGGTGCAGAGGGAGTTTTGAGGACCCTCTGAGCCCTCCTGGGTCTGGAAATTGGGATGCAGGGGCTGTGGCTGGCCAAGGGGCTCTTCCATGCCCATCCCAGGCACCTCCCAGCCCATCCTCACCCCTCTGGATTGGGGGTATCCCCCATCTTCAGCCCAACTCCCAGCCCAGCAGGGCCATGGGGCGAAGCAGCCCCTCGTTAGGGCCCTGTAATTAGAACCCCCTTAGGAAAGGAAGGGAATTCACCCAAATTCAGGCCCTGCTGCTTCCCGTGGGATTCCTGCCCAAGAGGGATACACCTATCCCAGAACAGTGGATCCCAGGAGAAGCCCCCAGGTGGGCAGGTGCACCCCCAAGTTTTGGGGTTCAGGGAGAGCCGGGATCAGCCCTGACCGAGGCAGCCCCTGCATTCCCAGGCATAGCATGGCCAGAAAATTCCTTCAAGGGGACGAGGCAGGATGAAACTTTGGAGCTGGAGCTGGGGAAACAGAGGCAGGAGCTCCTTTCCTCAAAAAAAATAGACGGAATCCACATCCAGAGACCTGGAGTGAGGAGATCCAGCTGTGCCGGGTTGTTTGTGGAATCTCAACCCTTCCCAAAGCCCCTTCCCCAGTATCCTCAAGGATGGAAATGACAGCAGTGTCTCCTTTCTTGGCTTCTTCTCCCCCTCCTATGGAGACCACTCCCTTCCCAGCAGCCCAAGCCATGGAAACTCATCTCTTCCCAGGTTTTGGCTGCATTCCACCCTCCAACCCGGGGGATTTATCCCCCCAAACTGACCACCAGCACAGGGACACGAGGCCAGGGATTGAGGCAATGGAAAAACGCCCACAACAGCCAAAGGAGACGACAAAACATGGAGTGGGAAACAGGGAGGCAGCCAGACGTCGATCCCGTAAGGACGAGAATCCCGAGGGATACAGGAGCTCCTCCCGCCCTGGGAAAAAGCACCACACGAGCAGGAAGGAAAAAGCAAAACAACAAAAAATGAAATGTTTATTCCCACCTGGCGTCACTTCCGTGCGCTGCCGGCGGCGGGACACGGCCGCACACCTCGGAGGTGACGGTGTCCCCTCGTCACCCCGCGCGCCCGCGGCACATCCCGGCTCCGGGCAGGGCTGCCCAGCCCTCGGAGCTGAGGGACACAGCAGCAGTTTGTGAAGGTGGAGGGGGGGCTTCAGGAAGGCAGTCAGGGAAGGGGGATCCCAGCGTGGCCAGGGCTCCGTTTGGCGTGGAGCTTCCTCGGATCCCCTTCCCGGGGCACGGAGCTGCCGCAGGAACGACGGAGAGGTTGGATCTCTCCTGATGCCCCGTGCTGGTTTCCAGAGGCAGCGGCCTGCTCAGGAGGAATTCATGCTCTCCCACTGCCGGAAAATGCGGAACACCTTGCAGGACTTCTCCGAGAGACTCTGGAAGAGATGGGAATAAAGCAACATCCAGAGGTCAGGGCACAGGAGCAGGACCTGCAACTGCCACAAGGCAAAGGGCACAAGGAGAAACTGCAGGAAAAAAAAAACCATTCAAAATATCCCAGCTGGCTGCCAGGACAGCAGTTTGTTCCTTATCTTCGTGATCCCAATTTGCCAGCTGGAGGGGACAACAAGGAGACTACATGCAAGAAGCAGGAGGGGACTCCAAAAAGCAGGAAAGGACCCCAAAAAGCAGGAAAGGACTCCAACCATCCCCTGCTCCAGCTGGCTCTGGTGCCTCTGACTTGTGATTGGTCCCACCAGACCATCTGGAGCTTTCCTGGCACATGGAAGAGCCAGAATCACGGAATCATGGAATGGCTTGGGTTGGAAGGGACCTTAAAGATCACCCAGTCCCAACCCCCTGCCATGGGCAGGGACACCTCCCACCAGAAGGGACCTGTTGGGGACACAAATCACACGAAATCCAGGCCAAATCCTGAAGCAGGAATGCTCCACTGCTCCTCTGAGCTCCGAGCAAAGCAGGAAGGAGCGGGCAGGAGGAATCCAAGTGGATAATGAGATCCAGGGAGGCAGCAGCTGCTCCACAGCCACTTGGGGAGGGAGTCGTGGCCTCAGCAAACCTAGCAATCCAAGAGCCTGGAGCCAGGAATCAGGATGGCTGCAGAGAGGAGCTCTGGGGACACGGAACAAACCTGGACCTTGGGCAGCGCCGAGGCGCTCGGCAACGGATGTTATTTATAGCAGCCCTCGAGCATCCCAGCCCGGCATCGGATGGAGCCTGGCTGTGGGAATGGCAGAGCTCAGGCTCTGCAGTTTGGTCCTTGTCACCTGGCTGGGACTGTGTCCAGCTCAAACAAAGCCCATCCATCCCAAATTCTTGCTGCCTGGACAAGCAGCGTTCCGGTTTGGGATGCCCCAGGCTCACCACTGGCTCCGTCTTGGGCACTGTGTCACATTTTCGGACGCCGAGGAGCCTCTTCAGCACCACTTCCCAGCCTGGCTCGGCCTTCCCAGGCTCCTTCTCCGTCTGGGATGCAGCATCTTCCAGGGATTCCTCTCCCTCCCCGGTGTTGACCCAGGGACACCAATCGCGGTGCTGAGAGCTGGGGTGAAAGAAGCTCCTCGGGGAAGCGTCCTGGGAAATGAGGAGGTGACAGAGAAGGGACACAACGATGGGATGGTTTCAACAGACTCCAAGAAACCCTCTCCGTGCCCAAACCCCAGCCCTGAGCCGGCTCCAGGGACAACACCAAACCCCTGGATCAGGAACACCCTGCCCGGATCCCTGTGCCCGCATCACTCACCGAGCTGCTGGAAGAGCAGAGCCGTGCCCGCTTGGCCCTACGGACAGGGCTGGATGGCACTTCCATGTTGTCCCCCTGGCCCATGCTCCGGGTCACGGGGCGGTTCCTCAGAGCGGGGCTGGTCACATCCAACTCACCCCGGTCCATGGAGTTGGGAGAATCCCAACCCCGTGGGCGGGACACAGCTGGGGATGGGCTCTTCTCGTGCTGCTGGCGGGGGAAAACATGGAATTAACGGAGCTCCTCTGGTCACCTGTCCAGCTCCAATCCTCCTCAGCCATGCCACAGGAGCTCTTCCCACCACAAGGATGTGGATGAGGGCAGCCTGGGATTTGGAGCGCCTGGAGTTGGCCAGATGTCCCTGCACCGCCCAGATATCCCAGGATGTACCTGCTCGGATCCCGGATCCTGGCTCCGTGTGAGCATCCTGCGCGGGGATGTGGGAACGGGCGGGAAGCGCTCGGGAGCAGCCGGCGGGGTGCTGCTGGAGCCGCAGGAATCCGGCTCTGGAGCTGCAGATTCCAGCTGGTGGAAGCCCCACAGCCCCACCTTCCTCATGCAGCGGGAGCAGGTGATCACGGAGAGGTTCACAGAGCCGGAGGCAGCACTGCGGAGACAGAGCCAAGTCATGGAATCCTCATGGAACGCTCATGGAATCCCCATGGAATCATCATGGAATCCCCACGGAATCCTCATGGAATCCTCACAGAATCACGGGATGGGTTGGGAGGGACATAAAGATCATCTCATTCCAATCCCTCATAGGCAGGGACACCTCCCACTATCCCAGGGTGCTCCAAGCCCCATCCAACCTGGCCTTGGACACTTCCAGGGATGGGGAAAGCTAGGAGAGGTCATCAGGGATAAGCCTGGGCTTGGAAAAGTTGGGAAAAAAAGTCCATTAAACGCCATCCGTGATGTTGATTTAAACTGGCTCAGTTGCACTTTGCCTTGCCAGGAAGCAGGAGCAGAGTGAAAAAGAGGGAAAATAGGAAAATGGTGAAATAAGGGAAGCAGGAATGCAGTGCAAAAGTGTGAAAATAGTTAAATAACAGAAGCAGGATCAGAGTGAAAAAGAAGGAAAATGGGAAAATAAAAGAAGGTAAGCAGAAGCATGGTGAAAAAGAGGGAAAATAGGAAAATAGTGAAATAAGGGAAGCAGGAGCGTCGTGGGAAAGAGGCAAAACACAAAAATAGCGAAATAAGGGATACTGAGCATTCCACAGGAGGAACATTCCCCGTTCCTCCAGCCTCCAACAGCTTCCATGGCAACCCCAGAGCGTGAGGGACATTCCAGGCCCGTCCCTGCAGCCCTGCCCACCTGCAGGTCCAGCCGCACAGTGCCAGGATACAGGCGGGGACGTGCACCTGCAGGATTTCCGTGGAAAACTTCCCGGGAGGCTTCTCTCCCTCTGTTCCTTTGTGCTCCAGCTCCTCCCCGATGAGCTGGAGGAGCCGAGTGATCCTTTCCTCCGTCAGGGACTGCGGATAAAATGCGCTGGTTTTACTCCCAAGTCGTGTCCCCCCACACGGAGAAAAATCCCTTTTCCACCCCCTGGAATTGCATCATCCAGCATGCTCCGCTCTGGTCAACAGGGAAAAGTCACTTGGAGCAATGGTTTCCTCCTTCTCTCTGGCTCCCCATTCCATGAAATCTGCCCAGGCACCATCTGCTCCCCCGAGCAGCGGAGCAGGTCCCGTTCCTGCCGCGGTTTTGGGAGTCTCCGGCGGTTTCCGAGCTCAGCCAGCCCTAAAACCCCCCTGTGGTTGTGCTGAATGGATGAAGATTCCCTGGATCCCACATGGCTCCGGGCTGCCCAGAGCCATCTGTTCCCTGGCAAGAGAGCGTCCAACGAGCCGGACTTGGCTGGAGCAGGGCAGGGCCAGGACAGGTTCCTACAGGGAGGCAATTCCACACTTGTTCCCGGCTGTTCCTGCTTTTCCCTCCTGCCTGAGGAGCCTCCTCAGGCTCCTTCACCTTCCCAGGTCTCTGCCCACACCTCTGGCATCCCAAATTCCTGCGTCCCAGCTAAAGGAGCGACCCGTGGGCTGCCGCTCCTCACCGAGTGCTGGAGCTGTCAGAGGGAACTCCCAAAGGAGTCTGTGGGATCCCAAATCACCTCTCCCAGGCACCACAGGGAATCCTGGACGCTGGGAAAGGTCCAGAGCGAGAATCAGACACTACAGCCCACACTTCCCAGCTGATGAGCCATTCCAAACTCCTTTTCACATGTTTCCATGGTGGAACCACCACGTGGGGAATGTCCAAGGGAAAAAACCAAGGTGGGAGCAGATCCCTCACACACACAGGCTGAAATTCCTGATTTTGGGTGCGCCTGGGATGGTCACCGGAGCCTGGAACGCTCCAGATTTTGGGAGCAGGAGGGAACTCACCATGTTTTTCAGGTCTTCTGGTCTGAGGGAGGGCAGCTGCAGCTCCAGCTGACACAGGCTCTGGAAGCGATCCAGGAAGTCCTGGAGAAGGACTCTGGGCTCATCCACCAGCAGCCTGGCAAAGCGATCTGGCGAGAGGAAAAGCTGCGCTCAGCCTTCCCGAAGCCTCCTCATCCCACAGGGAAAAGGGGGACACGAGCCCAGCCAGGGTGTCCATATAAATGGAGTGATAGGATAAGAGGGAATGGCCTTAAGCTGAAGGAGGGAAAGTTTAGATGGGATACTGGGAAGGAATTCCTGGCTGGGAGGGTGGGGAGGGACTGGAATGGAATTCCCAGAGAAGCTGTGGCTGCCCCTGGATCCCCAGAAGTGTCCAAGGCCAGGCTGGATGGGGCTTGGAGCGCCCTGGGATAGTGGAAGGTGTCCCTGCCCGTGGCAGAGGTGGCACAGGGTGGGCTTTGAGGTCCCTTCCAATCCCAACCATTCCATGATTTTTTTTTTTGGCTTTTAAAGGAAAAGCTCAGCACGGCCTCTTCCCTTCACGGCATTCCCAAGCAGCACAGCTTCCAAGGCGGGATCCATCCCTCCCTGAGCATTCCATGACATCCAACCTCCCCTGTCCCCTCCCAGTTACAACCCAAAAACCATTTTAACTGCTCCAGAGGCATCCAAAGGTTAGGAAAAGCTGGATACAGCCCTGGGGCTTTTATTTGCTGCGGCTGCTCAGGGATGTTGATTTGCTGTTGTGGTTTCATCATTCCCACAGGGAAAAGGAGAGTGTGATGACAGGAACAACAATGGAAAGGGGGAAAAAAAAATGGGAATAATGCTGGATTGTGCAGGAATCTGAGGCACCAACCTGGGCAGGGGCTGTCTGGCCAGAAGCAGAACTTCTCGTGGGCGGTGCACAGGGCCTTCCTGAGCTCCTCACAGCGCTCCTTGTCTGCAGGGAAAAACTCAGGGATACTTCCCTGCGCAGCCACCTCCTCAGGGAATGGCCGGGAAAACCAGACCAGGAGAGGAGGCCACCAGGATGTGAAAGTTCCCCTCGGATGCTGAAGGTTGCAGAGCCTGAAGCTTCACCTCAGACTTCCCTTCCCTTCCCACCGAGAGGAATTCCAGGCCCGGAGCGGCAGCGGGAACAGCAAATGTCACCTCAGCAGTTCCACCTGCCCACAGCCAAAACCCCTCCCACTCCCAGGCACAGGAGCAGGGGAGCCTGTGGAAAACCAGCCCAAGCCAACCACGGGCACAGAACCCGCTGGATCCTGCCAGTTTTTCCTCCTGGGATGCTGCCAATCCCTGGCTAAGCTGATCCCTCCACCCTGGCTGCAGGAGCCAAATCCCAGCCATGTCTGGAAATCAAACTTCCCAAAACAAAACAAAAAAAAAAGATCTGACATTTAATTTCCCTTATTCACACTTCCAGAACCAAATCATTCCTTTTCCAATTTGTTTTTCGATGCCTTCTTCCCAATCTTTGATTCTTTTAGATTTTCCTAACCCGGCGTGATTCCCAACGGAATAATTAGGCCAAGGTTTATTTAACAGAGATAATCTGAACAAACAGGGAATGTTGATATCGAGTGACCCAAAAGGAAAGGCTCAGTACTCCCATGAGCCACACTGCACCTGGCAGGCAGCAGGAATGTGCTCCCTGTTCACTTCCAGGGAGCAGGAGGAAGGAATTGGAGTCAGGAGAATTGAGGAGTGGGGATGACACTTCCCTGTGGGATAACGAGGAGTTTATCAATTAAATCTCACAATGTAATTTCTGCCTGAGTGGCCTCGGTGAGCAGCAACCACCACCCTGGAAAAATTCACTGGAGGATCAGGGCAGCAGATCTAGGAATTGGGAAGGAAAATTTTCTAAAGGATGTTCAGATCCTTAAATGCATCCAGAGGGCAACGAGGCCGGAGAAACGGCTGGAAAACCTGGAAGAGGCTGAGGGCCTTGGGATTGTTTGGAGAAAAGGAGGATGAGGGGTGAATTCTGCACCTTCCTCAGGAGGGAAGTGCTGAGCTCTTCTCCCTGGGATCCTGTGGAAGGACTGGCACAGCATTCCAGCACCGGAATGGCTCAAAGCTGCACCAGGGGAGGCTCGGGCTCGACATTAGGAATTATTTCTTTACCAAGAGGATGATCCAACTCTGGAACATTCCATGGGGTGATCGATGCCCCAAGCCTGGAATTGTTTCAGATGGTTTTGGATTATCCCCTGGGTCTGATTTAAGGTTTGGGCAGTCCTGAAGTACTCAGGCACTTGGAATAAATGATCCTCATGGATCTGGAATGTTCCAGGCCAGGTTGGACGGGGCTTGGAGCACCCTGGGATAGTGGGAAGTGCCCCTGCCCATGGCAGGGGGTGGCATGGGATGGGCTTTAAGGTCCTTTCCAACCCAAACCATCCTGGGATTCCATTCCATGATTCCATGACAAGAGAAGGCTCAGGTGGAACCTCATCAGGGTTTTCCAGTCCTTAAAGGATGGATACAAAGAAGATGGAGGGTCTCCTTTCCATGGAGAGGACAAGGAGCAGTGGGGACAGGGTGCACTGGGAAAGGTTTTATCCCAAAAGAAAAAAGACATTTTTTACAGTGACAATTCCACAATTCCTTGGAACCCTCACTCCCTGGGACCACCGTTCCTTGGAACCACTATGCTGTGGAGCCACCTTTTTTTGGAACCATCATTTCCTGAGATCATCATTCCCTGGAAACATAATCCCTTGGAACCATTATTCGCTGAAACCATCATTCCTTGTAATCATCATTCCCTTGAACCATCACTCCTTGGGATCATCATTCCCTGGGACAATCATTCCCTGGGACAATCCTTCCTTGGAACCACCATTCCCTGGAACCATCATTCCTTGGAACCATCATTCCCTGGGACCAGCATTCCCTGAGATCATCACTCCCTGAAACCATAATTCCTTGGAACCATCATGCCCTGGGACCATCATTCTCTGAGATCATCACTCCCTGAAACCATAATTCCTTGGAACCATCATGCCCTGGGACCATCATTCTCTGAGATCATCACTCCCTGAAACCATAATTCCTTGGAACAATTATTCCCTGGGACCATCATTCCCTGAGATTATCACTCCCTGAAACCATAATTCCTTGGAACAATTATTCCCTGGGACCAGCATTCCCTGAAACCACCATTCCCTGGAACCATCATGCGTTCGAACCCTCATTCCCTAAGATTATCACTCCCTGAAACCATAATTCCTTGGAACAATTATTCCCTGGGACCACCATTCCCTGAAACCACCACTCCCCAAACCCACCATTCCTCGGACAAAGGGCTAGAACGGGACGACCTCGAAGATCCCTTCCAACCCAAACCCCCCGACAATTCCACCACCTCTCCCAGCTGCAACTCCCCTATCCCAACCCACCTCCGACAGGATTTATCCCCCCATCCCCCCGCAACTAAACACCGCTCATTTCCCTTTCAGCTCTTTTCCCACACACCCCAAACACCCAACCCCGCATCCCGAAATCCCCGAAATCCCGGGATCCCGGCCCGTCCCTACGCACAGTTGCTGAGGTCGAAGGCGAGCTGCAGGCTCATGCACAGGTAGGCCTGGCAGCTGGAGCACCTCAGCATGTCACACTCCACGTTGATCCAGCCGAACCTGGCGCACACCAGCGGCGACAGCGAGCGCGGTTTGCCCGCCCACTTCAGCGGGTGAGCCCGTCAAGGAGGGAATCCCACGAAATTCCCGCCGTTTTTGGGGTGGGGGGAAAAGCTGCCGAGGAAGGGAGAGCTCGGAGCGGGCCGCAGCTTCCTCGGGAGGGGAAGCAGAGGGATAGGCAGGGATCTGCTCCCTGGGAGCAGGGCGGGAAAACAGGGAATGGCTGGAGGTGTGCCAGGGAGGATTTTAGGGAAAGGCTGGATTTTAAGGAAAGGCTGGATTTTAAGGAAAGGCTGGATTTTAGGATTTCTTCCCCCAGAGGGTGGTGGGGCACTGGGAAAGGTTCCCCAGGGAATGGTCACAGCTCCAAAGCTCCAGGAGCGTTTGGACAACTCTCAGGGACAGGCTGGAATTTTGGGGTGTCCGTGCAAGGCCGGGAGTTGGATCAACGATCCCTCTGGATCCCTTCCCCCACAATTCCAAGGTGGAATCTACAGCATCCCAAAGGATATGGTGAACGTTTCCACTCTGCTGAAATAGGCTTCCCTGCTGGCAGACTCCAGGGAAAGAGCCTCCATTTGGGAAGGTCCATTAGCCGGCTCCGAGCAGTCGGATGTGTCTTTCCTAAAAGGAAAAGCCAGCAAGGAAAACTCCTGGAATGATTCCATTGATTAAAAAAAAAAAAGCACAGAGCACTTCCTAACCCCCCCATCCCTCAGGCTTATCCTGACAAGGGCCTTCTCCAGAGCTCCTCATTACCACTTTTTAATTAATTCCTAATAAAACAACGAACAAATAAAATTCCAAGGGTGCCTTGATTGTGTCCCAGTGATTCAAAGCTGTTCCAGTTGGGATTTGATGGGAAAAGAGGGAACACGGATTTGTTCTCCAAGCCCAGTGAGGGCAGACTGAGGATGGAAGTCTTGGATGCTCCCAAGACCAGAATCCGTGGCTGGAATGTCGATCCCAAGCCCGGAATGCCGACCCCATGGCTGCCATTTGGCCTCTTCCCAACGCCTTTCCATGAGCCAAAATTCAGGGATGGTTGGGATAAGGGTGAATGGCGCCCCTGAGACACCCCCAAAGCTCAGCCCCCATTGCTCCCAGTGCCTCCCAGTCTCCCCAGTAACCCCTGGGACTCCCAGTGCCCCCCAGGGTGTGACCACCACGTGGCCAGTTCAGGCCACGGGGACTCCGCAGGTCACTTACCCGGGCTGCCCTCCCAGTGCCCCCAGTACTCCCTCCCAGTGTCCGCTGCTGCCTCCCAGTGTCCCAGTATATTTCCACCACTGCCTCCTTGTTCTTCCAGTATTCCCAGTGCTCCTGAGTCCCTCCACTACTCCCAGTACCCCACAGTCTCTCCAGTATTCTCAATGCCTCCCAGCCCCACCAGTACCCCCTCCCAGCGCCTCCCAGTTCCCAGTACTCCCCGTGCTTCCCAGTCGCTCCCAGCCCATCCCATCACTTTCTTTTCCCGCTATTCCTCCCCAGTAATAATTCCCAGGACCTCCCAGTCCCCTCCAGCCACGCTCTCGCCGACTCCAGCTCCCCCTCACAGGACCCCAAATAACACCGAGGGGTCCCCAGTTGCCTCAGGAGTCCCCAGCTCTCCTCCCTCCGTTCGGTGCCACACGGCTGGGCCTCCCCCCGACCCCAGCCTCGGTGCCAGCGAGTCCCTCTCGCCGCTGCCCCTCACCCGCTGGGCGCGGGCTCCTCGGTGGCGATGCCGCCGTCGATGAGGTCGCGGATCTGCCGGGGGGTGACGGGGGGTGGCCGCCCTCGGTTCCCGCCCCCCGCCGCCGCCGCCGCTGCTCCCCCGGCGCTGGGCGCCGCCATTTTGGTCCCTCCCTCCCGTCACTTCCCGAGAAACGCTGCCCCACACGAACGTTCCGCTAGCGCACGAACGTTCCGCTCGCGCCGTGGGGTCGCTCATGACCCCACGCAACCTCCGCACGGCCCCCGAAACCTCGCGGAGGGCTCGGGGGGCGCCGTCGCCCTCGTGAATGTCCCCGAGAATGCCGCCGTGAGTGTCCCCTCGAGCATCCCCGCGAGTGTCCCCGTGAGTGTCCCCGCGCCCCCGCTCTCGGCGCTCTATTGCTCCAGCCTGGATCGATCGCTCATCTCTCCCAACAGCGGCGCTCTCGCGGCGGCCTCCCTCCACCTTCCAACAAGCCCGCAGCTGATAGGCCGCGGTCGAAGAAGCTCGGCGCTGATTGGCGGTTGGCGCCCCGGCCCTCAGGCAGCGGACGGGCCATGTCGGCGGCGGCCGCGGCCCGGGACGGGCTCGGGGAGGGTGCGGGCGGCGCCGCAGGAGGCGCCGATGGTG
>VXBT01011628.1:228675-263051 GCA_013400235.1 Oriolus oriolus
GTGGCGGGGGAGTGATCCTGAACCGCTTCGTGCAGCTGCCGGGAAGATCGCGGGCGGCGGGTGAGTGGCGGGCGGCGCCGGGGGTGACCTCGACCCCAAGGCCCAGAAGGGGTTCGGGACCGGGGCACCCCCATTTCCGAGGTCCTGAGGGATTCGGGATCGGGGCACTACCGTCTCCGGGAGGTCGGGGACCGGGACACCGCCGTCCGCAAGGTCCTGAGGGGTCCTGGACCGGGCACCCCCATCCCGGAGGATCAGGGACTGGGACAGAGCCATTCCCAAGGCTTCAAGGACTCTGTGGTTGGGAATCACCCATTCCCACAGTGTTCGGGACCCGGGCACCCCCATCCACAAGGTCCCAGGTGTCCGAGACTGGGACACGCGTGTCCCCAAGGCTCTGAGGGGACTGGGGACAGGGACATCCCCGTCCGTGGGGGATCCGGGATCGGGACACCCAAGGCCCCGAGGGGACAGATACTCTCTGCAGCTCGGAAACTTGTCCCTGGCTCTGGGACATTCCCGGGGCGGGGCTGGGGTACCCCAACAGACCGGGAATAGGGGGGGTCACCGTGTCCCCAAGGCCCGGGAATGGAGTGGGGAGAGCTGGGATGTTCCCGTGCCAGCTATCCCGGGAGCCTGGAATCAGGGATGGGGACGGTGATCCTTTTACAAATGGATTTAGGGTCACCCCCTCTTACAACCCGGTGCGTGGCAGCTCTTCCCTCCCCATTCCAGTGTTTTCCAGGCGTTGGGAGATGCTTGGATGCCCCACACGGGCTGTTCATCCCCATGGATGTGGGTAGCCCACATTCCTTGTTGAGGATCAGCTCCATTTCAGTCATCCTGGGATCCTGGATAGGCCTGGGATAACTCCTGGTGATCCCCCTGCTCCGCAATCCCAGTGTACTGGGAGTTTTTTGGGAGATCCCTACAGTCCTGGGAGGGACGATGCAGGGGTGGGGAGCCCTGGCTGGGATGTGACATCACCTTAGTCCTGTTCCCTTGGGAAAAGCGGTTCTTCCCCTTTTCCGCCTCCCTCCTAGCAGGGCTGGGTGCTGAAGAGTCGTTCCACAGTTTCTGGTTGTTTGGGTCACCCCAAGAGCCCCCAGATATTCCAGGAGGAGGCTGAGGTTATCCTGGGATCGCAGGATTGGGAAGTTCTGCGGTACTGGGAGAGATGTGGGACACCCCATGGCTCTGTGATATTCCCAGCTGGTGTGGGAATATCCCTTTTTTCCTTATCTCCATAGCTCCTCATGACCTTGAGCTGAATATCCCAGGATCAGGAATCCTTTCCTGTCCCACAATTTGGGTGGGACACGAAGCCCCTCACCCCTCAGGGGTGGGAGCCTGTGCTTGGCACATCTGGAGCACCAACGGCAGCTGGGAAGGGGCTTTCAATCCATGTTCCCATCCCTGAAAGCTGCCACGTTCTGGATCAGCTTTCCAGCCTCTTCTGGGAGCACTGGGAATTCGCTGAGTGGCTCCACACCTTCTATTTTTGGGCAGATGCTCAGGCATGGTTCCTTCCTTCTGTGGAAAGGTGCTTTTTTGGCAACACAGGACCTGATTCTCTTCCCCTTCCTGAGTTGGAATCATTGGCTGGAGCAGATGGGAAGCGCATCCTCCTGATCCTGCGTGGATTCTGTCCCGCCCTGGACCTGCACAGGATCAGGTGCTGCAGCCCAAGATGAGCCACCCCTGTCCAGCTCAGCCCCGGCACTTAAACCCAGCCTAAATAAACCCCAAACTGCCTGTCAGCCCTCCTGAACACCTCCTGCATGGAAAAATCCTGGATTGCTGGAGTTTTCTCCGGGTTTGACACCTGTTGAGGTCCTATTTATAGAGCTCCAGCAGCAGCCCTTACATAACCATTGAGAGAGGAATTTTTTCCCCCCTCATTCCATTTCCTCCAAGCAGATTTGTTTCTTAGCTCTCAATTCTCTTCCAGAGTTTCCAGGTTTGTTTTCTTAGCTCCCAGTTCTCTGCCAGACTTGTCAGGTTTCATTCCTTACCTCCCCAGTTTCCTTGCAGGGTTTCTTTTCTTACTTCCCAATTCTCTTCCAGGGTTTTCAGTTACCTCCTAATTCACTGCAAAGTTTTCAGGTTTCTTTTTTTACTCCCAGTTCTCTTCCAGAGTTTTCAGGAGTCAGTCCTTCCATTTTCCCCACGCCATTCCATGCCCTGGTGTTTGTAAGCTTTGGAACAAATACAGGTGGTTTGTGGTTTGTTCTTCTCCTCTTTCTGTCCACATTTTTCAAGGTTTTCATCAGACTTCTGGGATTAAGGGAGTTGGAACAATCCGGATGCTTTGAATGGATCTTTACCTCTCCTGGCTCAGCATTCCTGCTCTTGCCTTCAGCTGTAATTTTTCCAGTCATGGAAGGGTTTGGGATTTTTTTTTTATGGAGAGGTTCAGTTTTTAATATATACTTAAAAAAACAGAGCAGAAATTCCAAATATCCTGAACCCCTTCATGTCATGGAGAATTTTGTGTTCGTGTGATTCCTTAATTAATGGGATAACATTCCAGGGACCTGCTCAGACTGGAGGAGTGGGCAGGCAAGTGTGAAGTGTAACAAAGACAGAATTCCAAGTCCAGCAGCTGGAATGACATCCCAAAAGTCCAGCACAGGCTGGGATCTGTGTGGTTTGGGAGCAGCCTCGCTGAGAGGGAACTGGGGGAAGGCAAATCAGGTGCTGGGCTGCATCCACAGGGACATTGGGAGGGAGAGATGGGATCATCCCGCTCTACCCGACACCCCTGGAATTCTGCGTCCAGTTCTGGTCTCCACAAGTCAAGGAATTCACAGCCAGACTGGAGAGGATCCAGAGGAGGTGGTCCAAGGGCTGGGGGACCTGCACTGTGAGGAAAAGCTGAAGGTTTTGAGTCTCTTCTCCCTGGAAAACCAGAGAAGCTGTGGCCACTCCTGGATCCCTGGAAGTGTCCAAGGCCAGGTTGGACAGGGCTTGGAGCACCCTGGGATAGTGGGAAGTGCCCCTGCCCATGGCAGGGGGTGGCATGGGATGGGCTTTGAGGTCCTTTCCAACCCAAACCATCCTGGGATTCCATTCCGTGATTCCATGACAAGAGGAGGCTCAGGTGGAACCTCATTGGCGTTTTCCAGTCCTGAAAAGATGGATACAAAGAGGGTGGAGGGTCTTCTTTCCATGAAGAAAACAAGGAGAAATGGGGACGGATTGCGCTGGGAAGGTTCATCCCAATGGAAAAAAGACATTTTTTCCAGTGAGAACCCACATTCCCTGGAACCATCATTCCCTGGAACAGCCTCCCCCGGGATGTGGTGGAGTCCCTGGAGTGTTTCAGGATGTGACTGCTCAAGGTGCTGAACAATCCCAGGTCCTTTTCCTGCAGGAGATTGGACCAGATGATCTTTCCAGTTCCCTTCTATGGCTCTCATCTCCAGAATTCCTTTCTTTTCCTTTATGCTTTTTGGAAACAAGCAACCCAAGGAACACTTGGTTTTCGTGGTGTAAAATCCTTTAAAATATGATTTCCCAAAAGATTTTGGAAATGAAGCCTGGGAGAACCAGACCTGTTCTGGACATCGATCCAAACCCAGGAGCTCTCGCAGCTGGATGCCAGGATGATCCATTCTGGAAACACTGCTTTGGAGATCTCAGGAATATCTGGAAATCTCTTGGCCAGTGGCCTGTAGGTTGTGTTTGGCATCCTTGGCTGGATCCTCTTGGCTTCTCCCATTTTCCCTCAGCCCCTCAGAGCCGTTGTTCAGGGACCCAGCCACAGCTGCTTTCCCTTTTGGGAATTTCTCAGGCGTGGGCAGCCTGCCACGGAAGGGAAGTGTGGGATCTGCAGAGGCCGAACGCAGCTGGATGAACAAACCGGGTTTTAAACCTCACTCTCAGCGATGCATTCCCAATCCTGCTTATCCAAACATTCCTGGGGGGCTCCAATTACACGAGTTCCAAATTTATTTTGTCCGGCTGTTGCGGAAAAGATGAAACTTTGAAGATGGGAGTCAAAGTCAATATTGACCTAAATGTCCTTCAGGATTCCTGCAGGGATTAGAAATGGAAAGGGAGAGATTGAATCCTGCTGGTGGTGGATGCTGAAAAACCAGGCAGGAGGGAAAATAATACCAAAACCATCTTTAGAAAGCTTTAAAAGGCAGAGAAAAGGACTCGTGCACAGCCCTGGGACATTCACCACGGATGTGGTACTTGGGAAAGAGGAGGATCCAAAGCCACGTCGGATTTGTTGGCTTTACACCTGTAGTTATTCCATTTGTATTTCCAAAAATAGGGCTTGAAATAGAAATTCTGCTGCTGGTGGTAATGCTGATAGTGTGGTGGTGTAACATACACCTCGTGAGATGGCCTTGCACTGGGATTTGTGGGAATGAAATCATGGATTGATGGGAAAAGCCAGCATTATTTGGGACACTCTGATAGTGGGACAGGCTATTCACTGGTGCTGTCCATTTTCCTGTTATCCTGACAGGAAGAACTTTAAGATACTCAAAGTGCTGCAGATAATCCTGGGGTGGATATTGGGATTAAATTAGCTTGGGAAAAAAGGGAACTGATAAAGGAGTGTAGAATTGTGGAATGCTTTGGGTGGGAAGGGATCCCAAAGCCCCTTCAGTGCCACCACTGCCACGGGCAGGGACACCTTCCACTGTTCCAGGCTGCTCCAAGCCCTGTCCAGCCTGGCCTTGGACACTGGCAGGGATCCAGGGGCAGCCACAGCTTCTCTGGGAAGCCTGTTCAGTGCTCCATCATTCTCAGAGTAAAGAAGTTTTTCCTCATATCCAGCTGGAATTTCCTGTGTTTGAGTTTGTGCTCATTGTGCCTTCTGTCACTGAGCAGTCTGGCCCCATTCCTCTCCACACCCACCCTTGAGATAGAAATGGATTTATTTGGGGTTTCTGACAGTTGTAAGAAAAAGGATGGTTTCAGGAGGCTCAAAAAAGCTTCATGTTCATGGAATCATGGAATGGTTTAAATTGGAAAAGGTCTCTCAGACCACTGAGTCAAACCATTCCCAGCGCTGCCAAAGCCACCACTGAGCCATGTCCCCAAGTGCCACATCCACAGGGCTTTGGAATCCCTCCAGGGATGGGGACTCCACCCCTGCCCTGGGCAGCTGTGCCAGTGCCTGACCCCCCTTTCCATGCTGGAAGTTTCCCAGTGTCCAACCTGAGCCTCCCCTGGCCCAGCCTGAGGCCGTTCCCTCTCCTCCTGTCCCTGTTCCCTGCGAGCAGAGCCCGACCCCCCCCCCGGCTGCCCCCTCCTGTCAGGGAGTTGTGCAGAGCCACAAGGTCCCCCCTGAGCCTCCTTTTCTCCAGGGAGTTGCTGTGTCACATCAGGAAACACCTTCTTGTTTCATCCCCCATCCTAATTGCAGCTCCTGCAGGAGAGGTGTTCAATTAGGAATAGCTTGGAATTGTCAATCCAGGCCATCCAGCAGCTCCCTCAGAACTCATGGAGTGAATCACTGGTTAAAGGGGGAATTTAGCAGGGTGTTGGCAGGTCAGTGCCCAGCCAGCTGGTTTCCGTCGGATGGCTCGGCCCTTAATTAGGACTTTCCTTAATTATGTCCCTGTCGTGGTGTTTCAGCCTGGAATCACTGAGTCCATTGGGTTGGAAAAGCCCTCCAAGGCCACCGAGTCCAAGCTGTGCCCGATCCCCACCTTGTCCCCAGCCCAGAGTGCCACATCCAGGAATTCCTTGGCCAGCTCCAGGAATGGGGACTCCAAACCTCCCTGGGCAGCCCATTCCAATGTTTAACAACCTTTCCATGAAGAAATTCCTGCTGATGTCCAACCTGAGCCTCCTCTGGCACAGCTTGAGGCTGTTTCCTCTCATCCTGTTGTTAAACTTCATCCCCATGGTGGAACTTATTCCCTGAAAGTTTTATTGTTCCCATTTTTGCCCTCAGGACTAAGGAAAAGGAGCCTCCTTGTAAATGCACCTTCCCATCCTTCCTTCCTGCTTTTCTCTGGAATCTTTAACTGGGAAAACAGGTGCTTTCCAGATCATACCCATCCATTTTAAAGCCATTTTCCAT
Source organism: Oriolus oriolus (assembly GCA_013400235.1). Classification (NCBI taxonomy): domain Eukaryota; kingdom Metazoa; phylum Chordata; class Aves; order Passeriformes; family Corvidae; genus Oriolus; species Oriolus oriolus. The sequence continues at coordinate 234,728 of VXBT01011628.1, forward strand.
AACTTTACGACCTCTTCCCCACAGACCTCTCTTGACTTGGTACATCCTGCTGCTTTCCATGTCCGTCATCAAGGAATTCACAGCAGAACCTGGTAAATTCCAGCTTTTCACAGGGATGGGGCCTTGCTGTGCTTCCCTGAGCCTTGGATGTTTTGGGGTTCAGCTCTGGGGAAATGGACTTTGCTCACGACAGGTGGATGTTTAGCAAATCCCAGGATTTTCCCATTTTCCTGCACACCTAAAAGTTGCACCTGTGGAATGAGCTCGTGGCTGGAGCAAAACCAGCTGCAAATCTCTCCTGAATTTCAGCAGGAGCTGTGGATCATCCGATGAGTCCTAATTAAATGGAAATGCAGCTCTTTATTGGAGCCATGGAATTTGTCTGCTGAAGGAACTCATCGGAATTAACTCTTGAACGGATCCAGCTTTTACAGCTCTTTTCCTTAAAAAGACACAACTGGGGGAATCTTTTCTGAAGTTTCAATGATGAGCAAGAGTTGGGAGGGACCTTAAAGATTTTCCAGTGCCACCCCTGCCATGGGCAGGGACACTTCCCACTATCCCAGGTTGCTCCAAGCCCTGTCCAGCCTGGCCTTGGACACCTCTGGGGATGTGTGATCCCTTCAATCCCTTCCTGCTGAAACTTAACGGGGGATTTCTCACAAAGTCAGGTGTCCTCCCTATTTAATTTTGGGAGGTGGATGGCAGTGAAGGCCTCCTGGGTGGTGTTTTTAATTTATTTTCTTGGAATTACTCACCCTTATTCTCCTCTCTTCCCTCTGGAAAATTCTCATGGCAAGTGTTAGAACTACAGGGAAATAAAACCTATATTTAATAGAAATTGAAACTCCTAATTCCTTCACACCTTTTAAATTAGGACATGGAATATCCCCCTCTCCCGTGCCCCACCATCCGTGTCCCCACTACAGATTTTTCCCTTAATTCCTTAACTTTCTTCCCCTGTTTTCCAGCCAGTGCTTATTAATTTTCTAAGTGGGAATTGCTGCGAGACACAATTACTCCTGGAAACAACCCAAATCTGTCAAAACTTTGTCCGAACCCTGGAGAGCAGCTTAATTTTGGACCAGAGTTGGACATGATTAAGCAAAGCTGCTTGTGCTGAGCTCAAGTTCATTATTTGGTCTGGACAAATCATTTATTTCACTTTTCCCATAGGAAAAATGCTCCACACCTCGTTTGTTTTTTTTTTTTTTTTTTTTTGCAATGGCAGATTCACTGCTGGGAATTAGAACAGAAGAAAACATGCTAGGTCCTAATTAGATGCTTCCCTGGCTCCTTTTCCATCCTAAAATCCAGTCTGTGGGAGCAGGTGGGAGGTGAAGGTCACTGATTTATTTGGGTTTGTTTTGGTCACTTGTCAGCCAGGACCTCGATTTCTGTTGTCCAAGAATATTCCTGGTTAGGTTTTCCTTAGCTGAATCCATCTTTTTGTCTATTCTGGTTGAGAGCTGAGCTGCAATTGTCCTCCCTGCTTTTATTTCCGTTGAGTTTTAGGGAAGAGGGTGGGCAGGCAGAGGGATTCCTTTTGGGAATGGCTGCATCTGCCTCCAGGATCTCAGCTGGATTCCCTGCTCCTTCCCAGGGCAATGCCTTTATTTAGGAGCAGATTCTCCCTCTCCCATCAGACCTCTGTCACTTAAATGTTTAGTGACAAAGCCTTCTTGAGATCCAAGGAACAAAAAGGGAAGACACAGAGAGGTTTTTGTAGGAAGGAAAGCAAATCCTTCATTTTTTTTTTGCTATTGGGCAGCTTTAAATACAAACATTTGGAATTGTTTCCTGAGTGAAATTTGCCAAACAGAATGAAAGAAGAAGGATTTTATCAAACACTTCAGAAGCAGCTGTTGTGGAAGGTTTGCCACGTGGTCCAGGGGTGGGCTGGACAGGAACGAGATGCTGACACACAGATTGTCCCTCTTGCAGCTCCGAGAAGTGGCTCTGTCCTCACAGAGCCGTTTCCTCCTGCTGCAGAAGTGCTTCCCTAGGGATTCTTGGCAAACCAGCCCAAATTCCTGACCTTGGGACACAACCTGAGCTCTTCTGGAGCTGTTTTCCCTTCTCCTCCTCCTGCAGGCCACCGGTGTCCCCCGGCCAGGAGCGGCCATCGCTGCGTGGCCGACAGTTCCAACCTCTACGTGTTCGGAGGGTACAATCCCGACTACGATGAGTCCGGAGGGCCGGAGAACGAGGACTACCCCCTCTTCAGGGAGCTCTGGAGGTACAACTTTGCCACGGACACCTGGCATCAGATGGGCACCGAAGGCTACATGCCCAGGGAACTGGCCTCCATGTCACGTACGTATGGAAATCCAACTCCTTGTGTGCCTATTCCTGGAGCTATTTTAATCCTGGCTATTTTCATCCATGCAAAACCAGGGAGGAACTGGAAATCTGGATCCTGTTTTTTCCAAGTAGGCCCTGAGGTTGCGTTGGGTTCGTGATTTTTCTTTCCCTTTTCGCTCGGTTGAGGCAGAGGGAAAGGAAAAAATGGGAAAGCAAGAGGTATTTTCCGGGTGTTTACCTTGCTGGCTGCGAGGCACCTGTGCTTTCAGCAGGAAGGTGCTCCATGCAGGCATCTCAAAGCATCCAAAAATAGATGTCTTTGTTCCCTTTTCAAAGCAGACCTTTGGTTACCATGGTTTTAGTTGGGATCCTTTCTCTTTTAGAGCGTCTCGAAGCCTTAAATGCGCGGAGTGGATTGTAGGGAATTTGAGCAGCACTGAGCACTGCTGTCTCCAGAGCGTGGAATCATGGAATGGTTTGGGTTGGAAGGGAGCTCAAAGATCATCCAATTCCATGCCGTGGGCAGGGCCACCTTCCCTAGAGGAGGTTGCTCCAAGCTCCAAGCTTGGAACAGCCTGGAAAAATCTATTCCGCTGATCTCCCAGCAATGAGTGCCCCTGTTTTTTCTCTCTCTCCCAGTTGTTTTACATGGCAACAACCTCCTGGTTTTTGGGGGCACCGGGATCCCCTTTGGAGAGAGCAACGGGAACGACGTCCACGTGTGCAACGTCAAGTACAAGAGATGGGCTCTGCTCAGCTGCCGCGGCAAGAAACCCAACCGCATCTACGGCCAGGTAGGGAGGACAAGGAAGCCCTGAGTGCCTCTGAAAGGGGCCAGAGCACCAAAATCTCTTCTCTGCTCCTCGCCAGAGCTGTTCTCTCTGTATAAAAGCACAAGGAAAAGCAGGCATCCTTCATAAAGAAATAAAGCAGCCTTGGTTCTCGGAGATTTCAAAGGGAAGGAGGTTTTCTCCTAGTTAGAAAGGCCAAAATTTGGTCACTAAACACCTGGTGCAGCTGAGTGAAAAAAAACTGATTGAAGGAGTAGTTGGGAGTCAAAAACCTTCAAATCCCAAAACTCTAAATGAAAATTTGTGGGGTTTCTTTATATTAGAATAATACCTTTTAAGACTTTCCATAATGTGGATGAATGAGGTGAACAAAAGAAATGGATTCACTCTCAGAGCAGGACTGAGCCCTTTTGCCGGTGCACATCTGCTTTGGAAGAGCAGGAATTCCCTCTTTTCCAGCCCCAGGTGTCCCAAATCCTTTTCTAACTGCTTTCTCTGCCAGGCCATGGCCATCATCAATGGGTGTCTCTACGTGTTTGGAGGAACAACTGGGTACATCTACAGCACCGACCTCCACAAGCTGGACCTCAACACCCGGGAGTGGATCCAGCTGAAGCCAAACAATATGTCCTGTGACATGCCAGAGGAGAGGTGAGCACCTGGGCAGCCTCAGGGAGCTTTTTTTTGGGAGGCAGGGAATGGGAAGCTTTGGGAAACCTTGCTCTGGTTGGCATTTCCAGCCCTCCTTTCCCTGGGAGGCGTTGTGGCATTGGAAGGGAGGGTTTTGGTCGCTCTCATCCGTGGTTTGGTGTCCAGCTGAGAACAGGATTGGGAATGCAAGAATCCCAGACTGGTTTGGGTGGGAAGGAACCTTGAAGCAAATCCAGTTCCACCCCCTGCCATGGGCAGGGACGTCTTCCACTATCCCAGGTTGCTCCAAGTCCTGTCCAGGCTGGCCTTGGACACTTCTAGGACCATCTCAGAAGGGGTTGGAATATTGATGGTTGTCCTGGTATTCCATAATCATTGCACTTAATTATTTAATAATTGCTCTGCAATCAGAAAATGCCTTTCAGGTTTCTGGGGTGGTGTTTGGAGGGCTCAGGAAAATTTCCACATCTCCTGAATGCTCCCAGCCTGAGGGACTGATGCAGCATAGCCAGGCTTGGGAGTTTCTGCTCGAATCCCTGGAATTTGATGGGATTTTCCAGAAGGTTTTTTGGTCGTTGCTAATTGTGCTGCTGGATTTTCTTTGCTCCTTCAGGTACAGACATGAAATTGCTCATGACGGTCAACGGATTTATATCCTGGGAGGTGGAACTTCCTGGACAGCTTATTCCTTGGATAAGGTGAGGTGTTTGGAACCCTGGACAGGGGATTTTCCACACTGAGATATAACCAGCACAGCCTCTTCATCTGGCTTTGTCTGGAGAGCCTGGTTAAAAAAAAAAAAATAGATAATTGGGAGCAGATTGTTCTCCTGTTTCTGTAAAACCTGGATTTGCCACAGAATGTCCTAGTGATGAATCTGTGGTCACTTTAAATAGTGCTCTGCTGCCAAAAAAGTGGGATCTGCAGCACTTAATGTGACATTTTATCTCTCCATTGTTCCATTTCTTTTCTCCCTGCATGCAGCAGGAGAAAGGTATTTCTAAATCCTTCTGAGAACTCGAGGGTGTGGATTTTAATTGGTCCAGCTCTTTTAAAAAGCAATTTTCTTTTTTTTTTTTTTTTTCTCTTCAGCAATAGGGCTGAAATAGCAAAGCTGGGATGGATCTGGGAAGGTGATTTTAGACCTGCTTAGTCACTGGCTGGGATCAGCTATTTTTGGGTTTACACTTAATAAGAGAAAAGGGGTTATTTATAGTGGGTCAGAGCCTGTGGCTGCCTCGTCCTGGTGCTGGCAGAGCCAGGACGATCTCATGGCTCCTCTTTTTCCCTCCAGATCCACGCCTACAACCTGGAAACCAACACTTGGGAGGAGATCACCACGAAACCTCACGAGAAAGTCGGTGAGTTTGGAATGTTCCATCTTTCCTGTAAACCACAGTGGCCAAGGTGCTCGAAGGTGCAAATTTCTTGGTCAGTATGTGACTTAATGCTGGCTTTGACGTCCTGATTGTGCTTCAGTACTTGGATTAACCCATCCAAGGGAATTTGGCAGTCTGGCTTCCCTCCCTCCCTGCTTGGGGAAGGTGACAGTGCCTGGATCTGCTCCCAGAGGATCCAGATCATCCCTGCTCCCTTTGAGGGCCTGGGCTTTCCCTGGAACCTCACAGGTGCTTTTCACCAAAGCCAGATTTGAGACTCTGGAGAACAAGATTCCAGCACATTTCTTCCTTCCCTGGAGAGGAATTAGTTATCAAACCTGAATCAGCTGCTTAAAATTACGCCTTTTATACCTGGGATTGCAGGAAAGCAGAGCCTCTTGAAAATTAAACTGCATGATTAAACGCTGAGACAAAAATCACCACTTGCACAAGCACTTTAAAGCAACTATTATTGATACATTTTTTAAAATTTTTTCTCCCCAGGCTTCCCAGCAGCCAGAAGATGCCACAGCTGTGTCCAGATAAAAAATGGTAAGATTTGCCTCTGGAAAATGGGTGTATCTTGTACAACCAAACAGTGGAGAGTTGGAGAGAGCTGCAGGGAACAGGTGGCTTTTCTGGAAGAGGATTTTTTCCCTCTCTGACAGGCTTTAAGCTGCCCAGCTGGCACCACTCTTTCTTCTGCACTGAAAAAACAGATACAATCTTAATCCCTCTTTTCCAAACTCTTCAGGTCGGTGGCTGAATGCCCTCTGTTGAAGGGTGGAGTTGAAATGCTGGATTATATTTCCTAGGAGTGTTAACTGTGCCAATAAAAGTAAGGCAGGAGCTGGGAGATTCTTCCAGTCCCCTTCACCAGCAGGATTTGGCAAACTCCGAGTTGAGAACTTAGGCAAAGCTGGGAGCAAGGCAGGACTGGGAGCTGGGGCTGCTCCCTGTGGGTTTAAAATCCCTGGAATCTGATCAAACCCAGGTGTCTGAGAGCTCAGGTTGGCTGTAAAAAAGAGGGAATGCATTCCTGCTTCCAGTGGCGTTGAGCCCTGAGTGTGCCATGGTGGGGTTGGCAGCATGGGCAGGCTGGGAAGTGGGACATGAGCCAGAAATCCACCCTGATCCCCCAATGTGGGCAGCAGGGGAGGGGGGAATTCTGCCCCTCTGCCCCCCTCAGGTGAGACCCCACCTGCAGAGCTGCCCCAACCCTGGGGACAACATCAGGAGGACGTGGAGCTGCTGAAAAGAGTCCAGAGGAGGCCCTGGAGCTGCTTCCAGGGCTGGAGCCCCTCTGCTCTGGAGCCAGGCTGGGAGAGCTGGGGGTGCTCACCTGGAGAAGGGAAGGCTCCAGGGAGAGCTCAGAGCCCCTTGCAGGGCCTAAAGGGGCTCCAGGAGAGCTGGAGAGGGACTGGGGACAAGGCCTGGAGGGACAGGACACAGGGAATGGCTTCCCACTGCCAGAGGGCAGGGATGGATGGGATCTTGGGAAGGAATTGTTCCCTGGGAGGGTTGGGAGGGACTGGGATGGAATTCCCAGAGAAGCTGTGGCTGCCCCTGGATCCCTGGAAGTGTCCAAGGCCAGGTTGGACGGGGCTTGGAGCACCCTGGGACAGTGGAAGGTGTCCCTGCCTATCAGGTTGGAACTGGATGGACTTTGAAATCCCTTCCCACCCAAGCCAGTCTGGGAATCTCTAAGTGGCCTCAGCTAAGGTATAATAATTACTGATCCCAGAGCTGTGGTGGGAAGGTGATCCCTGACCCCTCTCCCCGCGTGTCCCGCAGTTGCTGCCCGGGGGATGGCTGGGCCTGGCCACTCCCCGCGTCTCCTCTCTTGCAGATGTGTTCATTTGCGGAGGCTACAACGGAGAGGTGATTCTGGGAGACGTTTGGAAGCTGAACCTCCAAACTTTCCAGTGGGTCAAGCTCCCAGCTGCGATGCCAGAGCCTGTGTACTTCCACTGTGCTGCTGTCACCCCAGTAAGTGACTCATTTTGTTCCTCTGGAGCTGGGATCGCTCATCCCAGCACGCTGACGTTGGTGTGGGCTGCAAATAGAGCTGATGTTCCCAAGGAAGTGACCTCCGCTGGATGCAGCATCGTTTGGGAGGCTCTTACTCCTGCTGCTGTTTGAAGAGTGGTGCCACACTGTGGATTTTCCTTTCTGGAAGAAAGGATGCAGAATTTTAGCTTTTAAACTCCATGTGGGAACAGCAGTTCCTGCTTGTAGAAGGAAAAACAAAAAAGCTCAAATACTCCCTGATTAAAGTGATTTTATCCTACTGAGAACAGCCTGAGGTGAGAGATTAGATGAGCCTGTTTCCAACCCTTTGGAAACCACTGAGGAATGTTGGTATTGCCAGAGCTTTTGGCCAGAAGTAGAAGTCTGGCGACTTCTGATAATTGGTAATTAATAGGCAGCAAGAAATGCCTTTGGCTGTGCCTTCAGCTCCTCATCTCCTCAGGGCAGAGATCGCATTCTTTGGTGTTACTTAGTTTGGAGAACGTTACAAATGCAGCTTTTCCTGGGAAGCCTGATAAAGGTGTTTCCCAGGCAGCTCAGTGACTGCCTGGACAGCAGGAATGCTCTTTCTTTGCCAGCATATGGGAAAAAAAAAAAAAAAGCCACTCAGCAGCTGAGTTTTCCCCATCTCTCTGTGTTCCTGTCATCCCTTCAGCAGGGTTGTGCTGAGCCACGGGAATGCAGGATGTCTGTGTGAGGTGGGTGTAGTTTCAAAAATACATTATTTTTAGCTGAAACATGAGTGTGGCTCTGTACTACTTTATTCACAGCTTGCCACATTCCTAAAATGGATTTCTTGGGATAGAAATCCCCTAAAATTCAGAGCAGAGCACTCTGAGGTGGTGGAGACGTGGTCTAGGATGAGACATGGCCCCTCCAGCAGTGATTCCTCTCTTGATTTAAAGGATCCCAGAGCGAGTGGCTCAGGCAGTGACACCTCTGCTGAAGGAATCTCAGCAGCTGGGAATGGGGACAGCCCCAATCCTGCTGTTCCTGGCTGTGTAACTCCTGTCCCCCCCTTTCCCCACCTAGGCTGGCTGCATGTACGTCCACGGAGGGGTGGTCGACATCCACGAAAACAAACGGACTGGCTCCCTGTTCAAAATGTGGCTGGTGGTGCCCAGCCTGCTGGAACTGGGCTGGGAGAAGCTGCTGGAATCTTTCCCTCACCTAGCAACTCTCTCCAGATCCCAGCTTTTGCACCTTGGACTGACACAGGGACTCGTTGAGCGACTAAAATGAGAACATCTCCCCACTTCTGGCCAAGACTCACCACGTTGAAGAGTTCCCCCTCCCACCCCTCTATTTATGGATTCCATGGATGGTCTTGCTAAGAACATGGAGGAACCTGCTCAAGGCCTTACTCAGCAAATACATGGATGCCTTTCGAGACATTGTTACTTCTAGTCATTGGAAAAAAAAAAAAAAAAAAATCCCCTTTTTATGTATGGAGCTCTAAGCTACACCATTAATCAAAAAGTATTTTCTGAGTCTAAGCAGCCTGCCAGCAACCTGGCATCAGCACACGCTGGCAGATTAATTGGGGAGCTTAATGAGTTACTGAATGTCTGAGCCTGTGCTTACACATGGCACCTTCACCTCGGTATTTTCACCCTTGTATCCAATGAGGAACATTTGATGCACAACAGCCACCAACCTGTTCTTTTGCTTTGGATAAGCCACCCCTCCCAGCCAGCTGAGCTCCTCCTCTCCAAACCCACCAATTCCTCCAGCCTTGCATGTGTTCCATGGGCATGTTCCCATCCCCGAGCTTCCGGAGACGGCTGGAACGTCGCCCGGGGTGGCGAGCGAAGCTTGGCCCGTGCAGCTTCCCTGGTGCAGTGTCTGTGTTCTCCCCTTTTGATATTGAAAGGTTTGCTTGGAAGACTGGGAAAAAGTTGCCACTTAAAGGGACTGCTGTGTAGTTTACTGGGGGTGGGGAGGAAAAAGGTTTTCTTGAGACTTTTTTAACCTTTTCTGCTCACCTTGCACCCGGAACGAGCTACAGCAAAAACTCACCCCCCGTAGATTTGAGAGCTCTCTTAACCTGCTCAGCTGAGTCCTGGTTATCAGCACTTCCCAGCTTTTGGTTTTCCTTCCTCCCACACATCCCAAGCTGGCCTTTTTCATGTTGCTTCATGTTCCCCTGAGGGTGGGAGATGTGATTTAAAGCCAGTTTGGGGAGTGGCTTTGTGGATCGCTCAGCCCCGGAAATACAGCATCCAAAAAAGGGGAGAGGGAACATCCCTCCCCTCCTGGCTGGGAACAGGGATTGTCTTTGCACAGGAAGGGTCTCTGGCCCTCTTGTGCTCTCTACATTGAATTTGTTTAAGTGGCCACTGAACTCTGAGCAGCTCCAGGCATGAGGTTTGTGCAAAATCCTTTTCAGTTGGAGCCCATTTTTAAGTGCCTTTTGTTTTTAAAAATCAGCTTTTCCCAATGCTTTCCTATTCATCAAAGGCAGAGGTTACCCTCTGGGGTTTTAGTTTCTTTTTAAGAGGTTGCATTTATGTTTAAATAAACCATAGCATTGTCTTCATGTTGTTAATCCAAGGGCGCTGCCTGCTGGAGTCACTGCCCCCCTCCTTAGGGAACCCACCCCTTTGTCCCAAAATTAAGCTTCCCCTGGGTCTTGGGAATAGATTTTTTTTTCCTCTTTCTGCATCCTCAGTTGCTGCTTTTTTTCCCTCCAAGACTCAGAAATACAAGGGCTGGGCATCACAGCTGAGGCTTTCTCAGGTGCTTGGACCACAGGAACTGGTGGGAGCTGCTTGGAGCTCTGGTGTGTCCATCCCCTGCACTGCACCTTCACAAGAATTGTGCATTTCAACCCCTTCCCAGCCTCCCTGGCTGCTGAATCCAGGCCCTGCTGGCAGCTGGGGGCTGGGGAATGGTTCCCTGCTCTCCTGCCCTGGCTTGTAGTGACCTGCAGGATCATTTCTCCAGCTCTTTCTTCCATCCCAAACTCCGAGGCTGAATATCCACGCTTCCATCTTTGCCTTCTGGGACCTTTGTCCTGGAGCAGCCTGGTCATCCCTGTGCTGGTTTTTCCCTCACCTGCTTTAAAAGAGCATCTCCCCTCATCCCCAAGGTGATACTGGAGCCATCCAAGCCTGGATCTCTGAGCAAGCACATTCCTTAGGTTCTTAGGTTTTCCTTACTCTGGAAATACTTGGAGCTTTCTCTGAGGTTGTCACAAAGCTTCTCTCGATGATTTTGGACCAGTCTTGGGAACCTGGAGAGGTCTCAGCTGGCTGGAAGCTGGTCCCGATTTTCAAGGGATGACCCTGGAAACCACAGGGCTGCCAGTCTCACTTCAGTGCCTGGAAAAATCCTGGAAAATATTATTCTGGAAGGTATTGAAAAACCTCTGGCGGACAACACAGACATGGGTCACAGCCAGCATAGCTTCAGGAGGGCCAAGTCCTGCTTGGCCACCCTGATTTCCTTCTACAACAGCATAACCCACCTGGATGATCCAGGAAGGCCAGGAGATGGAATCTTGAGACTTCAGCAAAGTGCATCCAGGACAGACTGGGAAAGGAGGGGCTGGGGAGCAGCTCTGGGAAGGGACCTGAGGGTCCTGGTTGATGGAAAGTTGGATCTGAGTCAGCCATGCCCTGGAGCCAGGAGGGACATCCCTGTCCTGGGGACATCAGGGACAGCAGCAAGGGAGGGCATTGTCCTGCTCTGCTGGGCACTGCCCAGGCTCCCCAGGGAATGGGCACGGACCCAAGGCTGCCAGAGCTCCAGGAGCGTTTGGACAATGCTCTCAGGGACAGGGTGGGATTGTTGGGGTGCCCTGGGCAGGGCCAGGAGTTGGACTTGATCCCTGTGGTTCCCTCCACCCCCAGCCCACAGGAGCATCACCAAGAAAACCACAAAGGTCCAGGGCCTTCACTTTAGCTGATAAAAGCAATACAAGCATCACCCACTGTTGGATTTCCAGGGGTCTTTCCTATTCCATAACCTCCACTGGCTGCTGCATGAGGGGCACAAGATTTTGGAGGCTGCTCTTCCTAAAAAAATGACTTGGTTTAAGCACTTGAGCTCACAGCTCGTGCTCAGGGGTGGCTTTAATTGCTGCTGGGCTGCTGCCTGTGGATAAAAGCTTTAATTAGAATTCCCTAAGGGAGAGGGAAAGGATCCAGCATCTGCAGCAGCTGATGGGGAGGGGATAAAAGCATCCACAATGCCACCTGGGATGGGGCAAGACATAAGGAGACAGGGAAAGCCAGCTCAGAACAGAGAATTCCCAAGCATCCCTCACCCCAGGAGAGATGGTTTTTGTTTAACCTCAGTGAGATGATGGCACTGAGCAGGTTCTCCTACAACTTCTACTCTCCCATCCCATCCCTTTTCCATCCTTCCCTGTCCTGCTGTCAGCAACTCCAGCTACTCACCCGGGAATGCTCCCAAATGTCCCAGACTAATGACAGCAGGATTGTCCATGCTAGGGAAACAAAAAGGCTTAAATAAAGCAGCTTCATTAATCCCTAACGAGCTGCTGCCTTCCCTGGAAAGGAGGGCAATCCCAGGCTGCTTCCTGCCTCACTCAGGGCTGTCCATCCTTTCAAAGTCCAGCATTCCTGTGACAGCACTCCCTGGTTTTTATGCCGAAGTACATCCCAATGGAGCAGGGGAGAGGGAAGAGGCACCGGAGCCTCCTTACGTGTGTTAATGGATCTGTCACTGTTTTGCTTCAGGGTTGTTTTTGGTTTTAAAGATAATAAATCAGTCCAAGCCCCAAATTCATACTCTCACCACATCCACCAGCATTTCCCTGTGTGAAGGGAGATGTCCCCAGCCTGTCACACCCTGTGGACAACACCAGGAGCATGCCTGATCCTCCTCAGGAGCCTGGTTAAAACCTTGCAGCCAGGAGGACCCAGGACAGTGAGACAAGACCAGGCTGGAAATGGGCTGGAGCTTTGGGAGGGTCATGGAGAAAGCTGGAGCCCACAGCCACCCTGCTGGCTCTGTTTCTGGGGTGAGGTGACAGAGGACAGGGAATGGTGGCCACAGAGGAGCCCAGGCCAGTGACTGAGGCTCATTTAAGGAGAAACAAACTTGTTTCTGATTTGTACAAAACTGCTTTAATGACAAAACAGCTGAAAATACCTTTGGGTGCATTTCTGGTGCCATCAAACATCCTTGTGCGATTCCCAGGCCCGAGTCTCTCCCAGGCCCGGGAGGATGAGGGACTTCTCAGGCACCTTCTCCCAGTGCAACACATCCCCAAGGAGGGGTCTGTCCTTGAGACACACAGAAATCCCCTTCAAGACCCTCCACTGAGGACAATTTTCCTTCCAGTCACTCAGGTGTGGGCTGGAGGTCCCTCTGTGACGTGCTCTGGCTTTGAGGCTCCTCGTTTCGGGAGCAATTCCATTGCATCCACCCTTCCCATCCGTGAAGCCCCACAGGGGGAGCCCAGCAGCTGCACGAGCTTCAGTAAACGGCGCTTCCAGACCGGAGCCAGCCCGGTCGAGTCCCTGAGACACTGGAAAAGGTCTTGATGGGTGCTGATCCCAACAAGGGGGTTGGAGAAAGGAGAATCCAAACGTCAGCAGCCGCTGGGCGAGGGGGCGAAGAAATACACGGCCAGGAGGATGAAGTAAACCATCACCAGCACCGTGCCTGGGGCGGACAGAGAGGGTTGGAGGGAGTTACTCCCTGGAGCAAGGAGGGACATGGGTTTAAGACCTGGTGTGGTCTGGGTTAGCCCCCTGTAGAGGACTTTTCACGGCTCTCTACAAAACGTTCGTTAAAGGGACTTTAAACCCTTTTAAAGGGGCAAATGGGAGTGATCCCCCTTGGAGCTGCTGCAGGGGGACAGCCCCAAGATGGTCAACCAAGACCCCAAGATTGCTCAGGTCACCACAGGCCGAGAGCCCCAACAAGCAGATAACCCCAGGGCTGGGCCCAGGAGCCCCCCATCCCATGGAATATAGGGATACCCCAAGTCCCACAGCAGCCCCTGTGGTGGGTGGTCACCTTGGAAATAGTCACATTTGCCATCCATGAAGATGTAGTTCATGAGCACCACGCTGAACATGCTGGCGTAGACGTGGAGGTCGCTGAAGACGAGCGTGAAGTTGGTTGGCTGCAAGGGAGAGGATTTAGGGTTCATGGCCAACCCCATCTGACTCTGGGGACTTATGTGTCACACCCCTTAAACCCTCTCTGCCACACGTCCCCAGGCTGGGGACAGCACCAAGAGACATCTGAGCCCACTCCCCCTGCACTGAGAAGAAGGGAGACACTGGGAAGGGCAGCTGTGTCCTTTCATGTCCCACCGTGTCCCCAACCCTGCTGCAGGAGGTCCCCCAGGGCTGTCCCGGGGTTACTCACATAGAAGATGGTGAAGAGCACCAGGATGGGGATCTGGAGCATGCAGACCTGCACCGCGATGCAGTTCCCGATCTCGATGCTGGGGAGGAAGGACAACTTAGGAGCTGCCAAGCACCAGGTCTCCGGCAGCCCTTGGGGTGAGAAAATCCCAAACCACGAAGCCCATCCCAGTTCTGACACCATTTTTTGGGTGACTAATTCCCCTTGAGGACAAGCTGGCAGGGATCTGACCCACCAGCAACTGGGCAGCCCATCATGGGCACAAAGGCACGGTGATGGGACTGGCGCAGGGCACAGGGACCACCCCAAAACTCGTCCTTGGAGCCATCTCACCTCAAGCTCAGGTTGTTCTGCAGGGCGAACTGGATGCCATTGACAATCTCTGGCAGCTCGGGCACCATCGCCAGCACGGTGACACCAATGAAGTACTGCAGGGAAGAGGTGACATCAGCCTGGCCCTGACCACATCCAAGCCCACACCAATCATTCAGAACATCTTGGCATCTTTCCCCCCACTGCTTTTGGGGCTCCAGCTGCAGCCAGGGCAGGTCCCTGTCCCCGGAGGGCACATCTTGGTCCTTGAGGACACCCAGACACGGCTCACCTGCGAGATGGTGGAGTTAGTGAGGATGGGGCTGATGTGCTCCGTGGCCAGGTCGGCACAGGCCGACATGCACAGGGTGGAGAGCAGGAGGATGACCAGGGCCCTCCAGCGGGACCAGTGGACCACGGCGCTGTGGTGGTGGCCAGGCACTGGGGAGAGAGCAGAGACATGTGGGACACCCCAGAGCAGTGACAAGAGCCGGCTCCACAGCCAGGACATTTGGGGACACTCACTGTGACAGTCGCTGATGTGGATGTCATAGATGTGTGTGTGGGTTTTGAGGGTGAAGAAGAGCCCGATGAGGTAGGCAGCAGGGAGCAGGATGGACACCGTGTACACCAGGGGTCTGTGGGACAAAGGTGACACTGTCAGTGCCACCGGGACCCGGCATGGAGACCCCAGGGGACTTCTCCTGGGGGTGGAGGAAATGGGGCGCAAGATCATCGGGGTGGAGAGGGGACCTGGCAGGGATGCGGGAACATGACCGAACCCAAGAGGTGCCACCCCAACGTGGGGACAGCCCTGTCCCCACCGCAGTGGACACTCACTGGACATGGCTGTAGTAGAGGGTGCCGTTGTTGTCCATCTGCAGAGAGAACACCTGTCAACAGGGATACAGGGGGACAAGGGACAGCCCCGCTGCCACCACCCAGCACGAGAGCCAGGGGAGCTCAGAGCATCCCCAACCCCAAATTCCCCCTGTTGGAGGTCCAGGTCCCCACTCACCAGGTCGAAGTGACAGTTGTGGCAGAGGTAGTGGCCCAGCGGGTTCTGGGTGACGTTGTGGCACTCGCCACAGACCAGCTTCCCGTACACCTTGGAGAAGAGCGTTGGGGCAAAGACACCTGTGAGGACAGAAGGACATGGGGGTGGGTGCCCACTCTGGTGGGACCCCTCAAACCCGGTGACACCCCTGTCCCCAACTCACCTCCCACGGAGAGGAAGAGCAGGGCCGAGCTGACGCCCGCAGAGCGGCTGTTGAACCGCTGCTCCTGGTGCCGGATGCCCCCGATCACCATGCACAGACCCTTGGGGTTGGAGAAAACCCCCCAAAAAAATCCCCATCAGTGCTTTGCTCACAGCACCCTCCCGCCTCTCAATGCCACCCATCTCACCGGGACAAAGAGGACACAGCCCACCAGCGTCCCCGTCAACGCCGACTTGACCACCTCGGCGTAGCAGCGGTTGCCCTCACGCGAGCCCTTGATGAGGGCAGTGATGTAGAAGGTGAGCTCGGTGATGGAGCCGAACGTGGCGTTCACCACCGCCCCCACTGCAAAGTTGCTCTGGGCTGAGATGCTGGAGAGGAGGAAAACAACGTCAGCAGGTTTGGAGCGTCCCCACCTTGTCACCAAGTGTCCCCCGTCACCGCTCACCTGGCGATGGCCATCCCGATGTAGTAGGAGAGGGGCATGATGGAGAGCAGGGCCAAGGTGAACTTGACAGCGGAGCTGGTCAGGTGGTTGGGGCTGTCCGCGTAGCCCAGCACCAACGTCACCAGCACCAGTGGCAGCAGGTCTGGGGTGGCCAGTCAAGGACACAACAGAGGTGGGGTGGCATTTGAGGTCACTCCCCACCCTTCCAACTCCAGCTCCCAGAAGGATACTGACGGCGAAGACGTTGATGCCATCCACGGCGTATTTGTAGTAGTAGGGGTTGGCGGCGTGGTAGCAGCAGAGAATCACCTCCCCCTCCAGCGGCACCTCTGTCTGCAGAGGGACAAGAGGGTTACCCCACACCCCAAAATCCCCCCTGGAGTGGGGTGTGGGACCCTCACCCTGCCCAGTGTCACCCACCATCCTCAGGCGCCGGATGAGCACCCGCTCCGGAGGCAGCAGCAGGACACGGGAGGTGGCGCGGGCGCTCAGCTTGGCCACGGGGATGAGGACGATGAGGAGCCACGCGGTGACACACACGAGCCCGTGGGCCAGTGCCAGCACTGGGTAGCCCAGGCACAGCCATGCCACGGTGCTGGCATGGTGCTGTGAATGGGAGGTCACCTTCAAGAACTGACCCCCCAAAACACCTACCCAGGGGAGGGGAGGTACCCATGGGCACCTTCCCCACCACCCTGGGGATGATGTCACCGTGTCCAGCATGGGGCTCACCCAGTATCCAGTGCCTGCCCAGCACTGTGGGCGCCAGCGGCGCGGTGTAGGACCCCCGAGCAGGGCTGAGCTCTCCCCTGGGCCAGTCTCGCGTGCCTGGTGGGATTTGGGGACCTAGGGAGAGGGGAGATGTCAGGGTGTGCATAGGGCACCCCAAGCACCCCCTCAAGGGATTCCCAAGGCACCCTTACCTCCACTTTCTGGATTACTTTGCCAAAGGGCCAAAGGAAATACCCGGCCAGGTCCCAGCAGAGCTGCCCTGTGGGGACACATCCATCAGTGTCCCTTCCAACTACAGGGACATTCCATGGAGAAGGGACTCAGGAGACCCCAACACCCATCAGTGCTGTTCTGAGCTCCTCCAACCCTCACATGGGGGTTCCAAATTTGCCACTCACCATAAGGAGTCCCTATTACGGTGACAAACATCACGGCAGCTACGAGGACGTAGAGGAGCGAGAGCCACCAGCCAAAGAGCAGCAGGTAAAGGACGTTCCCGCACGTCAGCGCGGACCCTGTGGGAGGGAAGGCACCAGGTGGGACCACTGTCACCTGTAGCTGCCCAAATCCACACTGCCACCACCCAGGGTTGTCCCCAAGGCCACCCACCTCCAGAACCTCGGATGACGTTGAGGTCGGAGTAGAGCTCCTTGACGATCTCCGATCGGTCTTCCCAGGGCCGTGCGGTCACGTGGCTCTTCCATTTCTTGAAGCCAAACTGCAGAGAGAGGGGTTTTCTTGGGATGAGTGAAGAGGAAGAATAATAAAACCCATTACAAGCCCTCCAGGAGCACCCATGGGTGCCCCCACCCACCTTGTAGTTGTTGGAGAGCTTGTTGGCCTCCACAGCATTCTCGGCTGTCAGGGTGGTTTTCACCATGCAGCTCTCACACACCTCCTCTGAGTGCTGCTGGTAGCAGGATGGGGTGGACATGGCTGTGGGTGACACACAGGGTCACAGTGGGTGTGGGACCCCCCCCCAGTGCCCCATATCAAGCCCATCCCACAGACAACGTACCTGGGGGGACACGGGGACGGTGCAGGTGGCAGCCCAGGTCCCCCAGGTCACCCTGCACGTTGTTGATGGCAGCGCAGTGCCGGTCGCAGAGGGAGCCCCGGCGGGGGCCGTCGCTGTCACCGCGGGAATCCGGGACCTTGGGAACATCTGCGGGAGCTGTTGGAGTCACGCTGGGGCCACGTCCCCATACCCTGCCCAGGCTCAGCAGCGCAGGACAGACAAGTGCTGCTGTGCTGGAGTGTCACCTTGGTCCCCAAATCCCGCAGGGAGGACACAGAGCTCCCAGGGCGGTACCCAGGGGATGCTCGGGAGGGGGACCCCACCAGCGCCCGGAACACGGCGGGGTAAATCCCGCTCGGTGCCCGGTGTGTGGCTCGGGAAGGGTGACGTGATGGCGCCAAGGGAGGGGGGACCCCCTCTGGTGCCCGCCCGGCCCCGGAGACATCCCCCCAGCTCACCGGGCGTGTCCTGCATGCAGCAGCGGCGACGACGGCCGGGCTCAGCGTCACTGGCCATGGCAACAGCAGCAGGTCCAGGGCCGGTGGTCCCGGTCCGGCCCGGCCCGCCGGAATTTAACGGGCGGGGCCGGACATGCGCGGCCCCGGGAGCCGCCCCCATCCCAGCGGGAGGGGCCGGGCCGCCCCCGCCGCGGGTGAGATGCACCTGCTAACGGTGCGCGGGGAGGGAGGGTGCGGGAATAGGGGTGCGCAGGGATGGGGATGCGCGGGGATCACGGTGAGGGGTGTTTTGGGGCGCACAGGTGAGAGGATGCAGAGATCGGGGTGCGCGGGGACCACGGTGAGGGGTGTAACGGGGTGCGCAGGGATCGAGATGCGCGGGGACCACGGTGCGCGGTGTTTCAGGGTGCAGAGAGACCGTGATGCAAAGTGCTGGGGTGCGCGGTGTATTGGGGTGCAGAGAGACCGGGGTGTGCGGTGTATTGGGGTGCAGAGAGACCGTGATGCAAAGTGCTGGGGTGCGCGGTGTATTGGGGTGCAGAGAGACCGAGGTGCGCGGTGTATTGGGGTGCACGGGTGAGAGGGTGCAGAGCTTGGGGTGCGCGGGGACCAGGGTGTACAGGGATGTGGGGTGCGCGGGCATGGGGGGTGTGGTATATCGGGGTGCCCGGGAACTGGGGTGCAGGGTGTATGGGGGATAGGAATGAACAAGATCTGGGGCGTGCCATGTATCGGGGTGCACGGGGATGTGGGGTGCAGAGTTAGGGCCTGCAGGAACAGGGGTGTGCGATGTATTGGGGTGCATGGAGAGCAGGGGGTGTGGAGTGTTGGGGTTCACAAGGGGTACACAAGGTGCATGGGGACCAGGGTCCATGGTGCAGAATGTGAGCAGGAATGGGGTGCACGATGAATTGGGGTGCACAGGGTGTCGGGGTGCACCAGGACTGGGGTACACAGGAAACTGGGGTCTGTACTGGAAGTGGGCTGCAGAGTGTATTGGGATGTGTGATGTACTGGGGGGCACAGGGAGCAGGGTGGATGGTGTATTAGGGTACACAGGGACCGGGGTTTGGGATATATTGGGGTGCACACAGAGTGGGGTCTGTGATGTACTGGGGTGTACAGGGAGCAGAGTGTGCCAGGTATTGGGGTGCACGAGGACTGGGATGTGTGATGTATTGGGGTGTGTGATGAATTGGGGTGCAATGCACAGAGTGTTGGGGTACAGAGGGATTGGGATGTGTGATGCATTGGGGTGCAATGCACAGAGTGTTGGGGTACAGAGGGATTGGGATGTGTGATGCATTGGGGTGCAATGCACAGAGTGTTGGGGTACAGAGGGATTGGGATGTGTGATGCATTGGGGTGCAATGCACAGAGTGTTGGGGTACAGAGGGATTGGGATGTGTGATGTATTGGGGTGTGTGGTGCATTGGGGTGCATTGGGACACACAGGTGTCAGGCACAGAGTATTGGGGTACAGAGGGACTGGGATGTGTGACTTTTTGGGGTGCACAAGGATCTGAGGCTGTGTGGGAAGAGGCTGTGCAGGATCCTGGGAGCACAAAGGGATGTGGGGCTCTGGGGACCCCAAAAGTGCGCAGGGTCCTGGGGCTGAAGAGCCCAGGGCACCCTATGGGACAGGTTCTTCCTGAGAATCCCCAGGTTTTGGTGAAAGAAGATTTCTGCACCTCAAGTTTTTACAACATGAGCCTAATGGAGCTCATGGGGCTGGGCTGCCCTTGAGCAGGGGAGTTTTGGGGTAAAACCCAGCTAAATCTGGTTCTTGAACATTCGTCTTTGGTACATGGATGGATGTGGTGATGCTGAACCCAAGAAAAACCCCAAAAAGTGTTTGGTAAAAAACTCATTTAATACAAGAACTGAATGAGCCATGTTGTAACCAGTTCCTTGAAAAAACCCAGGTCCCCCAGGGAAGACACAGAGTCACCAAAACCAGTCAGTTCACATCAAAAAACCAGCAAAATTCCAAAAATTCCTTTTTCCCCTCCCATCAGTAAAAAATACAGTACAATGATTCCATGTGTTCATGGTTCTAAATACACTTCTAAAATACTCATTTACCAGAATTTACAACAAATTCTCCCCCTGCCCCTTACAGAAATGTGACACATACTGATTAATCCCTTCTTTGAAGCAAATCCAAGTGCTTTTCCCCCAAAAGGTACATTCCCAAAAGCCTGTGGGGTGTGTAGAGCCTGGTTTCCCACCAAGGTGCATAAAGCTCCCAAAAGAGGTGGTGATTAGTGAAAAAAGTTGAAGGAAAATTAAATTCAAAAGCAAAGGCAGGTGAGAGTTGGTGGCAGTGAAGGTACCCGGGGGGTTCAGAGCTCACAAGGCCCCCAAAGGGGAGAGGCCACGCTGGTCTTGTACAAAAAAATGAAAATAAAAATTGAAAATATAAGTATAATTCTTATTTGCTGGACTCAGCAAGTCAAACATGGTTTTATCTTTCCTTTTCAGCTGCAGGAACACCTCAAGGGGTCAGAAAACACAATTACACCAAAAATCAGGGATAAAATTAATTGGTTTTTATCATGCAGATTAAAATGAAGCAAAACTGAGCCTGAGCTTCCTGGACTTGGAATTTCTTGGATCCTGAAGTTGTCCAAGTTGCTTCATCCTTCCAAGTGCTGGATCACTCACAGCTGGGCACAGCCTGGAGGCGGAGGAGGTTTGGTTTAGCTTAATCTAAGATCAGTGAAGCTCAGTTTAAACAGGACTGGTTGAGGTGAGGAGCTGGAAAGAGAACTCCAGCCTGGAGTTCATTCCCAGGAGCATTTCCACGGTGAAATAGTCTAAGTAATGCCTTGGCAAAATCCACACGGGAATTACAGACACTTCCTCCCTCTGTCTACAAAGCTGAGCTTCAATTCTCCTGTTTTGTAATAAATCCATGTTTAAGTCAAAGTTGATCCCACAGAGCAGCACCGTCCTCCGGAGCCGTGTCCCGTTATTCCCCAAAGATCCACAGGACGTTGACTCCGGATAAACCCAGATTTACACGCCTGCAAAACCCAAAGGGATGAGGATTAGCCACTTTTATTAAAAAGCTGCTGTTAATTCGATTTTAACACCATTCATTATCACCCCACTGTGCTGGTTTTGGTCTGACACCGTTCCCACCTCGTTCCCACGGGATACCTACCCCAACATCCCAGATTCCTTCGTCTTTATGATGTACAGGAACATCAGCAAGGTGTGGAACATGTTGTTCCTGCCCTGGAGCCACAGGAAGAGACAAGGATTTAGAAATCAAAACCATTAAAAATCACAGAATTTTGCTAGTTTGGAATTTCCCTTCGGAATTTGCACCAGCCTCAAGGGGTGACATTAGTGACATCACCCACCAGGGATTGTGATTTGGGGTTTTACAATAAATTGGCAGAAAATTAATAAGAGGAAGCTCCTGCTTAGGAATTCCTGTCTCCTAAATAGATTCTACAGGTAGTATTCAGCAGCAGAGTAAGTACCATGTGCTGGCCAAAGACCAAGCTGAGCCAGCCTCTGTGTAAATGCACAAAAAGTGGGTTTAGGATTTAAAAAGACCCCAAATCAACCCTGGAAATGATTCCTGACAGCAAGAGGAGAACAAACCCCAGTACCTTGGGCAGGCTGTTGACGTGGCACTTGTAGATCAGCTCATAGTGGGGTGGGTTGATGCTGCTCTGGTAGATGCAGAACACGTTTTCATTTGAAGTGTCTGAATTAAAAATTAACAAAAAACCAGATTTCAGAGGTGCTGAGTTGATCTCAGAGGAAAAGAGCAGCTCCAGGCCAGCCCAGTACCTGGTTTATCCGGAGTCTGGATGAAGTGTTGGGAAGTGAAGGTTTTGCCATCGGGATACTTGGGGTGAGGAGGGAGCCTGGAGTCCAGGTAAGTGCAGAACACGTGCATAAGGATCTGGGCAAACACAACCAAATCTCGCTGGAATGGCCCCAAAAGCCAGCAGCTTCCTCATCATGATCCCAGGAGTTAATCCTAGTCTTTGGTGGTTACAACGCTGGCTTAACCCCAGATTTAGGAGCAGCTTTGTGCCTAAATCACCAATTTCAGATTTGGCTGAGAAGGGCAGAGGAGCTCAAAAAACCAGCTCTGCCCACCCCAAACCCAGCAAGGAAACTGCTCCCTTTCCCTCATGAAAATCACTGGGAAAATCTGGCCTGGCCATGAGTTCTAGGAATGCCAAAATTGTGAAATAAATTCCTGGGATGAGCATCCAGAAAAACAGGTCACAGCCTGAGGGTTCTTTTATCCCTTTCTGGAGAGTTGTCAATCTTTTATGTGGGCAACATCACCGAATTATCTGTGATCTGATGCTTTCTGTGCTCCTTATACCCAACAGGATCTGTCTGACAGGGAAAATGGAGGATTTGCTGGAAAAAATGCCACAAATCTTAAAAAAATCTGGGAGATGCATCTTGGAACTCACAGCGTAGTACTACCCACAATTAACAAAAATGTCAAATTGTCTGTTTGGGTTTTTTCTTTAACTAATAGCCTTAAATTAATGTCAAAACTTCTTTATTTGCACTTTTGAGCTGTTCCTGTTTATCAGGACACTCAGAGCTGCTCCATGGCTGGACACTTCCAAATATTTAACCATGTTCCCAACCAGAAAATCAAATCCTATTCCAAAGTTGATTTTCTACTTTCAGCAATGGAATTTCTTTAATTATCCAGCAGAAAAGCTGCAAAGCTCCAATTTCTGATTTTCCCATGTTCCTCAAAGACTTTCTGGCTGCTCCCTCCAAACCCTATCCCAAAATCCAATCAGCTTTAAGCCCTAGGATCCAGGTGTCCCTGGAAACTCACCGAGGAGTCGGTGGGAAGGTCCGTGTCCCATTTCCGGCCCTTGAAATCCCCTCCTCCGTTCCATCGGAAGGAGCTCATGCATCCTCCCTGGGAAAGCTCTGGAAGCAAAAACAGTTAATTCATTTCCTGGGGGCTGGAAATGCATCTAAACAGAGAGGGTTTCTGGTGTAGAAAATAGGAAAAATTCAGCTCCCAAAAGCGTGGGAAGATATTGATGAAAGGGGTAAAGTTACATTATCATCATCACAGGATGATTTTTGTTCACGGATAATGAAAGGATTTGCAGCCTGAGCAGGCAGGGGGAAATCATGGAATGGTTTGGGTTGGAAGGGAGGTTAAAGCCCATCCAGTGCCACCTCTGCCATGGGCAGGGACACCTTCCACTATCCCAGACTGCTCCAACCTGGCCTTGGACACTTGCAGGGATCCTGGGGCAGCCACAGCTTCTCTGGGCAACCAACAAGTTCACTGTAGCACGGAAATGTTTGGAATCAGAACAGCAACACCACGAACCTCTGATCCTTTCCACCAAATATTCCTGGTTTGGGGTGAGATCCAAGTACTGCACCAGAGCGTTCAGGGTCGGGATGAGCGGAGCTTTCACGAGTGCCGCCTGTTTGAGGCTGCTGATGCTGGCTTCTGCAACACACGAGGCTCAGCTCAGGAGCATTCCCAGCTCCCCTGCCGAGGTCTGGAAACATTTTGTACCTGACACCACCCCAAGCATCAGCTCAGTTACTACAAAGTAGCACAAATCTCCTTCGCATCAAAGCTACGAGGAACCAACAGAGCAGAAGTGGGAGAGAAACAAAGTGGGGACAAAAACAGCATCCACCTTTTTTTTTGTGGGGTTTGCAACGTGCAGCTCTTGAGGAAACACTCTAAGAAACAGCCCCAAATGGGAATTAGTTAAAATCCAACACATAAAATGCTGTTCTCAGTAATTTGAAACAACAGGAGAAGCAGCTCCTACAGAATCCTAACCTGACATGAAAAACAGAACTCCAGTTCATCAGAATTTTAAAAAATGCGACAGAATTTTTAAAAACCCCACAGTTCTTTCAGGAAGTGGGTGATTTGAAGGAAGAATTTGGAAAAGCACATAGCAGTGGAGACAGTGAGACTTTTGGGAGACACTGAGAACTTGCAGCTTTGAAATGTTTTCTGACGTTAATAAGCAATAATGGATGATAATTTGAGCTGTAAAATTAAATTTAGGGGGGTGGAAAAAAAAGAGGCGTTTAAGAATTTTACACAAGTGTCCTTGTGCCAGCATTGATATTTCCAGAATGAATGAAATGCAGGAGGTGGAACAAAGCACACCAAAACAGAGCAGAAATAGAACAAAAATATTTCCCAGATCTAATTTATGTAATACTCATTCCCCAGGGAATTCCCTGGCTGCTGATCCTACCTCCAATCTGTAATTCCGGACAGCCCATCCGCCTCAGCTGAGTGCTCACAGATTCCATCTCTTCCACAAGTGGCACCAGAATCGTGTCATTGATCCACTAGGAAAGAAAAAGGGGAATATTCAAGGCCAGAAGCAACGAGAATGTTTAAATCCCTCAGTTTACACCCTACAATCATCCTCACCACAAAGCAGTTTAACAGAAACACTGAAGCAAATCAAGGAGGAAAACAATTTAATTTCATTATCAAGCCAGGCAGAATTTAAGTGACCCTTTTTTAGATTCTGAAAGGGCAGAAAATTCAATGTAAAGGAGTTGGGAAAACCAAACTGTATCAGGTAAAGCTTCTCTGGACAATGAGGAAAGGGGATTATGAATCAGCCCTCCAACCACAAACTGATGGATCCACTCCCTCTCCTGTTTGTCTCAGGAAATCAGGGAGATGATAAATTTGTGGGATTTGTACATGTCAGCCACCCCAACCCTCAGACAGGTACTGCAACCCTTCCCATCTCATGCACAGAGGACATGGAGGAATTTTCCCATTCCAGGCCACTTGGAATTCCTTAGAGAGGCACTTACATTCCTGAATTTCGCAGTCCAGGAATCGATGTGATCCAGGACCTGTCGGTTCATTGTCACCCGTGCCCAAACCTATGGAAAAGATTATTAAATCCATATGAGATCCTCACAGAACCCAGAGTTTTTAGAGTCTGTGACAATTCCTGCTGCTTGAAAAACAAAGGAGTTGGTTAAATGCTGGAGGACTTTTTTCCCCCCACATTCCTGACACTGCTCAAATCCAAATCCTTGCACAAAGGTACATTTTAAAATCCCATTTCTCCCACTTGACCTTTTTTCCCGTGGAATTTACCTCTTCTGCAGCTTGTTTTGAGCTCAGATCAGCTTCATCCTTGTGCGCAGAAGGAGCCTGGGACCTGCAAGCCAACTGATACTGGAACTTTCTCAGGATCTGTGCGTGGTCTGCCATGGACCGGCTGTAGTTCCAAAACGTTGGGCTGCTGGAGGGAGAGCTGGAATCCGAGCTTCCTGAAAAGATTAATTGATTAAAAAGTTATGTTCAATTATTGCCAAGTGATTCTGGAACAAACAGCACAGGGACAAGGGGTCAGTGTGAGTGAAAACACTGAAATCACTCTGCAGAAACACTGCATTCACCCTTATCTTGATTGTTCCTATCCAGAACAAAAACTGCCTGGAGAGAGTTCATCCCCTTTATCCTAATCTTGATTGTCCCAATCCAAAACAAAAATTTACTGGATTCAGTCCCTTTATCTGAAACCACCTCGACAAAATCTCCCTCTTATCAAGGTGATCGTTTTATCTCAGTCTGTTACGGCCAACAACTGCTACAGAGATCATCCATCAGCATTCCCATGCTTAGATCCTATTCAAAGGAATAGCTGGAGGAAAAGTGCCTGAAGGAGAAACAATGGGGTTCTACCTCACACCCCAGGTCCCCGGCAGGAGCAGGTCCTTTGCCAAGCTCACAGGTGATTACCCACAAATGGCCTTTTTACTGGTACTTCTCCCATCACAAAAGCCAATTTTGGACAAAACCAACACCTCTTCCCTTCCAAGCTTTTCCCAACCATATCTCCCAATTTACCTAATTGAACTCGGTGCTGTTTCTCCTCCTCGTTCCTCAGGAAGGTATCCAGGGATTTGACATCTGTTATGCAGTCGTCTTTGTAGGTGGAATTGTTGTACAGAATGGGGGAGAATCGGTAGTGAGACCTTATCCCACCGCTGTCCACAGGTCCCACACTCGTGGAATACGGAGATCCATTGGGAGAGTGGCTGAAGCTGGAAACCTTGGGAAAAAACAAGAACAAAATTTAATTGTTTTTTCTTTTCCAAGGCTCAAGTTGTGCCTTTAGGATGTGTCCTGGTCATTACCTTACTGTAGCTGCTGCTGGGTGAATAAGTCACAGAGGTGCTGTGAGAAGGGCTGGCCTCTGCCAGAGCCTGGAGCTGGGGGCTGTATCCACTCAAACAGCTCCCAGTGAACTTGGGGCTGGCACTGGGAGAGCGGGAGGGGCTGTAGCTCAGCACACACTGCCCCTGGATCGGTGGGGAAGGGGTCAGGGACAGCACTCTCTTGGCTGCTGGCTCCCGTGGAGGGGTGATTTGTACGGCTGCAACGGAAGGATGAGCAGAGTTAGAAGTGGGGATGCAGCAGCCCCAAATTCCCCTTTTTTAAATGCACATAAAATGCACACCCTGTGTTATTTAAGGCAATTTTAGAGATGCTAAAAGGGACACTGAAAATCTGGTCCCTTACAGAACTCAGATAAAACTGAGACCTGTGACCCCCCAACTCGGAATAAATCCTACAGCTTCTGACATTCCATAACCTGGGGGGCTTCTTTAATATTCCATCAGCTCCTGTTCTCATCTTTACCACACTGAATGTCTTAATTATCTAAGACACAATTAGCTCAAATGGCCATAAACTAAACCACACATGAGGAACAACATCAAGCCCAACTCCTGGCCCTGCACGGGACAACCCCAAACCCCGCCCCCGGCTCAGTTTACAGCTCATGCCAGAGGAGATAATTCAGAATAAAGAATCCTGCAGTGGAGAAACAACAACAACAACAAAAAAAAAAACCAAAAAGGTTAAAAGGGGCGTTTATTCCCCACCTGCCTTGCGCAGCCAGCCCATGATCTGCTGGCTGGGACTCGTGACCAAGCTCGTTGGTGCTGCTCTGTAGGTGAAGTACCTCCAGAAATCAAACAGGGCATTGAGGCTGAACAGGGCTGCCAGGGCAAATTCTGCAAGAAACACACGAGTTTCTGTCACGGTTTGAGCAAAAATTATATTATCTGCAAAATCAGGCTATGTTTATTAAAAGAAGGTCATTATTAGTGCTGCCAATTTGGGGAAGTATCTAAGATTTCTTCATTTCCTTAGGCAAGAAGCATTGGAGATCATTTTCCTCACTGTTGAAATTAATTTATACATTTTTAAATTTAAAATTTAAAATAGGGTGGTCATTTTCCAAAAATGAAATCTCATGACTTTATGAGATTTGCTCCTTTCCATCCTGTTTGATACAGCTTAGAGTCTCCTCCTCTGAAACCAACCTGAATTGTTGTAAAACACCACCCACACCAAGCACAACACAGCAGGAAAATAAATCTAAGGTTCCCTAAAGCATTAATCCACACATTAAAAAAGATTTCATGCATAAACAAGTTCTTCCTGCCCATTCATGATAGAGAAAAAGCTGCTAACACTCCTTATCTGCCACTAAAAAGGATAAAATTCCAGCAGTTTCAAGTGACATCACGGAAAACAAAACAAAGTTTTGATTTAAAACTCAGACAGACATAAAAGCTGCCTTAAAAACGACCTCTCAACAATAAAAATGAGTAAAAAAGAATCCTGAAATTTGATTTAAATGCTGCAACGTCTCACCAATGTACCAGAGTGGAAGGCAGGAGATGTTGTAATATGTGCTTAGGAGTTTTCCAGTCCTGAAAAACAAAACAAGAAGGGAGAATTTAGCAAAAATTCCATCCAGGGGGATATTTAGGGCTCTGCACAGTGGAATCTTTGCTGGTTTGAATCAGGTGGAACAAGTAACTTACATTTCAGTGTAGATCATGCCTGCTACAGATATATTGAGGAGTCCCCAGGCCAGCACCATCTTCCTGGTCTCAGCCTGTTTCCTCATCTTCACAGCCAGGTCGATGAGGGAAGTGTCTGGACTCTTATTCGGCGTCATTGTCTGTGAGAACAGAGGGAAAAGGCAAAATCTGTGAACTTTTATTCAGCTGGAACTTTCATTTAACTCAGGCAGGTTACTGAGGAACAGTGTCCATCGTCTCTCTCATTTTTGGATAATAATACCCTTCAAAAGAAGGAGGGAAAGCTCCTGCCTCCTCCAGGCAAGATCAGTGTTTTTATCGAAAATTCTCACTTATTTCAGTAGGTAAGAGAGTATTCTCTGTCATATGAAACCCACAGTTTTTATTTGCTCTTTTATCCCCAGTAACACCTTATGTGAAGGAAATAACCCTGTCACAGGCAGGCAGCCCTCACATCTCCCCCCAGACCTCAATCTCTTCCCCAAACTTCTCCTCTCCCCCTCCTCAAACTTCACCTTCCCCCCCACCCCAAACCTCTCCTTTCCCTCACCACAAACCTCTTCAATCTTCCTCCTCAAACGCCTCTGATCCGCCTTCCCAAATTTAACCTCTCCCGCTTCCCAAACCTCCCCTCTTTCCCCGCCCCAAACTTCTCCTCTCCCTTCTCCGAACCTCTGCTCCTCCCACTCCCCTTCCCTCACTTCTCCCCCTCCTCAAATTTCATCTCTCCAAACCTCACCGTCCTCCTCCTCGAACCTC
>VXBT01011630.1:0-12933 GCA_013400235.1 Oriolus oriolus
AGAATACACTGCAACCCAGGAAATACACACGGACAGTTTAGATGTGAAATGCAACACCACAAAACCCCATCGTTTATTGTTTTGCCCACAGTACTGGTGGGACAGCAAGAGCAATTCGGTTCATTGTAGACATTGCTATGAGGCTGGTGAGGCACTGGAACAGATTGTCCAGATAAACTGGGGATAACCCATCCCTGAAGGTGCTCAAGGCCATGCTGGATGGGGCTCTGAGCAATCTGGTCTAGTGTCCTGACCCATGGTAGGGAGATTGGAATGAGATGATCTTTAAGTTCCCTTGCAACCTAAATGATTCTGTGATCTTAAGAGTCCCTGCCAACACAAACTATTCTGATTCTATGATTACTGGAACATGTCAGCACATAGAAAAGACTCAAGCCCCATACTTGGTGACATTTCATAGGACTGCCTTCCCAAGAGGATGACTTCCATTCTCTTCCCATTACTTGTGTCTGTTGCCAAAAAAGTACAACTTGAAGCTATTTCTTCTTGTGTTGTCCCTTGTTACCTGGGAGAACAAATTCTCCTTCACTACAGTCTCCTTTCAAGTAGCTATAGAGAGCAATAAGGTCTCCCCTAAGGCTCCTTTTGTCCAGGCTAAACACCTCCAGCTCCCTCAACCACTCCTTATATGACTTGTGCTCCAGCCCCTTCACCAGCTCCATTGCCCTTTTTGGGCACACTCTGGAGATAAGAGGCAGATTACAATCCAGGCTATAGCTGCAGTAACAAGCTGCCATGATAATCCAGGATACAGTTTTACAGAATGTCAAGACCTCAATGTAAAATGAGTGCAGTATATTCTGTCACCCTCTCACCAGCATGAGGCAACTCAGTCCCTGTGGAACTGTGTGTTGTTTAGAGTAAGTGGAGAAGTCGAGTTTGCCAGGTTTCTATCATGTCTTAAGACTGTTAGCATGAGGTAAGGAATCAAAGCCCCAAAATTTCTTCTGTCCTCTTTCCAGTGAATGCACAATGGTTTCTGTTTTGCTTACAGAGACATAATCACTTATCTTCTTGCTAATGCCTTTTGTATCAGGTTTCATTTCCCTCTCTGATACTGAAGGTTACCAGCATGTTTGTGCCCAGCAGGCATCAGCTGGCATCTGTTTTTAAATTCAGAGCACATAGCAGTGCCCTCAGTTTCCACTCTTTGGAAACCTGAACATGCCATGATTAAAATATACTGCAAACCGATGCTTGCCGATAAAGAGGTTCCGTTTACTTGTACCATTTGCAATTTGTGCTGTGAGGATTTTGTCACTGTCTAATGGCTAATCTTTGCAAGGGTTCAAAGAACCTCCTGGCCTTGAGGTTTTGGCATAGCCATTATAGCCTGTGGGTTTGATTGGTGGAATTCTTGCACTCACTGAGCTACTCAGAACTGCCCAGCCACCGAATCAGAGAATCACAGAATGGGTCAGGTTCAAAGAGACCACAGTGGGTCATTTAATCCAACCTCCCTGCTCAAGCAGGGTCATTCTAGAGCCCATGGTACAGGATGGCATCCAGATGGTTCTTGAACATCTCCAGTGAGGGAGACTCCACAACCTCTCCTGGCAACCTGTTCAGTTACCTGCACATAGAGTTCTTACCCATCTTCAGGTGGAACTTCCTGTGCATCAGTTTCACATTGTCTCTTGTCCTATTGCTTGGCACTTCAGATTCTTACTGATGAGGTCCCCTCTCAGTCATCCCTTCTTGAGGCTGAACAGGCCCAGCTCCCTCCGCCTTTCCTTCTCAGAGAGATGATCCAGTCCCTTAATTACCTTCGCCGTCCTTTGCTGCACCCACTCCGGAAGCTCCATGTGTCTCTTGTACTGAGCAGCCCAGAGCTGGACACAGCACTCCAGATGTGCCTCACCAGGCCAGGATCACCTCCCTCAACCTCCTGGCAATGCTCTTTCTAATTTACCCCAGGATGCCATTGGCTGCCTCAGCCACTAGGGCACACTAGGGTGTCCACCAGGACCCCAGGTCTTTCTCAGCAGAGCTGCTTTCCAGCAGATCAGCCCACAGCCTGTACTGGTACATTATGGGGTTATTCTTCCCCATGTGCACTTGCCACAGAACTGACATCAAACTACATGCCCTGTCCACACCCTCCTGCTGCAAATGTGACCAATAGGGACATCCCTGTTCCATAGGACATGAACTGTAGAGTTGGCTGTATGCACGCTGCACTGCTTATGCACTGGAAAATTTGTCCTTTGGCTTCTGGATGTGAAAAATCTTCCTTAGTGCAGAGTTTAGAAAGAATTCTTCAATTTTCTTTCTTTTGTACCAACTGGACTTCAGTAAGCAAAGGTCAGTAAAGGCCTGTATAGCGAAACAAAATTATCTTTACAAAGAGGTGACTTGAAATTTCTTCTGGCAGCAAGCAAGAGCAGGTCAGTGCATATGAAAGGAAAAGGCAGACATGACCCAGGCTGAATCTGGAAGCATGTGTCCAAAGCAGACTTTGTTAATGTTATCAGCTGTGCACATGCTTCTGAGATGAGTTTGGTGACCCTTACTCAAGACAACCAAAGGAGTAGTGTCTCTCTTCCTGCAGCCCCAGGGCCTGCCTTTATGCCAGTCCTCACAGTGCAGTTGTGGGCACAAACCAAAATAGCCCTGTTGTCTACTAACTCTTACGCTGTTGTATGTCAGGAGTGACCCCCTCCATGGCAGTCTGAGACTGGTGCAAAGTCCTCCCAAATTTCAAGTTGCATGCACAGGTCTGCAGGTGCCCTGCCAACACCCTAACTCAGCAACTGAGGCAGAACTGCAGCACAAACCACATCTCCCCTCACTCCTGCTGTGGGTGCACTGGAGGAACCCACATATATGTGTTTGTTTTTCTCACTGCTCCATTAAACCCTTAAATCCTGTATCAAGAATAAAAGTGAGCTGCAGACAAAGCTGAAATTGGCCAGGCATGTGTTTATAACAAACACATCTGGTTTTTTTCAGTAATTCTGGATGAAGTTGGATTTTCAGCACATGTTTATTAACACACTTAGTTGATGTTTTTGAAAAGCCAGTGTTTCCATGAAAATGAACAGAAATGGTGACATTAGATAGAGAAAAATATAAGGGGAAGAAAGCTAAGCAGGGTGGTAAAGTACCCTGGTACCTAGAACCTTCTTTCAGGGGTTTGCATATTACGGAAAATGTAAAGGATGGGAGGCAGGGAAGCTGCAAGGAGCAAGGATATATGGTATGCTGATTTTAGCTTTTAGGTGTCTTGAACTTCGTGTGTTTGGGTCAGAAGAGAGCAATTTCAGGGCACGTAGGGCTGTGTTCAGACAGTTTTCATGGCAGCAGGCATTCTGTGCTTGGTGAGAGCATTTGCATACTGTTCTGACACAGTCCATCTCTATTTCTTCATAGGGTGAGCTTATGATAAATATCCCTGTGTCACATAAACCATCTTAGCAAGTGACTTCGATGGCCCATAAACCATGCCAGGTGTGGTATACTTTGTCTATGCTTCACAGCTGTAAAGTGAAAAGCATCCAATTCTTTTTTTATACAAGGTAAAGCTGAGAACTTTTTAAAAAGTATTTTTGACTTTGCAGAAGAGAAAATTGAGAGGCCTTTTGTTCCTATAAGAACTTTAGTTAGTCAATATTTTTTATTTAGCTGAATAACTTATTTGAACCTGGTTTTTATTTACAGTCACAGCATCTGCAGATGGCTTGCATGATCATGGTAGGTCTCTTTCCACTGAAACATTCAAGTCTAGTGTAGTCTAGCCTAGTCTAGTCTGGTCTATGAATGTTATAAAATGGGTAGCTATACCTTTGAGTGTAACAGTGTAACCCCCTTTCTAGAAGCCTAAATTGAAATTGCAGCAACCTGGTATTTCTGAAGTGTTTTGTAAAAATTGAGAACAACGTGCTACAAATAATCACATAGGAGGAAAAACCTTTTTTTTTTTTCCCAATATCTATTCTTTTTTCATTGTAAGATTATTATTTCTTGGCATCTCAACAGGCCCTGAATATTGACATGTTCCTTTTGATTGGAAAGGAGTGAGTTTCATTGTCAAAAGGACTCTCAAAAAGATGGAAGAACTTTCAATATATATCAATTGCTTTCAGAACAGTAAGCCCTGCCCTGAAGCTGTATTTTCCATGATTGCTTTCAGAAATCTTTGCACAACCATATGCCCAGAAAGTGGTTTAAATGCATAAGGTTCTTTTTTTATCCTACCCAAACTTCTGCTTGAGTTCCCAAGTGAATAAACCTCTTCAACACAACCCTGGAAACTTAAATGAAATTGGGCTGGAGTGGCCCCTGCCAAGAAAGTACTATTGCTTCAAACTGACTACCAAGGAGAACCATTCCTTGGTGAAGCAAATGCCATCCAGCAACAGGAGCCAGAGTTCATTACAGATTGGCCCATCAGGGAATTAGAGTGATAATGATCAAGATTTAACACACCCAGCAAGGCTGAAAATTAAAACCATTCTCCGTAGCAAACAAAGAGAAGAATATAATTGTGACTGAGAGTGGCTGTAACATGGATGGGTCTGGAGAGGGTTGTGAGCAGTTAAGAGTGCACAATCAACTTTTGAAAGCAATTATGCAGGCACCAAAATATGCCATGCTCTCAGATCCTCTCACTTCTTCCATGACATTCAAAGTCATGTCATAGAAAAGGATATTTCAGAGGGAGAATTTGCAGAAAAGAATTTTTTTAAGTTTTTATTTCCTCCTAGTCTGGTCTGATACTCCTAAGGAGAATTTTGTTGGATTTTTTTCAGGTTCCCTCCCAGTGGTAACAGAGCAATGCTTCTTACAGAAAAAATCTAGGTGGTTTGCTTGCTTTGCCATGGATAGGACATTTTCTCACAGTCTCACAACCCTTTACAACAAACCAGAGAAATCAGGCACTTGAGTTATTTTAAGGGTAATTCTAAAAAAAATCACTTCTCTTCCAGCATTTCAGTTTTCTGTACTCAGAGGTCAGAGTTGTAAAGGTGACAAGGAATCTTTTTATTCTCATAACCAGTTCCTCTCAGAGCTGTTGACCCTGCATACAAGTTTGCAGTCACGTTACTGCATTGCAACATATCTTTGAAATAAGAGCAAAAACTCCAGTGCGGGTATGTGCCATGGAATATTCCAAGCTGTGAAGATTTGCTGTCCAGCTCCACAGCTGCAGAATTAAAAGCACCTCTGAAAATTCTGGCCTGTGACTCTCGGGATATTTAAAGGTCTGCTAGCAGTTACAGGAAATCCCAGAGACACAGCAGTTCGTAGTGCAAACATTTTTGTTGGGCAGAGTGGGTGTTTGCCTCTGGTCTGGCAGGATGCAACAGCCTCAGCTATGGCTTCATCCAGCAGCTGCTGAATTGAACCAGTAAGACTGTCTAATTTGCTTTGTGAGAAATCAGTGGGAAAAGTTTTTCAGCTTCCAGTCTATTTCACATCAGGAGGGAGTTTGCATCGTAACTATCCTAGACCTGCTTTGCACTATAAAATTGGACAATCCCCGCATTTTCTTTCTCAGATCACCACAGGTTCCCATCCTCTGCTTAGTCTGGGGAGGTTTTACCATTTTATACGGTGTCCAGGTTTACTGATTTCCATTTTGCTGTGTAAGTCCTTTGCTTTTGCCTAAGGCAACATACTTCAGGAATGAGACAGTGGCTAAGCCAGGTCAGTAGTGGCAGCTAGCAAGAATCTGCACATTGGTACCATCAAGCATCCAACAAAGTCTCTCAGGGCTTTGACTGGATATTAACACCATGCCCCTTTGTGACAGGAAACCCATCCAAGACCAGCATCTCAGGAACTGTACCCTAGCTGCCTTCATTAGTTTTGGCATAGATGTCACAACATTTTGAGGAAATTTCCAGTCATTGAAAAAAAGGAATTTGCTTCCCTGAAGAAAATGCTCATGTCTATAAATGCCTTGTATTAGCAGCTTTTTAACTAAGCCCTGAATTTGTAATTTATGATGGTAGTAAGCTCCTGCACTAGCAGTGAGGGCTGTAAACTGGTAGCACCACGGAGGAAAAAGAAAAGGGTATTTTTCACAGTGAGTCCTGGGGAGAGACAGGGACCCTTTAATCGGGGTCCCACTGATGGTTTTGTGAAAAACATGTATCAGCACCTTTATAGGATCCCTTTCTGATGGGAACAAGGCGTTACTGGGGCAGGACAAGCCAGTGCAACCAATGAGAGGGACTGCTTTCCCTTTGTGAACCCTCTGTGTGCAGTAATCCCACTACTTTACCCTGAGTTAGGCTAATCTCCACCTGCCTAATCTGGGAATTAGTGAAGCTCTGTCATTGTCTTCCACATCTCTAAATGAAGCAGAAAATTGAAATACAACACACACAAATCAGTGCCTATTTAAAAATACACCTGGAATGATCTTTTGGTGCCATAAAGGTTTGCATCCAGACTTGCAGCTGAGGACTGGACAGGTCAAACCACAGGAAAATGGCCAAAATGTGTAAACAACTAAAAATGGACTATCGCAGTGCTGTCCAGGTTTCTTATCTTATGCGGGACATAATTGTGCATTAAATTAGGTGTTGAACAGTGAGATGTGGAAATGTGGCCAGGCACACTCCTCCTCCGAGGGGAGAGGCTTTTCACAACTCTACACAGCGTATACTTCGTGCATTAATTATATTGGAAGACGCTTGACTGTGCTTCTGAAGGGCACATCTCTATTTGCTCACCCCTGCCAGTCTCTGTGCATATCACACACTGCATGGCTGAGTGGAGGGATCCGCCTATGGAGAGGTTACAGAAACCTGACTTTATACTCTAGAGATAGGCTTGGGAGTCTAATTTCAGGTACCCAGGTTTGAACATTTCATTCAGATTTTGTCAGGAGCAAAGGAGGTTATTTGCTAAACTCTGGAGAATGAGACTCCCCTCCCTTCCCCTCCCCTGTACTCTTTCTCAGAAGGGAAGTGGCTTGAATATGAATTCAGTTTAGGGAGCTTCCCCTCAGTTTTGTATCCATTTGAACTCATTAAAATGTAGTTGTTTCCACAGCTTTCTGGTCTAACCAGCCATGCTTGCTTGCTTTCTCCACACAGTTGTGCCAATTACCTGCTGGCTAAAGGGCAGTTCAGGGATGTCGTGGGACCTTTGTTGCAGCATATTCTTTTCACACTGTCCAAGGTCTCATGATCTTTAGATTTCTTAACCAGAGTTTAGATGAATCCGTTTTACCATGGATTTATCCTATTACTAACTTCCATTATGAATTTGAAGATTTTATGGGAAAGTGAGTTATTACCGCTGTAATGATGCTGTGTCATCATGGGCTGTTTTTAGTCTGAAAACCTGCTCCAAATGGAGCAGGAGAGCTACATGATATCATAAACCACAATCTATAAAACCTTTATTAGGTACATCACAATTTATCATTTTAACCCATCTTCTGTAACCAAAGATGGACCTTCAATAATTCGCATTTTTTGTAGTTCTTTTCTCTCAGGCACCCTAAATGTTTTTACTGCAGCAGTTGGGAACAAATGCTGCTAATTGAAATAGTACACTATGCAGGTTGCAAGGAAAATTAAAAAAACAAAGGATTCGAAAGGCTTCTTCTCTGTTCAGAGGATCCTTTTCTCTGGCATAGAAAGCACTGCATTGCAATTATTTGACATTATGTATTCTAGCATGGTCTTTAAAAAAGAAGAAAGAATCTTTTAATGATTCTCTGACTAATTAAAGAGATTCCCACAGTATCCATGACTGTTCTCAAGTCTGTAAAACCAACCTGTGGCCACAGAAATGTTTCTGGAACTTTAAACTGAGAGTTCAAAAATCCCTTAATTTACTCAATAAGGAAAATTAGCACACATACCCCCACCCCTCAGAATAAACCCAACCTTAGAAAACACCAATTTTGATGGAAGCCTAAAAGTAAAGCCCTTCTCATATAGCAGTTGCCAGGGCCAACTTCCTGTTGATTTGTGGCCTCAGTGTTGCTATAAGGGCATGTTGTGACTGCATACTAAAAGGCCCTTGTTCTATAGGTTAAGAAAGGTATATAATTTACCTTAACAGAGAGAAGCTGTTTAATAGTATTGGTGGTGAATAACTTTCCTGAACTTTGGTGATTGATTGTAAAAATATGCTTATAGATGTGACATTTTGTTGCCCTGGACCCTGTACTAAATAGAGAGAGTAAATATGGTTGTACTAATGGACTCGGCCCTTATAAATTGTTTTTCAGGGTTGGATTCTGTCAAGAGCAGAATTTTTGCATCAAATCCTGTATTATCAGTGCAGTTCATTCTGATCTATACCATATTTTCATCTAAGTAATAAGAAGTGTGTGCATTTTGACACTTCCTATCTTTCTATTAACAGGTGCTGCAGAAGTATTGCAAAACTGGCTGCTAAGAGCAGTTCCCAAGAGCATGATCAGGTGATGGCTGGTGGGTGTTGAATGCGCTGTGGCCGCTGCTGATCGCTCACTCGCTGCCAGTTCACTATGATCTGCCAGTGTGAGGGCAAGCAGCTATCTGAGGCACACTGATCAGATTGCTGGTGCTAGCCTGGTCATGCTCAGATGCACCCCTCTGCCTGTGTTTGTCCACAAGCTCAGATTTTTCACCTTTAGGGAAGTAAGTCAAAAATTCCATGCTGCAGGCTGTGTGGTGCCAGAAGAAATTGCTGCCATGAGAGCAATGGGAAGTTTCAGCAGCTCCCTTCCTGTGACCACCCAAACTTGTTGTATGGAGAAAGCATCCCCAAAAAGAAGGACATCCTGATCAAAGAAAGGCTGAGGCATGTCTGTAACAAGAATAAAGATGGTCACAAAGGGAGACCAAAGCTCTACTGCAGCTAACGATCACATGGTTGAGGGAATAACTTGCAATGGTTACAATGATTTTAAGACATTTGCAGCACCGTGTTGTGGAAATTGTCACAGGACCAACAGAAGTAGATGTTGTACCTCAAGGTCTCAGGTGGAAGAAATCCTCTGGGTCAATGAGTTGATTCTAATTAGCATTTATGTGCTACTATGTGACTCACTAGAAACTGTGATTCCTGCACTCCCCAGTGTCCTCGTTATTACATGCCAGATGGTTCTGTTGGTGGTCCTCTGTGGCAGGGAGCACTCAAGCTGTCCAGAGCTGCAACTGAGAAAGGGAGACAACAGGAAACCCAGTACTCCCAGAGGACTCTGAAGGGCTGCACAGGGCCCACTGTGGTTTTCTTGGTCAGAACAGGAATCATCTGGATATTTGGAGTATACATTTATTTGTGTGTGTGTAGGATACCACATTGCAAATCCTAGCAATTTTGTGCACGTTTATACTTAAGCATTTGTGTTTCACTCTTTGAAAACCAAATTTCGCAAAAATGCTATCAGAAAAAGCCAACTGCAGCAGTCTTCCTGTATGAAGAAGAACAAGGTTTCTTAAAGTAAGAGAAAGGTTTCATGCCTCCTGAGATTCAGTTGCCCAGTGTTACCAATATTCTGGCAGAAATGCTTAAAAGTTCTTATGCATATCACACAGACACAGGTTTTGTGCTTGCAAGAGAGACACAGAGTGTATTTGTAAATGTATAGATCTAGTCAGTGTTTTGCCCAGTCATGGTGGGGTCTGTGGTGAGACCCAGAGTGTGAATCCCATATTCTTAAGCTGAGATTTTTCTCACAAACCTGTCTTTACATCAGACAAAAATCTATCCTGTTTTTTATCATCTCTCTTCCCTGTCCACTTCATGAGTGCAATAGCATTCTCCAAAATGGATCTTTCAAGATCTGGTTGTGTCTCTACTGCTTCTCTTAAAAGCATCTCTAGTTCAGGCATGCATAATTTATGCATCATTATATGGTAGAAAATGCTGCAGCCTGATGTAAATAGGCATATATTTGCTGGCAGACTTCTTGATTGAAAAAGGAAAAAAATAATTTAAAAATATTAGCATTGGTCCACCATGTCTACTCATACATGTAGCATAGACTTTCCTTTTCTTTAGTATGGTTTACCTTTCTGATCAGGAGGAATGTGAGCAACTAACATTACAACCCCTCACCAAAAAAACCCTCAAAATATCAAGTTCTAGTCATGTTTGAGGGGCCAACTGCAACAGATTCAACTCAAATGTCAGTGAAAGCCAGTATTTTCCACTCACAGAGAGCTCACCTGATTCTACTCAGTCTTCAAACAGAGAAGAAAAGAAGGCATTTGCCTTTGGACAGAGATGCGAGTTGATATTCACTGGAGGCATCTTGTTGGACAGCTTTGTCCCAGGTGTGTAATTCCATGGAGGTGTGAGTAACCAAGGACCAGCCATGTAACACAGACACTGGGGCTGGCTTCTGCAGTGAATATTTGGTTGAGGGCAGAGTCAGGGAAAAGTTAGCATGGTATATAAGAGTTTTGCACACCAAGGCTGAGGAAATAACTCCTATCAAAGAGCACAGTCTTCCTCCTTAGTCTGGCCACTTTTTTGGGCCCTGGTCATATGGAGGGAGACTCTATACTGCACACACATGGGAAAGAGAAGCTAAAAAAAATTGGCTTAATGGAAGATAAGAAGCACAGAAAGAGAGGGAGTTATTCAGTTAGTAATTATCCTAGGCACTACCTATAAATGCTGTAATTCTTAAAAAATGTCACCATTCATGTGCAAATCAAACAGATCAGGTCTGTGCATGTGATAGTGCAGTCAGCAAAAGTTTGGGCTTGTGTCATTAGGATAGAAGGGTTTGGGATTTTGCTGAGCCAGCTCCCTACAGTTTTTACAGTTAATTCATTTATAGCTGTAATTTAGGATTTATAAAACTCATTGCTCAGGTAATTAATGTAGGAGTTTCCCAGTGTCAAATGAGATTGGACGATGATAGCATCAGATATTTTGAAATTCAGTAGGAAAAATGTATCTGCCTTGCACCAAATCTGCAAGAGTAAAGAACGTTTGGACTATGCATAGCTTTTGAAGAGATAGAAAACCATCTATGGAACTTCAGAAAGGGTACTAGCAAGAGCTAAGCCACAGGTTATCATGCCTTTTTCGGGGAAATGTAGAAAGTGATTACTAGGTTTGAGAGAAAAAGCACCTCCTTGCAATACACATGGAAGTCTACATCACTAAAAAATTGCAGACTGTTGATATTAATTTCTCTAATACACTTTCCTGTGTTGCAGACACTATTTAATAAAATCCAACGTGGATTTTATTAAATCCAAGGAAGTGAGGTATGCTTTGTATATTGTTGGCACTTAGAAGTGCTTGCTCTACTGAGTAAAATATTTTCTAAAACTGATCCTTCAGGTCAGTATTGTATTTTGGGCTAATGGCATTTATTGAAAATTTAAAGGAGGCTCTTTCACTGACAGAGGTTTGTTTGGGGTTTTTTTTTTTTTTTTTTTTTTTTTTGTGGCCACAGATACTAAGTTTTAGGCAGTCAAACATTAGCGTGATATTTTAAAAACTAGCTTGAAAGACATATGATCTGAAAAGAAAGTAAATAATTCATATTCCTTCCAGATAAAGTATCCAGTGGTGTTACCTCTAGGATGATGGAAGTATTTTGCAGTTATAAATTCTGCATTTTTAAAGGTCAGCTTACCTGGATGCCCATTTATTAAGCCAAGCTGTTCTTGGAGAAGAAGAAACGTAAAAAATCTTTTAAACCTCCACAGTTGTGGTAGACATGAGAGAACTACCCACAGCATGTCATGGCTTATTCGTGCGAGTGGCTTCTTGCATTAGTAAATACCAAGGATTAAGAAAATTTCCAGTCTATCAG
This sequence comes from Oriolus oriolus, assembly GCA_013400235.1. Lineage (NCBI taxonomy): Eukaryota > Metazoa > Chordata > Aves > Passeriformes > Corvidae > Oriolus > Oriolus oriolus. The sequence continues at coordinate 11,756 of VXBT01011630.1, forward strand.
AGATCTTTTCATGGAGTAGAATTCTTTTTTCACAGTCAGTTGTCTGCAGGTAGAGTCCCAGCAGTACCAGAAAGGAACATAATGATGAGTTTAACTTCCTTTTGGCCTACTGGGGCTCGGCTGTGAAGGGTAGGAGGGCTGCTGTGGAACACCTCAAAGCCTGGGAGCTGCTCCTGGGTGGAGCTACCACAGGTGCAGGTCTTGGTAGTGGCAGCAAATACTCAGACAAGAGCTTTGAAGGCCAAAGTGGTTGCACATGAGTCAGTCAGTCCTCAGTGACAGGTGAGCACCATTCTGAAAGGCCTGGCCTCAAGCTGTGCCATGGCATGTTCAGGTTGGACATCAGGAATAATTTCTTTACTGAAAGGGTGGTTAAATACTGGAACACAGGAAAGTAGTGGAATCACCATCCCTGAGAGTGTTCAATAAGTAACTGGACGTGGCACTTAGTGTTATGGTTTAGTTGGCAAGGTGGTGTTTAGTCAAAGGTTGGACTCAACGATCTTGGAGGTCTTTTCCAACCTTAATGATTCTATGTTTCTATGGTTCTATATCACAAGCAAAGGATTGGGCTCATCCACTGTGACCTGTGTCAAGTTCACGCAGTTAGAGACTCACAGCTTCCCCTGGGAGGAACAGATGGAGATGTCTGATCCAATCTTCTGTTCAGAAGTGGTCACCACTGGATGTGGCTCAGACTCCTGAAGAATGCAGTCACTGTTTTGAAGCATGCAATATCTGGATTTCAAATTCTGTGAGACATTTTTGTCATGCACCCGAGAAAGTACAGACTACTGTAAGAAAAAGTAAAGTGAGGGGTGACAAGGAAAGTTGAGAGTTGTGGAACAGCTTTGATGTGTTCAATAACTAGATGGATAAGCACTCTTCAGACAGCAGATTCCCAGAGATATGACGCCACACAGCAGACTGTCAGTGTCTCTTTATCATGTGTTGTAGCAATGGGGAACAAACACAACAGACCCCCTTGTATGTCCCAAGAAGATCCCTTTATTTGAAAAAATCTCCCCCTCTTTATACCCTTAATGTCAACTGAAACCAAACCGAACCCTGACAGAACTTAACGGAACAAGGGCACCCATTGGCTGGCACAGCTGCAGCGCTGCTGTCCATGCATCCCATTACCCAATCAGCTTCCTGCTCCCATGCTGTCCCCCGTT
>VXBT01011631.1:65-88926 GCA_013400235.1 Oriolus oriolus
AGGGCTTATTTTACATCTCATTATCCTTCTCTGATTTTGTTAGTAATAAACTCACTTTGTATCTCTAAGCTGAGCCTGTTTTGCCCTCGGAGTGTTTTCTCCCGGTCCTTAACTCATGAACCCTTTGTTAAATTTTCCTCTCCTCTGCCCAGCTGTGGCAGGGGAGGGTGAATGAGCAGCTTTCATGGGTGCCTGGCATTTGGCCAGTGTCAAACCACAACACTACTCCACCCTGCTCAGTTACGTTCCTTGTCATTTCTTTTTCACAGGCAGCTTTTGCCAGTTCACTATTCATCAGTGCTCCTAAATCATCCATAAAGTTTGATAAAACTTAGTCCTAATACAGAAGCTTTGTGGAATCTTGCTTTAGCCAGGTTGAAAAGTGCTTATTCACTCTCTTGATTTCTGCCTGTTACTTAGATGTTAGCATTTCACATCTGACTGCACCACCACCCAGCCTCCCTGAGAGCCTCTGCGCCGCAGCCTTCCGAAGGACCAACTCCTCTCTTTCAGCCATGCGTTTGACACTGCGCTTGCAGAATCTCAAGAAAGAGGCTGAAATAAATTTGTTGATTTCTTCACAAGTACTTCAAGAGATGGAGGATGAAAAAGGAATTTCTGCAGAGCAGAACAATTCTGCTCGCAGGGCTCTCAGATGGATTCTCAGGAGAGAGACAATAATACATCAAAATACTTCAACAAATGAGTACGGCTAGCAGCAAAAACCTAGATGAGGACTCTTGGGATCTGGGGTCTATCCGTGCATGAGGCATTACAGTAGCATTGAATAAAATGCTTAAATAGCTTTAAAGCCAGATAAGAGAATACGGGACTCTCACCACTTCCTACACCCACAGGCGTTCAATAAACCAACCTGCATCTTTTATTCCTGACCAGAGTGCTTGATGGCCAGCATACAAAGATTTAATTTATGTATTTAAGAACTGAAAAACAGAAGTGCTAGTGAAGCAGCAGGCACTTGCTAAAGATGTGTTAAACCAAAAAGCAACACCTGGTAGTGTAGAGTGCGGGAGGATACAGGGCAGAGCATTTCAGCAGCTGAACAAGGTGAAAATCTGTTTGTGCATGTAGTTGATGCCTGTAAACTTCCTTGCATACCTGCCTGATGTTTGAAGTTGGGTCAGTGAAGCATCAGGGTGAAGGTATAGTTTTTAAGTCTCTATTCCCTTGCAAGCTCAGTTAGTGAGTCAGGAGTCACTCCCACAATCCAGATGTATAAGAATTTCTAGTTTTTCTCAGTATGCTATAAAAATATCTGCAAGATATCTTTGTCATTTTAGTTTTAAAAAAAAAATCAAATTGTAAAAATTAATAAACAGATTATTTTCCATTAAAATAAAGACTACTTGGTTTAAAATAATTCTGAAATTACTCACGGTGTATTTTCAAAACACTGCCATGCAACAAAATAACCAGCTGTACACTTTCTCTGCTCAGAATTTATCTATCAGCAATTTCCATTTTCTCAAGGTGGTAAGTTACTGGGTATTTGTCTATATTGCATGACCCATTCAATCGTTCCCTGAATAACTGATGAAACATTCTTATTTTGAACCACAACCACTGACCATCAGCCAGGCCCCACAGCATTGTTACTTTACCTGATCAACACTAAAGATTGTGCTGGTACAAATATTAGAAAAACTAGTGTAAGTTTTGGGCCAAATATTCACTTCACCTAAACGTTTTCTGTCTATTTTTAAATGCTGCTTTAATAATCATTTTTGCTGGTTAAAATTCCAGTGGGAGGGGATGACAACCTGCAATCACAGTCAACATGACTAACTTTTTGTCATCGTTTTAAGCAATGTCTCTTCATTAGCACTGCACTCCATTATAGAATTGGATAAGTTGTCCAGAGATTAATATAAAACCTGAAAACTTTCACACTACCTGAACCAATATGCACATTCAGCAAATTGTTTTACCTAAGAATATTTATTGTGAACATTTTGGACTTTTCACAGGTTTAGAAGTGACAGCTTGACTTCAAAATTGGCTTGTACTTTATTAAAAGCAGGTTAAGAAATCTTAAGAGAGAAATACAGCATTAAACCTTAGGTCAAGTAACATACTTCTGTCGAGCATTTTCCCTTCTTCAGAAAGAGAATGAAAAGTCAACTGCTTGCACAACTCCAGCCCAGGTAAACTTCTTTGGCACCTGCCAACATCCACTGCTTACTTCGGAAATGACACACGCCTTGATGTGGGTTGTGATTTTATTCCCTATAATCAACTTCTAAATGGCATTTCTCTAGTTATATTTATGTATTGCTGGTGGAATTTCACTGGATTTGCTGCAGCAAATTCTTTTACTCCTTTTCACTTCATTTTAGACCAAAACTGACCATCCATTCTGTGTAAATTTGAAAAGTAACTCCTTCATGATCAGTATTTTCAAGCATGCAATATATCCCAGTTGGTGCAGTACTACACACTCAGCCAAACAAACTGCTGCCTCGCCACTGTGAGGAGCAGAGGATGTAACATTTGTAAGCACTTCTTATGAATACCCAATTAAATTTTAAAGGAGATTGTCTCCACTTAATTTGATTTCATTTTCCCAAGAGTCAGCAAAATGTGTTATGAAGAAGCTATTGAACCTTATGAAATGTTTCTAACAGAAGTAGTCAAACCTGATTACCTGGTAATTAGTCATCATTATTAATCATAGTTAGCAGTAAGATGGAAATTATGCACATTTTAAAATTAGTAATCATTTATTTTTTGAAGCAGCAGCATTGAAGCAAGACAAGTAAATGAGCCTGAAGAGCCTTCAAAATGTGTATCTGTTATAAAGGTGCTGCTTCTACTAAATGAAGATACAGCATGTTCACTGTTCAAACACTGTGAACTGCAATTTAGGAGCATTACCAGAGTTTGGAATTGAATAAAAACTAAGGAAAAAAGTCAGGCATACTAAACGCTATTGAATATTAACTGCAAACCTAGTATCTGTGTTAATACGATGTAAAGAAGTGATTTTATCATTGCTGAATCATCAGAGAAAAGAGCACATCTGTTACAATTTGTAGCGACAAGCTAAGATTCTGCTTAGGACTTTGGCCTTCACTCCACCTACCCCGGGAGAACACGTCTGAACACCTGAGTCTCCCCCCTGCAAATCCTCTAAGGCTTAGAATCATGGAATCATAGAATAGTTTGGGTTGGAAGGGATCTTAAACCCATCCAGTTCTAACCCCACTGCCATGGGTACAGACACCTTCCACTAGGCCGGGGTGCTCAGAGTCTCATCTGAAATAGTCTCAGTAATTTAGTCGAGATACACTGGAAAAAGCTGATGAGTCATTTGCCTGCGCAAAGACCCTGAGGAGAAAGAGCTAGACATGAATGGCCTGCATGGTGTGTTCTTCCTTGGAATGGTGGAACCCCTTCTCAGCGAAGGCACAGAGGGCAGAATACCTCCTGCCAATCTGCCAGCTATGCCACAAGCAGTCACTCCCCTGGCAAGGAGAGGGGTTCTCCCCAGCAGCCTGCCCATGAGGGCTGCTGGGACAGGCACCCTGCACTCCCTCTGCACCTCCTGGGACACGACCGTGGCTGAGGTCTCCAGCACACAGCCTGACCCCTGCACTTGCTCACAAATGATGCAAAATCTCCACCACTTCACTGCAGGGAGGGTGGGGGGCCACGGCCTCACTCCTGGCACGGCAAGGAGCACTGTGAGAGCACAAGGCCCTGCCCACAGGTTTTTGAACCTGAAAACATCCTTGTAAGTTATTCCAGTTGTATTTTTTATGAGACAAACACCTCAACTATTAAATAGAAATAAGCTATAGATTGGATAAATTTAGTTGCTAAAGGTGAAAAAGATTTAATGGATTGCAAAGAGACCATGAGTTATTAACATTTCAATTAGGCCAGAGGCCTAAAAATGGTCATCACTGATCCACCAAAGCTAACATTTTGAAGATGGAAGCAGCAGAATTAGTCCTCTCATTTAACTCTTACCAGAAGCAGAAAGTTTCTTCACCTTAATCATTGCTTTTTCTGAAAAGTAAACTGCTAGCATTTCTAAGTATTCAGTTGTGCTGTAGGAAAAAAAATACCCCAATTTAAGTTACCTCGATCTTGAAAATCAAAGCCTAGAGAACGAGAGAATCAAAGATCCTTCCTCATGAGAATTTCGGGAACTGTACTGTACCGCTTTGGTGTCAGGCTAATTGCTATATTTGGTTTCCATTCTTTCCCTAGAGATTAAAGTTAAAAATTTCAACATCAAATTCAAAAACGGCCATAGCTTGCTGCAGTCCTAATCCATACTCTTCCAGTGAAAATTTAATCATATGTGTAAGGGTTTAATATATAATGATAGTATGTAAGAGTTTTTCTGCTGTTTCAAGCTGAAAGTTTTCCACTTTGATCGCTATCAGATTGTTGCTGGCTGCAGATGGGCACTTGTTTGGCATTGTGCTCATTGACAATGGCTGTCATATGAACGGATATGATAATGATGATTGTTTTCAATTATAGTCCCAAGCCTTGGAGCAAAATCTTCCAAGATGAAAAGCCAAACACCTAGTAACAAATTTAACTTGCTCCCTAACGCATCTGAAAATGAACACATGCAGTTATTCAGAGACATTACTCAGAAAGTTAATCACAACTTATCGTGCTGTTACTAGCCAAAAGTATGTCCATCATTTTGACAGGGTCCCTGCCAATATAATGCATTAACATAAACTGCAGTTACCACTTCACCTGGGAGGTAATGGGGGCTGGAGCTGCTCCGAGAATGACGCTGGCAGGCAGGTCTGTCTCAGCTGTGCACAGCCATGATGACAGATGTGACCTCCAGTAAGACGCTGCACGGGAGCTGGGTGACTTGGCCACACAGCAGAGAGCAGCCTTTAGGCCAGGGCTGGACTACAGGAGGTAGGACCTACCTCCCTCTGAAACATTGGGGAGCACCCCTTGGGACTGCACAAGGGATTTTGGAGAGTGGTGGTAGGCCAGTACTGCTTCCTGCCTGCGTGAGTTTCTGCGCGCCAGGCGGTCGTGCCAGCAAGGTCAAAGCCAGCAAGGGTGACCAGATCTGCACAGGTTTTACACTGAGCCAAAAGCTTAGGCTGGCTGCAGATTAACTGTGCAACAAATCCAAATTTAGTCAGAAGCCACCAGGTTCTGGTAATTGTATGTACAGCTGAACAGGACCATCAGCACACTGAGTCTTTTCCCTTCCAAGTACCAAATGTAACCAGATAAATCTCTTAATTATGAGATGATGTTCGTGGATGATTGAGGAAATGGCATACACATAACATACAAATAAAGAGTAGCAATTCTTCTGGCAATCCTCTCTATACCAAGAGAAAAGGGAACAATGAGCTATATCACACAACTTCTGCTGACAGATGCTGGAAGCAGGGGACAGGGGAGGTTTTGCATTCAGAACTGTGAGCGCCCCAACAGCCTCTGACACTAATGCCAAAGGAGGAGAGAAAGATTAGCCTTCCTCTACAAACAGAGGGAAGGTTTCAAAACAGATTACTCCTCAAAAGGTCAGTAAAATAAAGGCCCAGATTTTTAAAAGCATCTGGTTATCTGGTAAATTGTCAAAAGCTTGTAGGCATCTTTAAAACAGCTAATCCCCTCTGGAAAAAAAAACTTGATTTAATAAATGGATCATCTCTTAGTGAAGCAAAGTTAATTTCAGCTTCGAAGGTGGAAGATCAGTACTTAAAAGGAAAAATCTGAAAATGGAAATCAGCATTTTCTTCCCCCTTCCACCTGCAAGGTACAAAAGACAAAGGCACAGAGAAAGGAGCAGCTTTACCCTGTGAGTCCTGCAGGTAACTAATAAAGAATTAAAAGTAAGCCTCATGTTTGCAAATAATTGCTTTAACTTTTGGGCTTAAACGTTCTAGCAACAATTCTGAAGTATCCTCATGACATGTCTTTGATGAAAAAACACGAAGAATTGATATATTGTACATGGTAATTTTAAGTAGTCCAGGTACAGCCACAAATTAATTACAATTAATTACACATCTACCTCCGGTGGTTTCTCTGTGTTATGACAGCTAAAAGTGAAATAGAAGGAACTCAAGAAAGTAATTTTTCACAACAGAAATAAAGAAGACTTGGTGATAAAAATGAAAACTCACACCTTCAGACGGAAATATTCATGGATGTTCTATAACAATTCAAATACAACTTAAGTGTTACAATCAAAGTTTCCTTTCCTCTGATACAATTCAAATGGGAATTACCTTTCTCTCATGAAAGAATATTTCTGCTCACAGTCTTACTGCTTTCCTAAGTCCTTCTATTTGTATGGTTGAACATACAGTCTAAGAAGAGCAACAGAAAGGGAGAAAGTTACAGATCTACAGTATTAAAGGAAGCAGCTCCTGATAGTGAATTATAGTGCTGCACTAACAGATGCTTCCCATTAATAAACATTAGTAAGTTCCTTCAGACCTGACTTTATGACATACCCTTGTGAACCAAAAAGACAGTTAAGGGTACTAAAAAATGGTACTACCTAGGGCAGCATATACCATGTCAGGAATCATGGAAATGTTAGCTTAATGATAAAACCCTTATTAACCCTTTATTATTAAAAAGATCCAAAGAGCATAGTTTAATAGCAACAGCAGAAATTTATTTTTATTCTTTTGTCACAAGTTATTTTCACCTTTCATCAGACTCATCCATACAAGACAGAGGGCTGGAGTCCTTTCATATTTTTTGAAAGAAAAATTTGACATAGAAAATCTTTTTTCTGTTTATTTAGAAGACTTGTAAAAATTCTTGTAGTTGTGCAACTATTTCTGTATCCACAGTTTCCATAAGGGCATGAAAACCTTGTTCTCCCAGTAATTCCTGCTGTGCCTTTAACTTCTCATAGATGAACTGCTGCAATGACACAGTGTGTACCGGGTCCTTCAGTGCAAGCTTTGGAAAACATGTAAAAGAAAAATAGATAATAATGCATTAAAAAAATTCTATGACTTATGCATTTAGATTATAACCACAGCTCAAGAAAGAAATCTGCTTTTATTTAATTTGTACTTACTTGAGAAACAAGAGGAAAAACTTGTGCAAAACAAAGATCAAATTGACTATTATCAAGGCAAATATCAGTTTAAAACTATTTGAAACAGTGTCAAATCATGCACCTTACACTTTGCTCTAAGGTTTCATGCTTCTACAAGATAAAACAATTTCAAAGCTGCTTTATTAGTTACTGCTGAATAAGGTTCCTGTAACTCCCAAAAATCAGATCAGATCTTACCAAGGACTTTAGTGATGGCATGCACTATGGTCAGTTTTATTTTATTAGTAAGAAAACAAAACACCAAAAAAGTTGAACTTGTTTAGACTATATGACAAACAAAATAAAATGTTCATATGTATAAAGAATAGACACACTTCAGTACTGATAGCTATAAACCTCATCAATCCAGCCGGATTATACAATTTTTTTTTGGGTAGGGAAGGACAGAATATTTGTCACTATTTTCGCACATTACCTGCCTTTTAATGAAAGCAAAAATAGGTAAAAGAGACTACACTGACAGAGGATGTATTGTGAATTTCAGTGTCAGCAGACACGTGGGCAGGCTCAGGATACCAACAGTTATGCCACATACTCAGTCCACCAGGCTGGATGGAAGGGGATGGGAGATGGGGACACCTGGCGCTTGCTGCATCATAAAGAAGTAGGATGTTGAAATCAATGGCAATTAATGCAGACCTGCGATCTGTTCATCTTAGTGTCAAACCCAAACAACACTACTGTTTATACTGGAAGGTCAGGAAACTATTTTGCTATTTCAAGGTAAGACATGATCATTTTATTACCTATTCTTACCAATGCACTCTTTTCAAAGGGGAAGTAATTGCAGTAATAGTTTGGCACTCTGTAGGAGTTTTTTTTTCAGTAAATGTAATTTGAATCTCTAGAATATAATAGACTTATTCTAACAAAATTTCTACATCACAACTACTCTAATCAAGATTTGTTGAAGTTAGTGGCATCCTTTTGCAATAAAAAAGAAAAAGACTGCCTTGCTAAGCAAAGAATCTACCAGTTTCTGAATGATTTGCATTTGTTCACCTAAAACTGTAATTTAGGACATATAATGCATTTATAGTTAGTTTCTGTAAGTTCATAGCTCTGAATAGTCATGTATAAAATTATTCTAGGGAATTTTGCACAGAAAAACAGGTATTTAAATACAAGTGTTATCATCCTTGTGACCCTCACCAAAGCCACTCAATCACACCCTCCACAACTGGAGGGTATGATTGAGTGGGACAGGGGAGAGAAAATATAATGAAAGGCTTGCAGGCTGAGATAAGAACAGGGAGCGATCACTCACCAGTTTCTCCCATGAGCAAAACAGACTTGACTCAGGGAAATTAATTTATCACCAATCAGATCAGGGTAGGGTAATGAGAAATGAAACTAAATCTTAGAACACCTTCCCTCCCACCCCTCCCTTCTTCCTGGGCTCAACTTTAACCCTAAATTCTCTGCGTCCTCTGGAGCAGCTTGGGGGACACGGGAATGGGGATTGCAGTCAGTTTACCACATATTGTCTGTCATGCTACTTCCTCCTCACACTCCGACCCTGCTCCATCATGGGGCCCCACCCACAGGAGCCCTCCATGAACTTCTCCAACATGAGTCTATCCATGGGCTGCAGTCCTCCATGAACTAATCCAGTGTGGATCCTCTTTTTCCATAAGGTGCAGTCCTTCAGGAACAGGCTGCTGNGCTTGCAGGCTGAGATAAGAACAGGGAGCGATCACTCACCAGTTTCTCCCATGAGCAAAACAGACTTGACTCAGGGAAATTAATTTATCACCAATCAGATCAGGGTAGGGTAATGAGAAATGAAACTAAATCTTAGAACACCTTCCCTCCCACCCCTCCCTTCTTCCTGGGCTCAACTTTAACCCTAAATTCTCTGCGTCCTCTGGAGCAGCTTGGGGGACACGGGAATGGGGATTGCAGTCAGTTTACCACATATTGTCTGTCATGCTACTTCCTCCTCACACTCCGACCCTGCTCCATCATGGGGCCCCACCCACAGGAGCCCTCCATGAACTTCTCCAACATGAGTCTATCCATGGGCTGCAGTCCTCCATGAACTAATCCAGTGTGGATCCTCTTTTTCCATAAGGTGCAGTCCTTCAGGAACAGGCTGCTGCAGCATAGGCTCCTCTTTCCATGTGGCCACAGGTCCTGACAGAAGCCTGCTCCACCATGGGCTTCCCACAGGGTCAGACTCCTTTGGGTATCCACCTGCTCCAACACGGCCTGCAGGTGGGTCTCTGCTCCACCACTGACCTCCATGGGCTGCAGGGGCACAGCTGCCTCACCATGGTCTGCACCACGGGCTGCAGGGGAACCTCAGCTCTGGCACCTGGAGCACCTTCTCCCCTTCCTTTCTCACTGACCTCGGTGTCTGCAGAGTTGCTCCTCTCACATATATTCACTCTGCTTCCTGGCTGCCTCACCATTCAAAGCAGTAGCATTCTAGGCCAGCATGGACTTCTGTAGTATGATTAATGCTTGGTGCTGAAAGCACCAGATATCATCTATCTGTACACGAAACATGACTTAAGAGTCTTCAGACCTAATTAAGGAGTTAACACACTAACTTATTTTCATTCAGATAGTCCCATTAAGAGTATTTCAAGTAAATGAAATAGTTTCCTGCAACAACAACAAAGTTGATTTTCTTTCACTCGACTTTTCTGGAGCTTGTATTCAGAACTAACAAAACAAATGACATAGTTTGATATAATGAGGTTGTCAACAATATTAGACAGACAGCTGCAGTCTTCACTGACTAAGCAAACAAAATCGTAAGTTTGAAAGAACAGTAAGCGTATTTGGCGAAGGACTATATATTAAGTATGTATGCTGAGTTCCTAGGCATGTGGCCATAGTTGTATTATTGAAATGTGCCTGATTCTGATAAGGCAAAACAAATCTATTTTCCAGTTAAAAAAACACTAGAAAATTCCAACGGCTTCTTAGTCAAAACAGCTACAGACGGGAAGCAAAAATTTGGCCAGTAACTACACATTATTGAAATGTGCTTTATGCTGCTCAGTGAAAACCTGGATTTGACTAGCTTTTCAATCTCTTTACAGATTGATCTTGAATCTGGATACAGGTGCCCACCTTGGGGTTGGAGTGAAGAAGCTAATCTTCCACCTCACTGTTTGTAAACACTGGCTCGAACCAAACAGTTCAGGTTTTTCCAATTCCCTTTAGGCTGTTCTTGATTTTCTTATCACATTATATATTTGTTCCCTCTTTTACTTTAACAGTGGTATCTGCTACTACAGTTTTCCAAGTGTCATGTGAACTGGTGCTCCTACAGAGAGGAAGAAACTTCCATCACACGTAGGTAGGACAGGGCCCAGGTGATGTTTTGTTTTTAATCCAGTTTTTAAAATCAAATGCTGGCTGTGCTTTCAAAGCCATGATTAACAATTCTGATTATTATCTGACACTTCTGCTACTAGTGACCTACCCAAAGGACCTGTACCATTTCAAAATAAATAGCCAAGTGTCGCATCTCAATTTCTGCACTATCTGCAAAGCTATATACAGAGCTAATTCAGTTGGGATTCAGAATGAATTAATAGCAAACATTCATAACAACTACAGCCCACTTGCTTTAAAAGCTGTGAGAAATTGCATTTAAAAGAATATAGTGTATACTAGAGTTAGCTGAAGAAATGACAGTGTAGAAGGCTCAAGTCAGAAATGTATCAGGAAAAATTAACTAAATACAAGAACGAGAAGACTGAAATAGACAGCTATTCTTACAAAGGAGGCTTGAAAGGAGAAAAACAAAGGATTTCCATAAGGTTTAGGAATCTAGAAAACACAGCAACCATGGAAATAGTTAAATTTAGACTATGAGATCCAAAACGAAAATGAAGCTTTGATGTTCATGTATGATTATTTATTCTCTGTAAACTTTCCAAGAAAACAACAGCTGAAAAAGTGTTTCAGCTTACTGTTAAAGAGCAGAGGAGAAACAAATCACAAGCGATTCCTTAAAGAAAAAAGGAAAGTGATGGTGGTGTTGCGGTATTATCAGTTTGGTGAAGTTCCTCCTTATCAAAGCACATTTATCTTTATCCAAATGGCCACTGACTCTGTATTGCACGGGATTCCCAGAACAGTTCCCTCACTAGACTGTGTTCATAGACAATATATTGGAGTGTTGTATCATTTAATGATACAGGATAATTCAATGTGCCCTGATTTTCATTTTGCCTGACATATCCACACTGAAGGCAGTCCATAGAAAATCTAACAAGTCTAAATTCCTCAACATATATCCAAACTATTGAAGTTAACCTGCAACTGAAAAATTAACATCTGCAACAAAGCTTTTAAAACTTTAGCCAGGCAGCAATGAAGTCTGAGTATACTCAAATAAAACTACGAACATAAAAGCACTGTAGATTTAAATTTACTTTGCTTTTTAAAACTGATTAACAAACAAAACATGTCTCTCTCCCTGTTGATATACAGACATATTGATCCCTCCTGATAATGATATATGCATATATATCTACGTTGAGAGATTATTCAAAACCACTAAGAATAAATACTATCACTCTACAACGAACAGCTAGAATCTAAGCTCACAAGCAAGAAGATAATTTAACAGAGTCTAGAGATGCTTTTAAGAGTAACAATTATAGAACTATGTAATACATTTTTAAGGACCACAGAAAATAGTATTTCTGCATTTTGTTTACATCTGAAATTGCAAGTCACTAGGAATTTCTCTTAAGGCATTTCTAATAGCAGAAGAATTTGGAAGAGTTTTTGCATATTTTTAAATATATATATAAATACATTATATTGCTTTTGTAAACATATGCCTATGTCTATTTATTAGTATTTAAAAGAAAAGTCTACTAACAAACCGTAAGTATACACTGGCTTCTTTGTAAGAGTTCTTTACACTAGAAAAATATTCTATGCAAGCACATGAATTCTTTTAAATATGAGAAATTTAGCTTGCCATGACATTTCAGTAAAGTTTAGCTCTCTGCTTTTTTCAACAAATTCTTTCTATATTGTGTTAGTATTGTTTTGTCCAGATTCTGTGAACAGATGATGTTTATTTTAATAACAGTTACCAAGATGCAAAAGGAAAGCAGAAGCATAAGTGTTGTGGTTGCAAGGTTTGGCACTATATTTTCTTTTTTTGATCCAAAAGATGAATTTTCCAAGAATTCCAAGAATTTCCAAGAATAGATCAACCAAACCTAAAAAGAATTTAGTGTAGCAGAAGTGAAGTACATAATCAGGTCTATGACTGAATAACAGATCTAAAGCTTACCAGTTTTTTCCTTTTGTCTTGTTCTGTCGGAGGTTCTTCATCTTCTGTAACCTTGGGCTCTTCAAAATGAGACATTAACATGCAGCTAAAAATGGGAGTAAGAACAATTTTAACATATATTATCATTAAAAATAATTTTAAAGCACTTTTGAAAACACAGAACAGATATGATTTTGCTGAAAGTCGGGCAATCTAATAACAAGTAATTTTTTTCTGAGAACAGTGAATGCTTCAGGCTTCATTGTTCTGCTTCATGTTCTCTGTCGCCTCTATCCATGTAACAATCTCAGATATCCTCCATATTTTAGCTTAAGTGGTGGGTTAAAAATGCATTTGTGCTCACAGAAAACAGACTACAGGGATTTAAAGAAAGCAATATAGAAAAACCTACTGTTCCTAACAAAAATTTTTCCCTCTTTTCAAGAAAGTGCTAGACAAGCACTCTATACTAAGTCAAAGTGGCACATATACAAAGATTGCAAAGATGTCTCACAGCATTCATGTTTTTCTGTGAGATCTTTGACAAAAGGACCTGAAAACTTAAAAGGACGGTGTTACTGGTTCTACAATAAAATCTGCAAGACACTGAACAAAGGTTTTAAAATCATTTTTTGTTTTGCTTCACCCTCAACTGGCAAGTATCCATATGTGCAAGTAACAGTCATATTTTAACTATTATTTTTGAAGTAAGTATAAAACCAGAAAATATGAAGAAAAAAAAACCAGTTGGAAAGTCAGAGGTTTTTCTGTCTGTTGAAATGGTCGGAATAGACTTTATAAAGACATTGATAAAAGCTATCCTATAGCAAACATGCCTTTCATTCACTTTACAAGCTCTGCGCTGAAAGAATTGACAAATATTCCACCACTTCATCAAATCTTTTCCTGGAATTTCTGCCTTAAAAACCAAAAGGATTTAAAAAACACTCACATGATGACAACTTGCCACCATGTATCAGGTATGATTTAAGACATGAAGGACACATAATTCACATATTACAAAGCACCACGACAGATGTATATTATTGCTCATTTTCAGTCCTGCACATTTTTAATTGCTGCATTCCACTAGCATGTGAAATGCTCCATCAGCTAAGATGAAAATCCATCTCAAAGTTACTAAAATGAAAAAAAATGTTGTGATTTTACATGGTTTTATATTATTTTACATGAAAATGTTCAGACTTACTCTGTTTACACAGTTAGTTTTCCATTAACATGTGTTTAGATCTGTAGAAACACTTGCCAAACAGCATGGCAAGCAGGGTCAAATGCTAACACAGAAGCCATTTCTAGTAAAGGAATTAGTTATTTCAAAATAATACAGCAAATTGCATATCTCCTCTGCTCACAAATGGCTGCTTATATCTCAGTTTATTAAAGGAAAAGGAGACAAAAATGTCAATTGTCAAAACATACAAGATTGAATTAACTTTTTCAGACCTTCATAAATTTTAGGTACCACAAAATTCAAAACACAAGGAGAGGAGAGAAAAAAAGAAGAGATGATGATAAAATTAGGAAAAATCTGAGTATTGGTGAGACAAGACTAGAGCAATGGAATTGTCCCCTTTGCAAAAAATTTGAGCTTTGTAAAGCTCTCTTGTAATTATCACTACAATGTGAAATATGAAACCTGACTGAATGTAATCCATTTGTACTGTAAGACAGTGTAAACACTTCCATAACTGGATTAACATCCAATCTAAATCTAAAAAATGACAAGACTTTTACCTCTTCCAAAATCTCACTGCTCCAACTACAACAGTTTCTTTAAAATTCCAGTTTGAATGTATTCATTTAAATTCGTTAAGCCACTTAAGCCATTGCTGTTGTTTAACCTTTACAATTTTCCCTGTACATGTTTACCCTCTCTTCATCCTTCACTGGCTGAAGTTCTATATTGCTTCAGCCTCGATCTTCCTGTGTTAAACACGCACATCATTCAATTTCCTGCACTACAATAATTAGCCAATATGATAATCAGTGGACTACACATTAGCTTTTTTCTGAACCAGTTTGGGCTTAAGCCACTCTTCTTATTCAGTCTGGAGAGCCACAACAGTGCACATGATTTCAGATGATTGCTCTCACTTTACTTCCAAATGATGTCAAAATATATTACACAAATGTCAGAATCTTTCAAACAGCTCTTTCAGTACCTGTCAGCATAAACAGGTCCTTGGTTCAGTATGGATATATTTTATGAAGTAAAAACAATGCCCGGAGTTCAGAAAAGTAGTGACAAGTTCTACAAGCCTTTAGGCTTAAAATACGAAATGAACTAGGATAAAGTTTATTTATCTCTCAGTGAGGACTCTTTTCAACAAGTGCTGGCAAAGCAACATGTTTAGAAATAACAGGGGCTCTGTAACATCGTCTCCAACAGTAAACAAAACACAGTGCCAGACATTTTGTGTATTCCCAGACTTTGGAGTTACATCTCCATTACTGAGAGTAAAGAGTTTGGTGGGAAGTATTTTGGCAAGCAATTCTCAGGCATAGTTCAGGCTCAGTGTGAGCGTTGACTGTTCTCAACACACAGTTGTGTGCATACCACCTGTTTAAAGTGGAGAAGAACTTAACAGATTGCATTCTAGCTGTTCTGTGCCACCTGGTTTCATTGGCAGCAAACATCCCCTTAAGCAGTTAATTAATTAGTTCAGATACAGTCTGTTCCATCAGTATGTAACGATCTGAAAGAAAATGCTTGATTCTTAGCATCAGTAAATTCTGTTATCAGCATATAGTGTCTGTACGAATATCCTGCAGAGCACCTCTTTTTAATGTTTTACAACTCTACATTCTGAAAGTGTGTAATCATTACAGGGATAAAAATGACATTAAGATCTCCATCCAAAAACTACCTTACTATTCATTAGGTTGCTTTTTTTTTTTTCCAGCTTTGATGGACTACCACCAGTAACCAGGAGATGAATGAGTGTGGTGCTGGGAGGCAGAGCACTCTGGATACCCCCAACACCTTCCTGCCACAAGCAAGATCTTACTCCTAGCTCTGGAAACTGTCTTTTGAGATATATCCTGTAGCAGCACATGTGTTACATGGAACAACTGGAGAACTGTCCTTCTGGGATATGCTTTCAAGTTCTCCAGGACGTGAAATATTGTACACTAGGTAAACTCACCTGAGGTTCATGTCACATTTAAAGAAACTCTGAGCTACCTCTGAGCTAGGGTGGTCCCTATCAATACACAAGCTTGTTTTATTGAAATTTTATCAAGTAAGCAAAAAGCAAATCTAAGCATATGAATGTTTTAAGACATCATTTAGTATATAACTTAATGAACACTATAAAATTATACTGTCATTTTAAGCTCTCTTTCCCCATTGCAATTATTTTTTTTTAAGACCAAAAATTTCCCATCTTCCTAAAACACGCACTCTCGAGCATACAGAACTCTAACAAGCATGTCTTAACTGCCTACAGATTTTTCAAATCAAAACACTTCATATAAAACAGTACTGGTACTGTTAAACTCAACAAAATTAGATTTTCCGCTTACTCTTTGTATGTTCCTGTTTCAGAATCTTCAGTCATAACATCGTGCAGTCCTTCCACTGAAATGTTGATGATACCGCAAAATTTATCTTGGATAACACTGCAAAAGAACAAAATTTATTTTGGATAACATTGGGAAAGAACAGGAAAGTGACTTAGCTAAAGGAACTGCACAGGAAATTTGCTCAACTGTAGAGCACATTTAATGAGAGGTATTTTCCTTGCTTACTGCTTAGCTGAGCATGCTATGAAGCAACTAATTCAGTTTTTTTTTTTTAAATTACAAAAAGGCTTCAAAATATGCAAAAACATTGTTCTTAAATATGATAAAACTTAGTATGTCGCTGAAAACCTGGAAGTAATTGCAAATGGAATAGGAGAAAATATACACTAGCACAGGAGTCAAGAACTGAGTGGGAAGGGCATGCTCCTGCCAGCAAGGAAGAGAATAGTAGCTTCTATTCCCAATACATTTACACCTTTTCTACCATCACTATTCAATGCATAAACCTACACAACCCCCTGAGCAATGGCTGCTTGTGAAGAAAGTACCCTTTGCTGCTTATCGGTATTTCTTCACCTTCCCAGGCAGCCAACTCCCCAGAGAGGGTGGAAAAACCCTGCACCCAGTTCTACAGGAATATCACTTTCCTGCTGTACAGAGCAAGATAGGACAGGATTTATCTATTTCAACACGGGCACCTCCTGCCATTTGATACACAAGGCTATTTAAGAGTAATGCAAAGGGCTGATAGGTACCACTCGGGAATTAGAAGAAATGAGCACCTTTACTCAGCATGACCTGAAGGCCTAACTAGGTAAGTCCACAATGCTCAAAATTACACTAAACATATTACATTTGCCCCTGCCTTGGGAAAGGATGTGCCTGTAGGGTAAGGGCATAGAAACATCATCTCCCCATGACGGATAAAGTAGGGGCCACCAGTTGCTAGTTAATGGAAAGCAGCCAACTGCTGCTTCTGTTCCATTTCCTGCTACTGTGGATCTAATGCCAGAGACGCTACTGTGGAACCTTGGTTCCTGGACACCTACTCTATGATCTGAGAAAGGGTGAAGACAAACTGCAGGTGAAAAGATGTTCATCTCAGGAATACCCCTAACTACATGCAGCAAAGAAAGAGAAAGGACCTAACTGGTGATGGTAAACTACTACTCTTTTCCTGGGACTGCCATTGACTGAAGCACTTTATTGCTCCCTGTTTGGAGTTTCAGGCTTAATTCTCCCAAAAAGATGCTGCTGCTCCCTAAGAGGCAGACACAGAAGCAGACACATTCCATTTACTTACAGGCACTGCACACAAAGTTCATATATTGTAGTTCAATTGTAGTTGACCATTGTTTTAACACAGACATAGCTATTTCTTAATAGGCTTTCATTTCCTTTTCTTATTTGGGATGAAAACTGCAGACACGGATAAACTGCAGCTCCTTATACAACAGCAACTGCTTTTGAAAAACTTCTTGTCAGATACACAACAAAATTTTACACATATGACAAACAGTTACATAGCAATAGATGCCTTGGAAAAAATGCTTCTCAAGTTAGAATACAAAGCATAGAAAATATTTCCTTATATTTGTTTTGATAAAATTGTAATTTTACTCATGATCATTTGTTTCAAAGGCATATTAGTTTTTTTCTGTTTTTTAAATTCAGCTGCTGTTTTATGCCAGGATCTGAAGTGTGTTTTGTATCATCAGCCTTGAAACTCCTGATTTCCACAGCATGAAAACTGACATAATTTTTACTGCCTGATTGTCAGCTACGTATTTTAAAAGACACTTACTCCTTCGCCAAAAATCTTCCCTATCACATTCAGAAGAGCAAAGCATAACATGTTGTGAGACTGAAACCCTGTGAGGTTCTGCAGACAGCAGGCAAACAACCTGCTGACCCCACAGCACAGCTGAGAAAGTAAACAGTGCCTCAGCCGCTGGCACAATGAGCCCTCCGAGACACAGCAGGTTTCTCACCAAGTCAAGAGGTCCTGCCTAGCACACCTCCCATTAAGAGTCTTTTGCCTCATCTGCCTTTTTGAAACACATCTCTAGGAAAATGCTATTAACATAGTTAGTATTTTCCAACATGAGTACGGTTAATATTTTCCAACAAGCTGCCCTCAGATTCATGTCAATAGCAGACAAGAGACATTCAACTGAAAACAAGTGCGAACATTTTGCACCCTGGAGAAGTAAACTATGCCCTGTTCATACACACTGTTTAATTAATAATACAGGTTGCTGACCACTGCCTGTATTATTTCTTCCTTCCAAGTTGCAAAAATGCTTTGGGTTGAAAGGGACCTCAAATGTCACCTAGCTCCGACCCTCCTGCTGCAAGGCAGGTCACCTTTCACTGAACGAGGCTGCTCAAAGCCCCATCCAACCTGGCCTTGAACATTTCCAAGGATGGGGCATCCACAGCTTCTCTGAGCAACCTGTTCCAGTGCCTCACCACCCTCACAGTAAGGAATTTCTTCCTAACATCTAATCAAAACCTACTCTCAGTTTAAAGCCATTCTCCCTTGTACTAATCACTGCAGTTCCTGATGAACAGTCCCTCTCCAGCTTCCCTGTAGGACCCTTCAGATACCGGAAGGCTGTTGTGAGGTCTCCACACAATCTTCTCTTCTCCAGGCTGAACAGCCACAACTTTCTCAGCCTGCCTTCACAGCAGAGGTGCTCCACTCCTCTTATCAACCTTGTGGCCTCAGGACTTGCTTCAGAAGTATCATGTCCTTATACTGAGGGCCCCAGGGCAGGATGCAGGACTCCAAGTGGGGTCTCATCAGAGCAGAGCAGAGGGGCAAAAACATTTTTCTTGATAATTCCTCAAAAGCACATACGGGAATCATTAATTTCTTGGAAAAGATATTCTTACTTTATGACACAAATGAGAAATAGTATTTCACTTCTTTCTTTAGTGGAAGATTCGTGAGAGTTTTTCTTTTTTTTAAGGAAAACAAAGAATGCAGAACACCTTTCAAAATGCTTGCCTGCAGCATTCAGTAAACATAATATCTTTTCTTTTCTCCCCTTTCTTTTTTTTTCCCCTTTAAACAGGACATACGGTTTCCTTCTACCAAAAACTCACTGAAATATTTACCAAGTATGGAGCCATTAAGCAGTGCAACTATTTTTAGAATACAAGACACATGCATGTGAAAAATAAAGATACCATAGACTCATGCTTTAAAAAGAGAAACCTCAATTAAAGTCCAGTGGCAATATAAGATGCATCAGGCCTTATTTTCATGCTTGAGAAGACAAGCCATGCCATTCAATGTAATTACTTTTCAAAGAGACTAAAATTAGCCTCCTTACTTTGAGAAATAATTAAAAAGTCATATGAGCGGATACAAAAAAGACAAATGTTATATTCAGATGAATTTTTGAAACAGAACAGTTAATATGTTTCATACTAAAATCTTAAACCTGGAGCAAGGCAGCATTTAAGCAGTTCCCCCCTTTAATTGCATACAGTCCAGATTAGAAATGAAACAAATAAAAGCATCAGGATATAACTGATTTTATAACTACCCAGTTTTCCTATATTATTGGGACAAAACCTCATTTGGAATGCAGCAAAAATAAAAGACCCACAATTAGGACCTAAAACACTCCATAAGCCAGTTTCAAAGATATAGTGACTACTATTTTTTTTATTATAGAAAGGATATTTTATGCTGTTAATAAAATTCACCTTACCAATAATGAAAACAAAATTTAGCACTCAGTGCAGCTTCCATATGAATAATCTCAAACCTTCTATTTCAAAGTTTGCATATTTTTTTAGATAAAAGAATAAAAGCTTTGCAAAGGACAAAACACACCACATTTATTCTGAAAAAAAATAGACAGTATTTTTTTTTCATTCTGTCTATAATTTCTAATGCATTCAGCTATTTTTTATTACCCTGAGGTTATATGTGAAAATTCAGAATTTTTACTTCAATTATATAGCTAACTACTGTAGAAAAAGCTCTATCATCACATTAAAACATATCTTGACAAATTTTTAGTGGTGCCTAAATAAAATGGACCCCATAATCTGCCTTGCACATTCCTCAGAGAGTGAGATAAAAATCTATATGAGAAAAAGTACTTTTTTAGAGATTAAAAGAAAGAGAAAATATTTTCTGCTCTTCTACATTCACCAGGATGAAGCAATAAACACAAAGAAGAGTTTCATCTCATATCTTTACTTGTGTACATATTGAGAAAGCTTAATTAATTCTTTATTCTTATCTCATTAGCCAAGGAAAGAGGTGGAGTGGGACAAATAGAGATTAATTTGCACATACTGTAAGTGACATAAATGATTATTACACACACACCTCTTAGGAGCTGCACAGTACCAAGGAGCTCCTAAAGCAGTAAAGTGGCAGCTAAGACAATCTTTCCAGGGGAGTCCTGTGACTGACCATAAACCTGATCTTCATGAAGCACCGCTTTGCTTCATGAGGGGAGACACAACTACATCTTCTAATGTATTCCCTAATGATTTTAATAGACATATGAACCACACATGAAAGGATCAGTTTCCTGGAGTGAACATTTAAATACAAAAGATACTGACAGCTAAAGGAAGGCATTTCCCTCACAACTGCATAATAAATCTCTCAGTTCCTTGTTAGTCTAATCCCTGTGTTGGCAAGCAGCATATTAGAGGATGTCTCCACTCCACAGGATGGCTTTCAACTGCTCCAACTCTCTGCTTGCACAAACAGCTGCAATACCAGTTTCCTTTCATGCTCCATCACTACAGATGGTGAGACTCATACCTGGCAAACAACTCCCACAGCAGCTTGTCAGTGAAAAAGATGCACCTTCAGAGAGAACCTCTCACGTCTTTCTGTAGAAAGCAGCTGTGGAAACCAGAGCCTAAAATAACAGCTGCTCCCTGCCAGATTTCTTTGATAATTAGGTTTATTCAGTTTCAACCTTTGTGCACTCGCAAAACTCCTCTGTAACAAAGGCATAGCAGCATTTCTAGCAAGAAAACCTTAACTAGTTTCTACTGTATTTGAAGTCCTTTATTTCTGAAGGTGCCCATGTAAAATTAAAAATTTAGAAATACAGCACATAAAATTGCTGAACCTACTACTGTGCAATCACTGATTGTGCTGTTGTTACTAAATGAAAACAAAGTTAGCATTTATCACGAGGAATTATGTAAGAGAGATATAAAGCAACAAAAAGGGCTTAGAGAGGAAGATACTGCAGTGGATTAGTCTCTGGAAAAAAGTGCATAAATTTCATCCAGTGTTTTCCCTTCTTAAAAACATTTGCCCATTATATTTAACATCTGATCTTAAGTTAGAAAATTATTTTAAAAAATAGTTTCCACTCAAGCAATACAAAACAGTTTAAGCTTTTGTCCAAGAAGCTGAACTGTGTGTTCCCTAGAAGTATTTTATCTATTATACAGTAAATTGCAGTCAAAGACGGTATTATTTCATTATACTAATAACAAACAACAGTGAAGGCACACTTACACATTCACACCCATTCAGTGCAGTCAAGGTTTATATACGTCCAGGTAGCAGATAATAGATTTTCCCTTCTGGAAAAGAACTGCAGATGGACAAACAGGATGACCGGGAGCTGCACGACCCGGATACGCACGAGTTACACCACCAGCAAAGAGAAGGGATAGAACAAGAGTGCTGAGGGCAGTTCTGGCTCAGCTGGAGAATGCCACAGGCTCCAGGCTGAAGCCTGGAACAGCAACATACTTCTACACAATTTAGATCAACAGCACGGAGGAAAGCCTATCAAAGCACTGTTTCCCATTTTTCCTTGAGGAAAATGGTCTAACTGTAAACCGTGTAACTTATAAACAACACAGCTGAAATCTCAGGGCACACGTCTGGAGAAGACAAACAGTATCTACAAAACTAAGTCCCATTAGTTGAGAATTTTACAATACTGGACTATTTGGAACATAGTTTTATGACTTTTAATTCCTGGGTAAAGTTTGAATTACTGAAGTAACAACCAGAAAAACAAAAATCGCAGGAATTCAGGTTGAGAATCTACAACATACTAGACATAACCTGACAATAACAGAATACCAATATTTGAAACAGAAATGTTAAATGCAAACTATATAGGAAAATATCTGTATTTGAAGATGAAGCCTTCACTAAGAACACATACCTTGACCTGACACTTCCAAATATAAACCAAGTATGTAAATATTTTCAGCCATTAATTTAGCATTATGTATTTACAGTGTAGTGTATTCAATTTGTACCTCTTATCTAGCTAAAATGTCCCTCAAAATATTACTACATAGATGCCAAAGTATCTTTTATTGACAACAATTAACCAGTGTCTAAGGTAATTATGTCTAATTACCTTAGATATAATAAATTTGGTCATTAAACTTTGGTAAATTTCAACAGAAATTTAGTTTTTCTTCATTCCAGTTTGAAGTATCTCATAAAATGATACAGATACACACTAATAAAAAAGTCACTTTAATATATTCATTACACAGACTGAACACACAACTTCGTATATCAAAATATGCTATAGGTATTAATATAATTTGTATAGTTTTAATTTTTTCTCTTACTCAAAAGTTTGAACATGCTAGCTGTGAATGTGCTTTTTTCCACTGTACTTTATTTAACAGAGGAAGAGTAGAAACTATTACAATAAACATATGAAGCGCTGTTTTCTCATTCCCCAAGATTTCTTGGCTTTGTGATCCTACTAAGAACTGATTGTTTTGCTTGCTTCACGATAGCTATGAAATTTCCATAGGAACTTACACCATTAAGTACTGCAAAATAAATTAAAGTGTACTTTATACTGCACGTACACTTGAGCTACAGGTGAAAGACTCCTACAAATAGGGACTGAGGTTAATAAACATATCCAGGTCAGATTTAAATGACATATAATGAAATAATCAATAAAGTTCAAAACATTCAGGAAGCAAATGATGATGCAGAACCCAAACTGTGCCATTTTCCACAGTTCTATCAAGCAGTTGATTTTAATCAGTGGAGGTATCTTTACAAAACTGAATTCTTGATTTCTTGACCTTTCATATGACAGTTAACACCAAATCAAATGAGTTAAATTACAATGATGAATGTTCAAACAAGATGACCTGTGCCTGACTTTCCGATGCTGTTCGCTTGAGCAGCCTTATTTGGTCCAGTTCTGAATGTCCCACTGATTTCTGAGTTAGGGATTGCACTGAGTCAGTTATGTTGTATCTGCCAGGTTGATAAAAGCCATAATATTCTATACTCTTTTCCCCTGAGTTTTCCAGCACCTTCAGCTTCTGCCTGAACTGAATAATTTTACAGGTTAAGAACAGGATAACAGCACAAGCCAGAATGAAAAAGGCTAGTAAAATGTCAAAAGCTTGATTCAGCTTCTCAAACTGTTGTGTACAAATCAGGGTTGTTTTTAATGATACAGGAGCAGCATCTGTTGTAAACAACTGTTCTTCTTCTACAGTTCTATTAGTAGGTAAAATTTCTGCTGTTATTTGCACTGGTAATGTCGACAGTACTGTAGTTGCCTGTGATGGAATTTCAACAGCATATTCCTCATAGGGCAATGGGGTAGAAGATATAGCTGTAGTTCCTTCCCAGAAAGCAACGTATTTAGTTTTGGCACTGACAAACTGTTCCAGTGTGTTGTGCCTGTTCCCTTTATGCCAGGCCATCAGCAGAGTGGTAGCACTGCGACGCACGCCGACGGACCCCAGACTCGAGGCAGAGCCTGGTCCAGCCGTGGGGCCAATGCAATTCGAAAACTGAGCCCACTTCATATAATGCAAAGGTCTCCCACGCATACTCTGGGGATTCTGACAGTGGATTTTTGCAGAAACAGGAGATGATGCTAGCCAATTAAGTAACCCAAGCATTTTGCAGCTGCAGTTCCAAGGATTAGAATTTACCTGTAGATGAGTTAAAGATACTAAGGGCTTGAGCACTTCAGGTTGTAACTCTGTGATATTATTAAATGCTAAACTGAGTACTTTAAGTGACTGCCCCATTTTTTTAAAGGTACCGTTGCCAATAGTGGCTATTTTATTTCTGTCTAACTGTAGATACATTAAATTGTTCAATAAAGTAAAAGTGCTGGAATTTATATTTTCTAAATCATTATAACTTAAGATTAGCTGGCTAAGGTTGTTTAATCCAAAAAATCCATTTACAGCAATACATTTTAGATTGACATTTCTCAAAGACAGATATCTAAGCTTGTTAAGTCCCTTAAATGCAAAAGGCTGAATTGATCCAATGGGATTGTGAGACAAAGAAAGTCTTTCAAGATTTTTGAGCCTTCCAATAGCACTTGATGGCACAAGCGTCAAGTTGTTACCTTCAAGAAACAAATATGCAAGATTTTCAAGATGATGAAATGCTGAATCAGATATCCGTGAAATCTTATTATTGGCTAGGTTTAGTGTTTGGAGTCTTATCATTCCCAAGAAAGTCCCACTTCCAAGGACACTGAGACGATTTCTTTGAAGTGTTAAATATCTAACAGAAAGGAGATCACTAAATAATCCTCTGGGAAGAAAAGCTATTTGATTATTCTGAAGGTATAAAAATCGAAGATTGGAAAGGCCTTCAAAGATTCCTGGATCCAGGTGTTTAATATTATTGTTACTTAGATGCAAGTAGCAGAGTTTGGGGAGTTCCACAAAAGCTTTTGGGTGTACATACGAAATACTGGAGTTATCCATGTAGAGTGCAGCAAGCTTCTGAAGGCCTCTTAGTGCATTTGGAGTGACACGTGATATATTATTTCCACTGAGGTAAACAAGAACTGTTGTTTTTGGAAGGTTCCAAGGGATGCCCAAAAGCCCTGCATTACGACAGCTAACTTGTCTCCCTGTGCAGAGCTGACAAGCAGACGGACAGCCAAAAGCCTCTTTCTGAAGCAGCAACAAAAGAAAACAATTAAATATATACAGGAATGCTCCTGGGCAGAGTGGAGAGCTTTGCAGAACACACATATCCCTGTCTTTGGCCTTCTTACTCATCTCTGACTTCACTAGTAGAGATAAAAAGAAGTATATAAATATTATTAATTCAAATATATTCATTATATTTACTAATTACTATTAATTATTTAAATCGATGTGTACAGTCTTTAAAATATTAGCATTGCTCTCAAGATTGGTATTTTACATATTATCTTTTCATGCCAAAAAGCAGTTTAAAACTTAATCTTACTAACTGGACTACACTAAAAAAAACTTTTCAAAGTAAACAGACAATTAAATAAATGTACTACCAACAGAGCCAGAGAATATTTAACTGGCTACTGCATAAAAGCATCTAAGCTGCCGAAATAATAGCTTCTATTAAATTAAAAATACTATTTATCAACTACTTCTTATAGTTAACCATCACTAAAATGTTTCAAAAGCATTCAAGTAGAAATGCCAACTGTAAACAAGTTACCTTTCACTGGCGGTTCACTTACAATTTCAAATTTACTTTTATAAAGCTGAGTTACATTTAAAATACATTAAAGGAATTCCTTACCCCAAATCTGAAGTTCACTGTTTCCGTTATTTTGCTGTCTGCAGTCCACTGGACTAAGTTATAAGCTGACAGGCTACACTCATCTGTGAAACCTTTGGAAAGGCAGTATTGCTGTGTACTACAGTGCTCACATTTTTGCCCCACAGTTTGCAGCCGTTTGCTCAGGAAACTAAGAAAGAAGTGCCTAAAGTCAGGTTGCCATGGATACAGGAAACCCTGGGACAGGAAGCCATTTTATCTGTGCTTCAGAAGTATTGTTGGAAAGGAAATCTCAATGATTTGTTTCTAGAAAACCAAGAACCATCTCAGTCTGTAACTGCTGGTTTTGTAGTTTGGTTTTTTTGGGCTTTTTTTTTAACTGATTTAACTAGGAGAGCTTGGAAGAGTTTTATCTTATTTAGGTATAATTTTCAGAATAAAGCACAAGTATTTGTAACAGCACTATTGCACTACCTGTAACTCCCTTATCTTTCAGCCAGAATCTGAAACGCTTTATTAAATCAGTAGCGACACATACACTGTTCGCTGTCTGCAGAGCCAAAGTGCTGCCACATGCACATACATTCCAGTGGTTCAGCTGAGAGGGAAAAGACACACACTCTGGAGAGAAGAGCCCAGTGCCTCCTGCCCCCTGGCAAGGCACAATCTGGCAGCAATCCCAGAGAAACCTGTGAAATCCTAGAACATAAGACCCACAAGATGTGGTACTACACTGCTTTATGTACTTGCTGTATTTTCGACTCGATCCAAGCACTTTGTTAAGTCTCACTTTAGGCCACCCTTTTTAAAGCAAATTTATCCACAGAGAACTATGGGACGGTTTCTGGTTCTGACAGCCACACCTTTGGTGCACAGCTTTCATTTCCTGCAGTGTCGTCCCCTGTGCAGAACAACGCTAATGGGCTATAAATATCCCTCCTGCTTAAGGACCGGAGATTACACACACAGTTTTATCCACCACAGGGAAGAAATACTTGCAAAGTCCAGTCACATCATCAAAGGGGGAAAGGGGACATTAAGCCTACAAAGAGCAATGTAACTGTAATCCCATGATTTTACTGCAACGAGACCTTCTGCTCAGCAAAAGAAAGACGACAAAGCCCATCAGTAGCCATAGCCAAAAAAGAGGCACAACAGCAGGAGAATCAAGTCCCTTCAGCTACAGTGATCTCACACAGGAAGCATGAGTTCACATACGGGGTGAAATGTTACCCAAATGTCTTTGTCTATATAATCCAACCTGAAATGCAGGAAACACATGAGAAAGGGAAGCAGAATAGACAAGGACATGCTTTTGAAGAAGCTTTCTTCCAAATATCTTGTCTAAAATAAGAAATCAGTAAGTAAAATTGGTTCATGGGCCATTTTAGACAAAGCTCGTATCAGTTACCACCCAGAATTAGAACTGTACTTGTTTATTTTTTTCTGAGACCAATAGATCAATAGGAAAACTAATCGCTCTTTAGACTTGAATATTTATTTTCATGCTTACATCTTTTCACAGTATTTAACAGAATTGTTGACATAGAGAAAAGTAAAATAAGATGTCCTGTCATTTACTTAAAGGGAAAATCCTGTATAGTTCACAGGAAGACTGGTGAAGCCTCCTGGATGTGGGGGACAGAACAGTAACTGAAAAAGATTATCCAGATCAAGTAGAGTCAGATGAGGGGAAAATCAGAGACAGACCAAAAATGGAAAGTGACTTCAAACAGGAAATTATCTTCCACCTAAGCTTCACTACCTATAGTCTATTTATACTGACCCCATATGTGTAAAAACAAAACAAAACAAAATAAAAATATTATTCTTCCAAGGTGTGCTGTATGAAACAACCCTTTATAGCTACAAGAAGTTAAGTCAAATTTTAAAAAAACATTTTAAATGGCAAATGTTCACAGAGCTCTCTTTTTGCAAAATGTCAGAAGTACCACATTTTGCAAAACAAAAGGAATTAATGAAGCTCCATGGTATACCAGATAGCATGAAAATTTAGAGGAACCAGTAGAGCAGTGACCAGATAAAAGAAAGCTGATGACCAGTGAATGTCTCTGTGATCTTGCTCTGAAAGTACCTTATGAATATTCACAGAATTTTTGTTGGAACCATAGCTCCACTGTGGCTCTGAGCACACTGCTGACCCTTCTGCTCTTGAATCCAATGCCTAAAATGGGGGAAAAAATATCCTAATACAGATCACGGCTCCTTCCATTCTGCACTAGGAAATCTAGAGAAAGTTCTGTTTTACGCTTTGGAAATACTGCACCTGAAGGCCTGCATATCTGATTGCAATGTAATTTAGAGGTATTATTTCATTAATGCTACATATTGTTAAAGTATCTGAAAGCGGTATCTGTTCAGAACAAGATGCAAAATTATATGCCACATAACTGGTATCATTTTAGGGAAAACCATAAAAAGGCTGTAACTGTTACACATGTAACTTGGATCAGCATTTCTCAAATTGGCTTGTACTTAAACAAGAAAATTTATTACTTTTTGAAAACTGTATGAAGAAACCCAGGAAATACAACAAGCTTAGGCAGTTCTCATAGCAGTATATGTTATTCATTGCCAATTTTGTTCTGCAGTGAGAGAACTGCTAGCTTTGTACCTGAATACAGCTTCACATGGTAACAGAGAAAATGATTTTTGAACCTACAAGTGAATTTTATCTTAATATACTAACATTAATGAAGTTACTAATACTATTGGCTTTTTAACATTAAAATCTAGTTCAACAATGACTCCTTGTAAATACAAGCATGAAGCTCGAGTAACCATAATTTGTCAAATCGTGCATAAAATGATGGGTTCAAAGTAATTGAAAACATACAAGCACAGCATCCAAGTTATATTAAAGCCAATATAATGAATTTTAGGTAGCACAAAATAATCATCCAAATCCCACTTATGTATAGCAGAAAACAACAAGTCCAAAAACAGAGTCCAACGTCAATTTCTGAGAAGGGATTTCATGCTCATAATCACTACAAAATTATGTTAAAGCTCCCAAATGAGGACAACCAATTTTTAGCACTGTATTCTTTTAAGCTTGTAAGAGTGAAACTATCTACTGCCTTCCCATTTTATATTCAGCAACTATCTGCTCTTGCAGGTCTTACTTTTTTCTCCACAGGTAGGCTATTGTACAGCTTTATTTTTCAAACACCTACTTTCTTCTGCCCACATTATCTCTAGACATGAACACAAATCAAAGTAATTCAGGTACTAAACTACTGCTTGGGTAGCACAGACATCAACATTTAATTAACATCCAGTAGGCAGGTGAACTGTTGACACCTTATTAACTTACCAGATCCCAAAACACTTTTCTGTTTTTCTCATTATCTAGTTCATCTAAAAATTTCTGATTGTCTCAACTATTGCAGATTCCTTCTAGTATTTCATATTTCTGTTTAAGTAAGAATCCTGGCTTGCTGCTTCATTTCCTGAAAATTTCTCTTCCACAGCTTGAAAACTACAGAATTATTTTTTCCATTGAGGATATGAAAATAAGTTTCCATTCTATAAATCTAATTTGACCTTAAACTCCAGTAAAATAATATGAAAGAAAGCTCTCGTGAAAGTAAAAGCTCACTTTGAGAAATTTTAAGAATGTATTTCTTCTCTTTATTCAGAAAACTAAGTCTTCTATGGAGCAACCACTAGGTTTGTGAATGAAACAGTAACATAAAAAAGGTTGGCCATGAATGTAACCCACAGATGTGATATGCTGACAATAACACCATAGCTTTAGCCTTTACTATTCACTGCAACATTTAGCAAATTCTGTTTAAACTATAAAAGCATTAATGTACTCAAAATGAATGCAATTCAAACCAAAAGGTCCAAAGAACTCAAAGTAATTTCCCAAATTTCTATTTCCAGAAATTTAATCAAAACTAAACCCAACACTCTGTCTGCTAGTTTAGGAGACAGGATGGGCATACACTTGGCATTAGCAACTGACAGCTCCAGATATTTAACAAAAAGAGAAAATTTCAACAATTCCTAACAACTACTACAGAGAATACCCATACACAAAATACAAAAGCTATTTCTTAAAAATACAAGCTTTCTTTATACTTAGGCACTTTTTTAACATCAAAACTTGATGTTTTGCTTTAAACCCTTACTTTCTCATTAAATTATTTGAATATAAAACATTATTTTTCAAGACAGTACTTATTTGCAGAAGTTCTTGTAGTGACAAGGGTTGTGGTGTTTATCACTTCTGGTATCTTATCATAATAGTCTGGCACTGTTAAAGAAAGTCACCAAAAAATCTCAGCTACTTTCTGGCAGTCTCAAATTCCACAGAGTATAGCACAGAGATAAGCAGATGTACAAAAACAGCTCAGAACAAATCCAGGTGCAAAAACAGCCCCAAATCTATGTTTTGGACTTTTTTTTTTTTTTTAATTTTGTTAAAATCTTGTGACTTTTACACATTTTTACTAATATGCTATACTTCAGTCACTACTTATTCAATATCTAATTTGCAAACATGTAAACCATACATTGCAAAGAGTTTGAAGAAAGCTAGTTAGTCTGTTACCTTTTGCTGTCTTTTATATAATTAAAATGTTAAATTTTAGGGTAAATCATAATTTAAATAGTTTCAGGAAAGACTTCTGAAACTTTTTATATAGGTCATAAACAAAAAACAGGTAGCAGCAGCAACCAAACCCTTATGACTAGAGTTTCTTTTTTTGCAACAGTTTAGTTGCAATTAGTGACACAATTCTTTGCCATCACTTGGTACATCTTTCTTTGACATTAAGGCTTAAGGGTCTTAGGGGAAAAGATAATATGCTCCTGACCAGTCCATACTAGCAATCAAGTGTCAGAGAAAAACTGATGGAGACTATGAACAAGAAACATTTAATGAGTGCATCCTTTCGCCAATGCCATAATGTGACATGCAATTAAAGGAGTTGGCAGTGCTCTGTGTAACCTTCTGAATTATGCAGACTCTGATAGTCAGACTAAGACCAAAGCCACATTTTTCATTCTTATCATCAAAACTGCACTGTTACCTGTCAGGCAAGCTAAATCCAAGGCCAAACACTGATGACAACTGCAAAATTATAATTTAAAGAGCTCCTTTAAATGCTAATAGTCTATTAGAAGTGTGGGTGAGCATATCTTTAACTAGAGGGATTAAAAAAATGGAGGGGAAGATAAAACAGCTTCAGAGTATTATCCCTACAAAGAAAGGAGGACGTACAAGTAATTATGTAAGAAATTCTGACTTCATAAATGAGGACATAACTATCCTGAGGAGAACATGACATTTTATTAGACACTTTCTTGCCATTTACTAACATTACATACAGACAACTTTTTGAGAGGAAAATTAAAATTTCTAAGCAATTTTAACAAATGACAGAGGCAAAACTCTATAATAACCTAATGAAGATTTATAATTGCATACTGTAAGTACCTACACTCACAAAATGCCAATTATCTAACTGGCAAAACTCATACTGGCTGACATATCAGACTTGATAGACAATGAGAAAAAGCAGACATTCATTTACATAATGATTAGAAACCTGGAGAACCTCTTAACCCTTTCCCCACAATACATAAACATATTTGACTCAAAGGGGTAAAATGAAAACTGCTCCTACTCTGCTCCTACTCATGTACCAGAAATTAAAATGAAGATAAATTAAAATACTTTGTATTTTAGAGTCTCCTCTACTTTAGAGTGGTACCACTCTACACAGGTAGGTCCACCAAAAACGAGCCTATCCTCAAGGACCAAAATTAGTGGCTTGTTTTGGAAAGGACTGACTTTGAGCGAAAGTAAACTTGGCAATCTTCCATTCAAGAGTGACAGACATAGCAGAAATAACACTCACCTGCAGAAGGGGAGTGCTTAGCTTTCAACATGGTGTCAAACGCTGCCTCTGGGTACAGTTAGGGACCACCCCACACTAGGCTGATCATCGACACTAACATTTCCAGAATCTTTTTCCATTTCTTTATTACAGAATAAATGTTCCTATCACTCTTTAGCATCTTTCAGTGTTGTTTGAGTTCTACTAAAATACACACAACTGTAGGAATAAAAAAAGGTATCTACTTTGCTAAATAAATAATTAAAAGCTTTCAATATCACCCAAGAAGGACATTCCAAAACACTAACACTGACATTACACTGCAGTAAGCAAGCTAATTATTTCCATGTATATATATATATATATATCTCTATATATCTCTACAGGAGATGGGGATATAGTACAATTTTAGCCACTCTGGCATCAGGAACTACAAAGGATGCTGAAAATCTCAAAATGCAGAAACCTAGATAGTGGTGGGGGCCCATACATTTTCCACAATAAACAAGAGGTAGAATGCTGCTACTGACCATATTCACTAGGCACTATTTTAGAGACCAGGGGCACATCTAATAAAACTCAGCTCAGTCTTGAAGAGCACTCCTGAAGCTGAATGTTCACAAACAAGCCACTAAGACTTTAGACAAGCTCAAATATGACTGAACTAGACCAGGAAATCATGACATTTGTGAATTTACTCATCCATGTTGCTGTCACATCTCGTGTCTCACGCTCTAGCTGAGATACAATTTTCCTCCAAAAACCTTCAAGTCCTTGCGTGTTTTTCAAAAAGCCATTCCTGTTAGAGCTACTGTGTGTCTATCTCCACTTTGCTCATGTACTGAACATGGAGACACTAACTCCACAAGTGCATCCTTACTGCCTGAATATCACTGCACCCTTCTGTTATATACAACAGCATAAAGGCAAAGGTCTTTAACCTATTTTATGAAATAGTAAGGCTTTTAAATAAATGAATGGAAATGCACGTGGATGGATATGAGTGACAAATAGGCAGTAAGAATACAGAACATGGAAAATATTGCCAATGCATATATCTGTCAAACACAAAAAAACACTAACAGTGATTGACCACACTTGGATAGCAAATGCAGACAATTATATAGCATTTAATTTGGGCAAACCCCTAAGTAATATCAGGAAATTACCATTCCATGAAAAGGTGCTGCAACACACTAATCAGGAAAGCAGTAGTTATTGTTCTTTTTTAATATGAATTTCTAACCACTGACACGATGTGCAGCTGTGGGAAGATAAACAGGATGCTAGATCGAAGGACACACATACATGATTAAAAGCATGATTAAAATGCAGCACACTCCTGTTGGTACCAAAAGCATGCCATTGCGTCTGTCTCTGGATGGTACTGCTTACATGAGAAAATCACAGTGTGGCTAATAATTTGTCACTTTATAACCTGCTTAGTCAAGCTAGTCGGCCCCAGAGCCACTGTGAACAACTGCTCTGCAGTGAATCCTGTATCATCTGCTCTAAAATCCTTCACTCATGACACTGTCAAAGGTGCTGTACTTGAAAGAGAAAATTATTTGTGTTATATTGGTTTTAAATTAATAATGATGGAAGTTTTACCTTCCCCTAAAATGCAGAAAGTCCCAAGTTCCACATATTTGTAATTATAAACGTGATCACTACCTAGTGAAATACCTAAAATCTATGAAGGAATACTATAGAGTTTAGATGTAGAATAAATAAGGTCACTGTTTAATACTTACCCCAACATTTTATCCATAAAACAACTCTGAGGGAAGAATGAGAATACACTTTATCTTCATTTTCCCCCCACTATTTTTGTCTACTCCCTCTCTTTCCTCTCTAAAATAAACCAGTGCTTCAGCCAGAGGCTAGACGAAGCAACTGGCAAAAGGAGGAAAATTCTCAGGAAGTGCTAGACACAGCATAGACGCCTATTTTCTTTACAGCAGAACCTTGAAAATCTGAGCTTGCTTCTGGTACCAATCCTGACCATCACAGAGCAGAAAGCTGAGGGAAGAATCTCACCCTCACCTTGGCCTTCCCAAGACAGCCCATCAGACATCCTCAGAAGACAAAATTCGGTTCTGCCTCTCCAGCTGAGAAATCTTGAACTTACCTTTGATATCCAAAGTAAAATCTAATCAGGAAACTGGTTAGTGAGGCATTCCAACAGGAAAAATTACTTTAGCTCTTCTTGAAAACACTTACATGAATCAAAACATTTTGTTTAAACACTGTATTATATTTAAAACATTTTTGCTTCAACTGTGCAAAATGGACTTGCACAAGAAGCCTACAGATACAGGATGCAGCAAGTATGTGTACTACAATCCCTGTGATATGGCAAAACCAGAGTGACTCACATTGCTCTAGTAAAAAACCAATCAATTGACAGAATCCATTTCACGAACTCCATCTGAAGGTAAGTTTGGCCGTCTATCAATTGTATAAGTGAAATTTTCATAGCTTTGACATAAATATGTCCACTAAAGAGAGGCTTTTTATTTGAGAAGCAGCTTCTTAAAAGATTTGAGTAACTGGAAAAGAAAGCTGTCATTTGCAGAAGGTTTTATTATGTTAAGGACTGCCAGAAATAATTGGCTTTTACAGCAGGAAATCTGGAGCAGCTGAAGGTAGTCCAAAATAACATGTTATCTAAAGGAATTTCTTTTTTTCCTTCCTCTGTTTAAAAGAAACTTCACAGGAAGACAGATGTAGTTCACCTTAAATTTTAGCTAACACCTCTTTAAACACATCTCAAATACACTTAAAAACAACATAATACTGTTACGTTTACTGGGAAAAAACCTCTCATAAAGCAACTGATTGGTTCACCTTTAGTTAGATGGTTATCCTGATTATCTACCTGACAAAAAAAGGAAAATTCCTGTGCATTTAAAAAGCAGTGAAGTCTCTAAGTTATACATAAGTGTTCCTTGACTTTTTTAGATAGTGACTACATAGTCTACAGTTTTGACAGATACTACATATTGTACAGATATTGACATAGCTTTTAGGATTTGGGAGCAACATCTAAATTCCCAACAGACAATACTTAAAGACTGTTCAGGAAATCCAGCAGACTAAAGGTAAACTCATGCAGTCTCATCTTCCTGAATGTCAACCAGATAAAAATAATCAGAAGGTAACTATGGACTGAACTCTCAGGTAAACACGAGTTATACATGAATTCTAGTAATGACAACCTAGAAGTCAGTGTAGTCAGCATTTTAATTTAAAACTTCCATTTTCTGTGTATATCCAGCAATGATGATGGCTCCTGAAGGGACAATAGTAACATCTGCTTGCTATAAAATCTATAGTGCAAAAACTGTTGCACAGCAACAACACAGTCTTTCACAGAAACTGTTCCTTTTAACGTCATAAAGGGGAAAACCAGGATGAAAGTTCAGATCACCTACAACAGGAAAGAAAACTGAACATTGTTCCTTGGAAGGAACACCAAAATACTAACATGACAACTAAAGCAACTACTTAATCACAGATGAGAGAAGCAGATAGTTCAGAGCTAATGGGAATCGACAAAAAAATCTGCAGTGCTGGTTCCTCACTTTTACTAAATGAGATTTCCTATGAAATAGAAGAAAGGTTACTATAATGGTATGAAGCCAAATAAGAAGTTAGTATAATGTAACACAGATATTCTATCCTTTTAAGTTTCTCTTGGGAAAAAAAAAAAAGAGTAAATAAAACTACTTATACTGGAATATTTAGCCGCAGAATTGTGAAATACTTTAAAAACCATTCCAAGGGCTTTTGGAGCATTCTTATTCAAGGCATTGTACATTTGCTTACCTATTCAATGATGGCAGAAGAGAAAGCAATGCCAAAGCAGAAAGTTTTCTTCTTTCTGGCTGAGTGATGTTATCCATCCGATCAACCCACATTTCAATCATGTTACCAAGAATTTGGTCCACCTGCAATGGGAAACACAACATTCCTTTTCAGTTACAAGTACACCAGCATGTTTAGAAAATAATTTATTTCAATTTTTCTACCAACTAAATACATTATTTAGTCTTGGAAAGACACTATACAGTTGTATACCTGACAGAAGTAGCAAGCAACAGGTACTTTTTAGATTTTCTATGACAATGCTTCCAGGCCCTGAACCCTCCATACCATTAGTTGTAACCCAGATGTTTGAAATGCATTTCATTTATGGAGAGGGAACTAATTCAGGACAGTGAATTATTCAGTTTTCCCCTAACAGTCTCATACAGACAAAGCACATGGACTTACTCTGTTTTACCTACACAGTGACAAATTTAAAAAGAAAGAAAAGAAATACTTGTCGTTACCTGTTTGAAAACTGTATTATACCCCAGAAAAGAAAATTACTAAAATTTCACTTAAAGACATAATGGAACACTTGTAGCAAAAGAACCTCAGTAACTTCAGCTGTGAAACTGTAACACAATGAACCCAATACTCTAGAAACTCAGAGGAGAATGATTAGGCCATTCTCCATCCTGCAAGACCCATCAAGACGGCACAGGGAAAGAAATTCTCACCCTACAATCACATGTGAACTCATGGCTAATTGTGCGATGGAGCAGGAAGACAATTTAAGGACTATACAAAAATTTTAATCGGATGTTTTAAGTAATTACGGGGATATGTAAAAGTTTTTACAGGGTGCTCAGGGAAAAGAGAAAAGGAGGGGGAAGAGCCCCTTTTCGAGGTGAACTGGGCAGGAACGAGCATGGATAATCTAGGGAAAAGTTTCTTCAGGTCAAAAGAAAGCAAGACTTCCCTATGTAATACAGCTGAAATACCGAGACACAAAAAACTCAAAAGGACAAAAAAGGACAATAAACCTTACCTCCTGACCCAATTCACATGCCATCTGGCTCAGAAGTAAGGAAAAAAACCTTGCATTTTGTAGTAAAACTCTACCCATGATCCCCAGATAAGTAGACATCACCACTGGGTATCTCTGAAACAAAAACGAACCAAAACAAAAGGTGCTTAGTGTAACTAAAAGAAAAATATTTGACACACACAACAGCAATACATGGAAAATCCTTGTATGCAGCCCTTATGTCTTTTACTATATTTTAAATTATAAATTGCGATTTAAGGGCCTCTAGCAACAGAAAACCGAGTGAGCAATCTTTACCAGAGTTCTCAGTTCTTACAATATGAAAACCATGGCAATTTAAAAATCTATTTTGTCCAAACAGCCAAGACTACTTGCCAGCTGACTTTAAATTTTAAAACCTGTATCTTAAGGAACTAACAGCTTATTGTACTGTTAAAAAATTAGTTTTGAAGTTGATTATGGTTCTAAATTTCTGCTTACAATTTCAGTAACATTAAGAACACTTAGTATGTATGAAGTTGTTACTTTTTTCAGATAGAAACTAATACATTTGCCAATAACTCATCTGCAGGTGTCTCAAAATTAACTGGATACTGTAATAAGTTCATTAGTTTATAATCTTTGGTTAAATTAAGCACATAACAATATAACTGTATTTTGCAGAATTGCCTACTTGAAAAACAAAATGCCAACATTTACCTGAAAATGCTAACCCAGATTAATACACTTGGAATAGGGTATAATGAATTAATTAGTCTGAAATCAGAAGACATTTTAATAATCCACTCTCTATCTTTGTGCTTCATACAGCAGAAAGTACTTTGCTACATAGTATTACTTGACTTAAATTTGGAAATCTTATTTAACTCAATAATTGGAGCCACATATTGATATTTGAAAGTCTTCAACTGGAAAAAACAAAGGTTTTGATCAAAGAAGTCAAAAAGCATGAAGAATTCCACCCACTGATTCCTGCTAGAACTGAAAGGTTCAACACAGTTAAAGCATATTGGATTTCATTTGTTTTCATCCAATACAGAAGTTTTTTAAATAAAAAGAGAGAAAAGAGAGAAGTTAAGACAACCAAGCCAGCAAAATCTTAAATACTCTGTCTCACACAAAGCATTCTCATATCCTTCAGATCTTCATATCAGATATGCCAATTAGGAATAAAAGGTCAAGTTGATCCTCTCCTGGTCCAGTTTGTTTTTCTCTGGTCCAGGCACATTTTAAAAGGAATAGTATGTTCCTTTAAAAAAAACACAACAAAAAACTCCAACACCTAGTAAGGATTAACTAGGCATAGAGCTACAGCCCTTAAAACTGTTAATAGTGAGGGAACAGCAGAATAAAATTTGTGCTGTTTTTATTAAAATAAACACTGTATGACAAAACAAGTGACAGATATGTTGGTTTTTATCTTGTGCTACTGTGTTATTTTTATAGACTTTCAAAATAGATGTCAAAAATCTATCAGATGCTCTTAAAACAAGAGAAAGTGCAACATCAATATGAAAAAATTGGGCCAGATAATGGAAGGTACTGTCATTTTCAAAAGGAAAAACAGAGAGTAGTTAAAGTAACCCTTACCTCCCCATCTATAATCCCCCTGAATACTGATGGCAGAAGGGGTTGAAACATTTGAGGACCCAGCACAGGGTTGACTTTTAAGACATTTTCGACAACCTTAAGAACAAAAGCAAATTAGACAATTAGTGAGGTACATTCATAAATGTTAACTGAAGCTTTAAAACCATGTGCACTGGTATACACAAATGAAGTGCACATAGGATGTTTACTGTTAAATACCAGCAAACCCCAGATTTCTGAAACTATATTCTAGTATTCCGCAAACCTGATCTGCATAAACACACCCGGTGAAAGCTAACATGCCAATGAAACCCATCTAGCCAAGCACTCCACAAGCCTCCCCATGGCCCAGGCAAAGTTGATGAGATGGTTTGGAAGATGGGACCTCGTTAAGGTTCCAGGAAAAGCAGCAGACTGAGGTGGTTGACAGAGCAAAGCACCAGCAGTTCAGGGCTTACTTCCATAGCTTTGTCTTGTCACTTTTTTTGAGAAACCTACCCAGCTCTTTGCAGACGTGCTCTCAGAGGTGCTATTCTGGGTACCCTGCTCTGGTTCCCAATGTTTAAACTTTTTACCCTTTGTTTTTCAGCTCCTTTTTCCCCCCATGTGCTGTTCCCTGAAGTAACTGGTTTTCCTGCCTTCTTCAGTTTCCCTTTCGCCCAGATGTTTGTGCTCTCCCCTTGTACCCAGATGGACATGGGAAGAGGCTGTGAGAATAATGGGCTGAGAGCTGCTCGCTCCTACTTCCAGGGAAAGACAAAGACCACACATGTATAAACACACTGATGTGCTTATAAAGTACATAAAAGTATCATAAAGGTACCTCACTTAAATACTCTTAGTCTCCACTGACTTTCACCTCAGAGGAATTTCCACAAAGACCTACACTTCTGTGCTCTTGTCCTAGCTCTCCTGAATATTTTCCTCCTTTTTGAACCTTGTTCCTACTAGTTTCATTTAATACTCTATTTTTTGCCTTGAGAAAAGTGTTACGCAGTTGACCCGTTTCAATGCCTCTCAATTTTGCAGACCTTTAATATGCAGTGGTATAAAAGAAGATCATTGTATACAGAGGTAAATGTAACCTTTCCCCCACTCATCTTTCTGGGTACTGGAAGTTTTGGCCAACTCATTTGTTCCTTGCACAGTATTTTCAAACCTTTTATTGTCTGTGTCAGACAATTAGAAAACCAAGTCACATCAAGCCTCAGCAATCTTGCAATAATTTGTCTTATCAGTCCAAATTAGTATTTTTTAACCTTATTAATTTATTCACTGTTCTAATGTCTACCTTCAATCCAGTCAAAGCTGTTTGTAGGAGACTGTTACAGAAAACACCCCTGGGTGTTTCGGTTCCCAATGCTTATCCCAGATATATTTATTTTTGTTGTTTAACAAGTCAGCATAGTGAAGCCTGACAGAACTTTTGCTTTTTCTAAAAATATTTAAAAGGATTACAGCTCACTTATCCCTCTGGAATCAAGAGGGCATACTAGGAAGTTGTTCCAAGTTTAGCAGAAAAATCTTGCAGCTAATGCTGCAAGACCCAAGTGAATAAATGATTTCGTATTAGCAGCATAATTCTATTCTAGAAATCTGATTAAAAGCTGCTGCACAAAATATTTGCCCAACTATAGACTTTAAATAATATCAGTGATAGCCTGGAATTGACATTTTAAATTTCAGAACTAGAGTCCTTAAACTCCTCACAGCAGTAACTACAAACAGGGAAGACTATCAACTTCACCAATTGTTTTCTGTCCTGGATTCTGCAAGCAGTTGTGTGACCCAAAGAGACAGGTGGGATCCTACTTATATCCTCCATTGCATTTACAATTAATTGAATTCCAGTCCAAGTTTTCATAAGCAACACAGAGCTGCCTGTTAATGCAATCACTGGAAATGTAAGTAGTAGTAGTAGTACACTACAGCTACTACTCAGTTATCTTTCAATTTTATTTCCTGAAACTCTTCAAAAGACACATTCAAAGTATTGTTATTAATATTTCAAAAGCTTATGAGTTCCACAACACCATTTGAAGGTTATGTGAAAATACAACTTTCCAGTACTTCGAAAAACCTTTAGCAACTCTATTTAAGCAGTTCTGGCCAGTATAATAGCAAATGATGCCAAAGGCAAACAAAGACTGCTTGCACTCTGTGTCTGGTACAAATGCAAGTATGGGACACAACAGAATTTAATGGAGACCACACACACACAACATTTGATAAAGATTGGAAAAGTTTGCTCTCTACTCACTCTACACACATGCACAGACTTTAATAAATAGTTAAACTACCACCGACTGCAATGTCAGGATCTGCTAAATGCATTGGTTTCTTCTCCATGGTCTACATCCTGCTTGAAAATATTACATGTACAGACCTGAGTATCTGGATATTATTTTCATTATACTCCACCTTTAAAACTTGAACTTGACCTTCAGTAGTTATGTCCTTCAAAAGCTCACAAAATGACCTGCATAAGTCAGCAGCATACATCTGAAATAAAATGAAAAAGAAGGTATTACACAAAGCATTTTATATATCTGTCTATGTTTCAAAACTCAATTCCTTAGGGTTTACATACGTCCAAAGACCTAGTTTCTCTTCACAGATTGTATCTGCTAAAATGTTCATCATTCCTAAACTAATTAAAATCTAATCTAAGCATTTTGTTGAGTTTTTAACATTGCAGGACTTTTAAACAATCAAAGAACTTTCTAATGAAGAAGGTG
This sequence comes from Oriolus oriolus, assembly GCA_013400235.1. NCBI lineage: Eukaryota > Metazoa > Chordata > Aves > Passeriformes > Corvidae > Oriolus > Oriolus oriolus. Next base: position 40,559 of record VXBT01011631.1, read on the forward strand.
TGACAACAAGGCATTATATCTCTAGTTCAACTCTTGCTAGAATCTATATTCATCATTTTAATTTGGTAGGATAATTAGAGTAACTATTATTACCCAACATAGGACCTTTTCAGATATCAAACTACTAAATCAATTTGCATTAATTCTAAATAATAATATTTCTCAAATCTGATTTGGGTGTTCACTGTGCACCATAAAGAGTTAACATTAGAACACTGTATTTGTATACACATAAATGAATAAGAGTATAAATGTTTGTGTGTATGGTATGTTCCAAGATGAGAGAAAAAACAGTTTGCCAGCAAGGAACTGAGGTGGTAATACGAGTCTTTATATAATGGTAACATACCTGCAAAAATTCAGATGATGATAAGAAAATATAAGCATTGATGATCTTAAAGCAATTTTTGAGGTTTTCTGAACTCAGCTCTGGAAAAAACAGAAATCACAATTCAGAACCTGATCACCAAACCGAAGTATAACCAAGATGATTTGCTTCCAGAAGTCTTTTTCCTCTCACAGCTTATAGTGCCAGATGCCAACAAGTAGAAAAAAGATCTTAGATCCAGAGCCAATCAGGCTCTCTCTTCCTGCAGAGACAGTTACAGAAGTGGGATGACAATAGCTCTCATGCTCAAATGGAAGCACAAGAAATCCTATGACCTGAAAAGCCAATGGTAATTAAAAACTAAAAATAAACAAACAAAAGTCAGGTTTTAGATGCAATACTGGGGTAAGAAGATATTAAAGACAGAATAAATGAAACACATACTTTAGAGACCTGCAATTACTGATAAATTATCTCTATCACATTGAGTCAGTAAATGCTAACCAGAAAGAATGAAATAAAGATTGCAGTTCTGCTTGTCTGACCCAGATGCCACATCAAATGGCATTGAGCTGACAAACACTGAGCTGTAGGGCATAGCTTGAGTATTTCAGTGATGAGAGCATACCCATCTAAGAGACAGATAAACACAGAAGATGATATACAGCAGCAGCTTGGAGAGAGAAAAAAAAAGACATATCCTCAGGCACTACCTGTAAGACTGTTTAAGAAAAAAAAAAAAATCACTCCGGAACACATATAAGCAGAATTCACAGCAAAACCAAAAATTTCAAAGTTTCACGTGGATGTTGATACTAGTGCAGAAGGTCCACATTGTCTAAAAACAAGGCAAAAGACCAAAAAACCTCAAAGGGATGAATTTTCTTAAAACCAGTTTAGGAGACAAACTATTCTCAGTAAAGAAAGTGGACCTCGGCTCCATCACCTTTAAAATATCTAATAAAATCATCATGGAGAGGCAACAGGAAAATACTTTCACATGAATTTTAAATAAAATTCCTTTACCAGATGGAATCAGCATCTGGCTAAGACTTTGTATGTCTCCCACGGCTTAGATGAAACAGCCTGTATGAAAGTGTGGCTTATACCTAGCGATATTTACATATAAAAACTTCTACCAAAAAAGTATCAGACAACAGAAAACCATGACCATGGCTGCTTTTCCATTATAACATCTGTGAAGTTCTGGGGAGGTTCAGCAGATTTTCTCTTTTCCCCACCCATTAGGTAGAACATTAATATTCTTCCATTTGACATGGCCATAGGCCAGCTTTGCACTCATGAGTACATTCATGTCAGTACTCAGAAAGGTCATTTCTTTTCACCATTTATTTTGAGTATTTATGTCTCTTCACTTGAAAAGAGATCACCTATCAATCCAATATGTTCATCAAAAGATTCTCCTATATCTATGAGTTTAGCTTTAGTAGCATATTAAGAGTTACACACTGCGCTCTCCTTAGACGTCTGCACATGCATTTTTTTCTTTACTGCATACAACCATATTTGAAGTTTCAGACGCTGAAGCAAGTAGACCAATTGTAAATAAACGGTCATATAAACATGAAGTACTACTAAGTTTTCCGTAACTTTCTGTCCTGTGATTCTGTGATAACTGATGAAAGGTAATAAAATACGTGTAGCAAAAATTGTGCTTCAGGTCAAAAGGAAAAAACAGGTATGACAGATGCAATGGGAATGACAGAACTTCCCTCACTCATCTGTAGGTCAATATTTAGCAAAATTTTTTAGAAAGATCTCATGTTCAACTAACTACACTTAAAAACTAATTATACATCAATCCTCTTGCCAGGGTTTTGGATCAGAGGAGTTAGTCCAGTTCCAGTAATCTGATTTTTGTCAGTACCTTTACAAACACAGCCCATGCACATTAAACTCGATGCTTCTTGGAACAGGTATGTCTAGATTTTGACCATATTCTCAATGTGAAATTGTATCAGATTCAGTGGCCATTTTAAGCAGCCTCAGTGCAGAAATGCTTCCAACCTCAGAGAATTAATGTATTTCTCCATTCTGCATCATTCAATACATCACAAGACATGTATTCAAGAGGCTCTTCAACCCCTCTGTAGGGCAATTACATTTCAACAGAATTTAAACAGTAGCAGCAGTGCTGAACTAAAAACCAAGTATGACAATTATGCTGTAATAATTGTTGTACACCAGTGATAGCACCATAATGTTTGAAGGTCGGTCACTTATGCAAGTGAAGTCAAGCCTTCACTTCAAATGCAACATTCTGCTCCTGAAGGCAAATCTAATTGACTTGTGTAACTCCTCTGATACCCAGTTCCAACAGCAGTATTATCCTGAAATGGATACAAAATGATCTTTTCATAAGGACAATTATATCTGGAAAGGAAAAACTACATATTATTTTCAGATTAGTTAAAAAAGGAAAATCAAAAACATTTATATATTTTTCCCCTTTCAGTTCAAAAATCTCACATGAATTCTTCTCTCCCAGCCTTCCAGCTCTTCTAGTTTATCCATGTTGACCTCTGACATTCTTTCTGAATGACTTACATGCTGATGTAAAAGCTAAACATACCAGAAAAATAATTACATTACCTGTATATTACAGTAATTCCATTCAGTAAAAATAAATTCAGAAAACAAAGGTCAGGAGGTAAACATTCCTTACACTGTATTTTCAAGAACTAATTTTCTGGAGCATCTTGTCACTGGTTCTCCACCCTTCTCCAAAAGACACAAGCACGGTAATTATCTATTCAGAACTTCCCTTCACCTTATCTGTCCTTTGACTTTTACTTTGATGACTTCAGACTGAATTGAAAACCAGTCTCTGAGAGATTATCTTTTTTACCTTATCTCAGACAGTTTAGTCACACAAGACTTTGCAATTTTGACTTCCCAGTTAAAACACCTTGTTCTGACAGCTACATCATCATGCTAAGAAGGACAGGAAGAGTCTGACTTTAAGTGCTGCAAGTTTCAGGTGAATACTGCTACTGGTATACTGGAAAAACTCTGCTACAGGTTTAAGATTGAAGAGTTATTTAATTAACTAGCACAGCTGATCATCACTGTTCAATACATTTTCTTTTGCAAGATGCCGCACCTTTAATTGTACTGTTGCACTTGATTTAATTGAAGAATTTCTTTTTCAAGTGTCCTGAATGAAGTAGCTGCCTAAGGGGTACTGGATGCCAGTATTGTACTGGTCTTCTAACTACCATGTTTTAAAGTAAGGTTAGTACTAATCCAAAATTCCAGCTCTATTTAAGCATCACAATACCATGGCTGTGTCATGTGGAGGCTGTCTAGTCAGATTCCCCTGATGTCAACAGACAGAATTTGTAGGCAAAGAGCACACCAGAATGGTTTCCACTTCCTGGCAGAATGGGCCAGGAAAAAAATGATTTTGGTCTACAGCAATTAAAATTTTTGACAAACTTGACACTCAGAAGAAAAGTTTCTCAGAAAAATGCTCAGGAAGTAAAGTAGTACAGAAGCCTATATGACAAAATCACTCTGTGATTACACATCAGCTGCTGTGTTTTTGCCACTCACTCCCAACCCTGATAAAAAAAAGTTTGACATAAGCATGTTTGAAGGCTCGTCCTAAGGAAACCCCACCCAGCTCAACTGTACTACTTGCTCTACCAGCATAATACAGCTTTCACTTTCTGGACTAAATAACATCTCTAGAGAATGTGGTTTTTTCCAAAGCAGAACATCACTATTCTCCAGGATTCACCCATAAATTAAGGAAATCATTACAAGCATAGAACATTCCTGAATACCTCCACCTTTTGTCAGAAGAGTATGCCAAGGTTTCCATTCCTACTCATCTCTACTCTGAGAAGTATCACATGAGGACTGGGGAGAAAATATCAGTAGCAAACAGACAAGCCACGAACACAGAGTATTTCTGAATTTAACTCAAGCAGATTACCAGTGTGATAAACGGTGAAAATCACAGCCATTCATGCAGTGCATGCTTCTTGCAGCACACACTACCTCCAACTGACACACAACAGGAGGGCAGAAGGGTAGGTGTGTATTTATGGATGATGACAACAGTAAGTACTCAGCAGCTACAGAATTTTAGAGGTAGCTCTGGAGTATTTAACTACAAAACCACTACTTAACAGTTTTGTCATTAGAGATCTTGTATACAAGGAGAAATAATAGACATCTATTATTTCTTGCACCTTGCACCTACCTACCATGACGTAACTTTAGTCAGAATAAAATATTACGTGCTGAAAATAATTATCAATTAAAAGGCTAACTTCAGTAATTCTATGAACACATTTCTCTAAAAAAATTAAACCCGTTTGCTCTATTAGCTTTGCAACCTACAAAAGCACAGCTAAAGATCTAAACACAAACATATTAACATAATAAAATCAAACCACAGAATTTTTATACTCACTTCAAATATGAACCAAAAGCACTTGAAATATCAGTATTTCCTAAGCACTGAATGTTAATTCTCATTAAGTTTATTTTTTGTCAACAAACTGCTGTTTTTAATTTCAGTGCTTGACCCAAATGTTTATAGACATATTTAGGTAGTTTGAAAACATCCTACATTGTTATTAATTGATTAAAAGAAAAGCTAATAACTTCATTCTGGTTGTAAACAGAACAGGCAAGTATTCCATATAACCAATATCAATAACACTTGGCATATTTGGTGTTAAATTTCAGAAACTTCTTAAAATAATCTCTGAAATGATAAACTGAAATTTGTCTTATCTTTTGGGTACAGCAGCTTCAATTTGTTAAAAATAGAGAACTAGGGTAAGTAGATGATAAATATTAAAAAAGATGAGAAAGTTAGGCAATAAAAACCTGTTCCTCAATTTTTGTTATAATTTTGCAAGCTCCCATAGTACCTGCAGCCACAGGAGCACTGCTTAGTGCACGAACAACAAGCAGCAGGAAAAAACTCTGAAATCTTATTAGTAAAAAACTTACCAAGAAGGGCAGACATATTTTGAAATATTCTCAGGAGTTCTGGTGTAAGACATGGACTATTCTCCAATGTCACTAACCTAAGAACAGATTAAGCAAAATATTTCAGATGATGTACAAGTAATGTTGAGCAATCTTTCTGACAGACATAAAAATTTTAACTTCCAGAAAACATCTATATTATCAATGATGTGTAACAATTACCAGAAACATACTTCAAGCACAGCAACAGCCATAACAACAAACTCCTCAGTACAGGCACAGGTCTTGCCAAGGTAGGAAAACAAAGAAAAACACACTACTGTCTTTTTATAAAGACAACATAAGCTCTGAAATGCAACAGTGAGAAAGTCTAAGTAGCCAGCCAGGGAACTCAGAGAAGGTGAGTAGAGAGGGATATTTACAGTGCAAGGACAACGCATGTTGTGTTCTATACCTCAAAGGAGAAGATGTGATGGACCAGCTCACACCTTCACTTTATTTTTATGTCTGAAATGATGCACTGATTACCATATATTGTTTATAACAATTTAAAATTCCTGAGGTTTGAAAATAGTAGTTATGAATTAAACTTGCATCTAAAGGCACAGCAGCAAATTCCAGTTTTTTCCTAGATCTTAGGCATGGGACTACCATATTTAAATAATATGTCTGGTTATGTGAAATATCTTAGCTGTTTTCCTGCTCTTGGCTGAAGAAGCCATTAGAGTCCCAACTGTCTCTGCCAGCTACATCCAGATTTCTCTGATGCTCTAGGACATCTAAAAATATTCTTCTGCACAGGCATCAGAAGAGCAACCTCAAGATCAGTATTACTAAGAAGATACAAAATTCTCAACTGATACATGTAAAAGGCCCCTATCCTAAATTTTGAGAAGCTCTTGCACTTTGACTAGCTGCCACTAGCATTATAAATTTCAGTTTCGCTGTACATAGAGCAGATCGTTTGTAGGTTAAGTATTTGTAATTGAAATTCACAACTTAGATCTCATTTACAATTTAGATCAAAGGAATCACTCACTATTTTAAGACAAACTCTGTGTACTCCTGTTCTTAAGAAGTATGTGCTGACTTTGGTCCAGGTAACTATTCTCCCCTCTTACAGCATCAGCTGCACCAGAAACAAATAAATCAGGCTCATGGCAAACTGAGCAGAGTGTCACTTTTTGTTCTATGTTCAGTCACCAAATAGTCTGAGCTACAGAAAGTAACTTCTACATTTTATCCTTGTAATTTTGACAATTCCTGTAACTAGCTCTGAGATCCATTGGTTCACTGTTCTTCTCTAGTCAAGCACACCAAGTTTTTAGTTTAGCACGCACATTATAGCAAATCTAGACTTTTTGTCTTGCTGTTCATTATCGCTATCTTCAGTATCAACTGTCTGAAAATTAATTATAAAAGAAACATGACTAAAAATAGCTGAGTATATCAATTTCCTAACCTCCTGTCTTCTAAGAAAAGGTGTGATATAGGTGATGTCAAGGTAAGGTAACAAGAACATATCAATTTTAATATTCAAAGCTTTTTACAATTTTTTCTTCTGGGGATACAAAAATAACTGTTTCAAAATCAGATAGAAAACATTCTTACCACAGCTCTAAACCATCTTCCAGAAGATAGACATGCGGAGGCTGAGAAACATCTGTACTTAGTTGGATAACTGGAAGTAGAAAAGGATAGAGATTTTTGCTGTCTGCTCCGAGTCCCTACAAAATATATAAGAAATGTAAAATATGTCAAAAACCATAAATCAAGCATTTCAAAAATAGCATGGAAAATATTTACAACACTGTTATATTCACATGCAAACATGCATTCAAGAAATCAAAGGTTGAACTTGCTTCCATTTCATACAACAATAAAATAGTCTGATACTCCTAAACTTTCTATCAACATATCTTGAGTGGGTTATGATTTTTGAAAACAATCCACTTATCAATAGACTGCAAGAAAAAATGATAAAGAACATACACTCCTAAAAACATTTTTTCTTGGAAGAGTCACAAGTCCAACAAATACCAAAATGACTAAAAGATGAATGTTTTACAGATCAAGAAAAGAATTACTCTTGGGTTCTTACCATTTACAAAATAGTTTGACATATTCTAAAAATCAGGAGAAGGGTTTGTTTTTATAGCTACACAAAGATTCACAGACTGATGACAATAATTTAGTTTTTAAATGATCCATGAGACTTTTGAACAATTAAGAGTAAATTGGGAACTACTATCAATTACTGAACAGCATTACAAAATATCATAATATTGCTACTTAAGAGAACTGAGGCTAGTGGAATGCTGAATTTGCGTAATTCCTGTATTTTGATAATGGAAAATTTTAAATTATTTGATGTTTCTAAGTTGCAGCTTCTTTGTGGATTTATCTTTTTACTTAAACATGCCTTAAAAGAACTTCTATAAATTTGCCTCATCTTTTTGTGCCTACCAAGAGATACACCTTTTGTAAAAAAATACTGATATTTTAGGCTCCACAGGGGACAGAAACAAGAACTTCCATAATTCATTTACGGTAAAGATGTGTTTCCCCTTCATTTAAAGTCATGCCACTTTTAAAAGAACCTTTATTTCTCCTTCTATAATAATATTTGTCATTCTCCTTTCACTTTTTCTCCGCTGTTAACCTCTACAATACCATCCTCTTAAGTCATGCATTTCCACAAGTTCAAGACTGCCCACATATATAGTCTGTTCTTGTACAGACACTGTCCTAGGAGCACTTCTCTTGGTCTCTGCTAGTCCTACAACATCTTTGAGATGCAGCAGGGGTTGGAGAAAGTAGGGTGGCATACATCCATATTAAAGAGGTAGTTATCCTGCATGGACTCTGCAGGCAATATGACCATGTACTGTTTTATCATCAAGAAAGAACTGTAGTAGATACTGACAACATTTATGTGACTGTGATTCCTTACCTGGACGAGATGGATCAGGGTGGTTAGAATGGCACATCGTAGCATATTGTGCTCCTCACTCTGCTTCCAAAGGAGTGGTAAATACTGAACCAAACATCCTACGTATGGTCGTATCTAAAGTTCAGAAAACAAATTGGTTTCTTAATGTGGGAAACAAGACTAATAATTTATCCCAAGTATAGTTTCTGAAAAATATAGGAGCTGCTTTTGTCACAGTAAAAAAAAAACAGAGTTTGCTTAAATCTTTCTAAAACACCATATTCTTTACCCTGTGACTGAAGTAACTTCTGACTGCAGAGTAGTTTGAAAAGAACATATTACTTATGGTGACATTCGTGCATGGCAATCAAGCTTATGTAGTAAATAGAACAGAAAAAATATTTAAAACTTGATACGCAGAGATATATTCATATTAATATATTCTTCACCTAGACAGGGTTCTTAAACATACTTTAAACAGCATACTTTAAGACCAGAAACAGTCCCAGTAAAACAAAAATAAAAAAGCTGAATAACCTCTGAAGTTACCTATCCTTTGAGCAGGAGTTACACTACGTAACTTCCAGAGATTTGTCCTAGCCTACATTTTTTTTCTATTATGCTCTTCAATACTAAAAGGTTAATCTATTTGTCTTTGAAAGTATTTAATTAGGAATTAACCTAAACATATTCAAGGGTTCCTTCTCAACTTGTTTTTAATGCTGCTTCTCCAGATGATCTAAACTGCAGGGAAATCTGCTGTCATGCTGACTTTTCCTACAAGGGACAATTATGAAAGCTTCATCTGGCTCTCAGACAGGATTATTCGTAGAAAGACAATATAAGCTCAAAAAGATCCATTATCTCTGTCCTTAATACAGCAATACTGAAAAAAAAACCCAAACCAAATCCACCACAACAAAACCTGCGACAAAAGCAGTCAGCTATTCATTGTTTAATTCTGCAAAACTATCTTCAAATACTTTATGTAAAAGCTGAAGCACATACTTTAACACTAAAGTACTGAGAATTTATAACGTGAATTTGAAACCTGTCATGCAGTTAAGGAGAGTGCTGTAGAGGCAATTCTGACTCACACCAGCACTAACAAGAAATTACAAATTTAACTGTACGCTCCCTCGGAGTGCAAAGCATTTTTCCCCAAAAACATCTTTTCTAATACGTAAGATAGATTGAAATTTTAGTTCAGATATGAGACAATTAGAATAAATCACAAATAAAAAAATAAAATTGCAAGAAATGCCACAAGATCTGAAAATCCTTCTGTACTCCAAAAGCTGATTCAATATGAAAAATACATATTAATTTAGAAAAAGTAAGTTAACATTTTACACAAAAGATAAATGAGAACTGAAAAGAGAACCAAGTGCCAACAGTGCAGGCATTCTCTGACAACAATAACCAGTCTATTAATTGATGACATTTTCCTTCCACATCAAGTCCTCATCTGTGTTCTTAGGACAAAGCTAAAACTGAAATATATATTTAAAAAATACCTGCATATTGACTCTTTCAATCACACAGGACAGAACATGAAGAACATGCATTTTGGTGTCACATTGTGTTACTTCCTGAAGCAGCTGAAAGAGCAGTGTAAACATGGACTCCAGGTACTAAAAAAAAAAAAAAAGAAATACAAATTAGACCATCAAAAATACAACTGGTGACATGAACTGATAATTTAATTTTCCTGTATGCTTAAAACTCTAAGACATCCATAAACTTTGAAAAACACAAAGTATGCAAAATGTTACTCTTTCACCTGGAAAAAGCACATTAGTAACCACTGCCTAAGCAAGCTAAAAAAATTCAGATATGCTCTTACACAACAGTTCAAATGTGATCCATTTGAACGTATACCATTTTCATGTTTTGGTACGTGTAAACACGATTTCACGGGTAAAATAGGTTATCTCTCCAGAAGGAGCACTTTGTTACAGTAAAAGCAAAGGTACAGTCTTCCAGCTTTTAGGCCATAGATAATAGTTAAATACTGAACTGAAAAAGACATTTTAAAAAATTCCACTGCTTACGGTCTAGATGCACCCTGCATTTTTGTTTTCTTTGCTCTCAAGTGAGTTGAAATTAACATGGAAGTCATAACAAAATAAGAAAAAACATCTGCTAAATTTGAGTGATCAAAATAAAACCTTGGTGTATTTATGTCTTTTCCCTGTTTACTTAATGATAACAGTAATGATCACAGTAAAGAACACAAATACAGGAGAATCAGAAAGTAGCGCCTTTTTAAGGCACTACTTTAACCACACACTTGTATTTAATATTTTTAAGAAGCAGCAGGTTGGAAAGTACTTCATGAAACAGACCTGTGGGAAAGCCACAGTGGTGTAGAGATGTATTTGTTAGATACAGTTTTAATATTTTCTTATCATAAAGAAACTTACTATCTAGCAACACCCATTATATAGAGTACTAAACCCACTGCTATGAAATTGTAACAGCCATAATACTAAAACGTTCTGAACTTTGTATCTACACATAGGTAACCTTAGCAGCAGCAGTACAAGTGTATATTTTGGTCTATGAAGAGTGAACATGAAATACAAACATGCACACACATCAATTACTAGACAATGTAGTTCAAAATGAAATTGGAAAATATTTTTTCCTGCTTTTCTCTACGGATTTATCTACTCTTTAGAATATATAAATGCTCTTACTGGTAAGAACTGGTCAGTTCTGAATTCAAAGTCATCTACAGGTAAACAAACATTAAGGAAAAATAATACAGATCGCAAATGAATAACAAGACTCAAATGAGCAAAAAATATAATGTGAAGAATTTGGTAGTAAGTTCCAAATTGATTGTTTTCCAGTAACTCAGAATTAAGAACTAATCAAACAGCTTTGCAAATAAGGATATTTAACTTCAGTGTCGTAGCTGTCTCAATACGGACCTGAAAGACAAAAGCCAAGAAACATCATGCATACATCCATTAAGCATTTTGATTACCCACATAGTATCTGACAATATCAAATCAGCGGATGTTTTAGCAATTGAATCATCCTCTGTGTTCAATCATCCTCTAAGAAATGCAGTTAGTTCGTTTTCATTCACTTTCATTTTAGTATCCTTTACATTTTATTTGTCATTGCTAAAGAGGTAGAAATTGAAAAAGCTAGTGTGGCAAAACCTTCAAGGACAAGAAGTAATTAAACAAGAAGATATCTATCTAGACTGACAAAAACTCTTGCAATAGAGGAGTTTAACTTGGGATGATCTCATGACTTGCTGTCAGCCAAGAAGCACAGAATCAAATAAACTCAACAAGTTAGACCATTCTTCCTGTAGATGCTTAGAAATGCCTTAGAAAGCATTCAATAAAAACAGTTGAGACAGACACACAACCTACTCTGCTAAAGCTGTCTGGAATCACAAAAATGAATGTTATGAGTGGCAATTACTAACTAATACATACCTACCAAATTAGCAAGGTTTATTTATTGGTTTTTTTGTGGGCTGCTAAACCTGTTTGTTTAAAAACAAAAACAAAATAAACAATAGCAAAACCAGCATCTCAACTTCATCTCACCTGCTGGTAAACTGAAGTTGTAGCTTAAAACCACAGATTTGTACTCAAGTAATTTAGCAGCCAGTGCCATTTACCATATCCTGCTAGCAGGTAACTTTAATGCCTAAATGACCGTAGGATCACAGAATCATTACAGATGTAAAAGACCTTTAAGATCATCTAGTCCAACCGTCAAACCAGCACCACCATCATTAAACCATGTTCCCAACTGCCATATCCACAGATTATTGAAATATTTCCAGGCGATTCTACCAATTCCAAAGCTTAACAACTCTTTCAGTGAAGGAATGTTTCCTAATGTTCAACCCGAACCTCCCCTGGTGCAGCTTGAGGCCAGCTCTCCTTGTCCAGTCACTGATTGCCTGGGAGAAGAGACTGACCCCCACCCAGCTACAATCTCCTTTCGGGCAGGTGCAGAGAGTGATAAGATCTCCCCTGAACCTCCTTTTCTCTAGGCAAAACATCCCCAGCTGCCTCAGCTGCATCCCCGGCCCAGGGAACTGGTGCGGGTTGTTGTGACCCAAGGGCAGGACCCGGTCCGGCCTTGCTGAACCTCACAACACTGGCCTTGGCCCATGGATCCAGCCTGTGCAGATCCCTCTGCAGAGCCTTCCTGCCCTCCAGCAGATCAACACTCCCACCCAGCTTGGCGTCATCTGCAAACTCACTTAATCAATGCTGTATAGAGAAGAGACTGGTCACAGAATAACTCTATCTACACAAAGTATCCATTCATTTATAAATTACTGTAAGACATTTCATAATTTTATTCCTATAAAAACAGATTGTTGCTCTAGGAATCCATTTTCCCACCAAAGTAATCACTTCACTGAACATCTTCAGGGCTCACTAAATGTCTTTGACATTACTGTTCAATATCTCCACAATTAAACATCACCACATCTTACCAATGGTTTATCTTTTGCAAGACACAACAGACTTTAAGGCATGATGTTGTGAAATTCTCAATCAAGTTTACACAGAGTAAGGTATTTCTGTTTCACATGCAGTTAAAACAAATGTGTAATCCAAAAGATTAGTTATTTATTCTTACCACTAAGTCACGGTCTTGAAGCAAGTTACGAATTGCTTCATATAAAACAGGTCTCAAGTCTGATTTGAATTTTACAGAAATCCACTGTCCAATCAGCCATATTACTCGACGGCGTATTGGTTTATACCTTTAAAAGTAGGAGGAAAAAAAATTGCACTCATTAACTCATTACACTAGTTGTAACAGAATACTTTGATGAAAAAGAAATCCAAGAATTAAGATGCAAATGTTATCACCAAAAACAATTAAAATATTTCGTTTGCCAAGATCAGCTTCAGAGCAAAAACCTTTTCCATTAAAATTCTTCACATAAGGGCTCAGGGAAAACCAGCTTAGTCTGAAAAAGATAATTTTCATCCTAAATGACTGAATCTTGAACGTCTCCCTAGAGATACAGTTCATTCTGCACACAGCACACCAATTAAAAAAAATAAATGTTACATTCATTACTGCAATCATGGTATCTACTGCTTTTACTATAGTTCTCAGCAATTCCCTTGACATTCTGTTTATGCTCAACAATTTTAAGTCAGATACAATTTAAAAATGCAAACTTAAGGACTGCACTACAGCAACTGTCAGAGTAGTTTACTTCATCAGTCTAAAACTATTCTAAGAGCAGACATTACCTAATCTTGCACTACTGCCATGACAAGGGCACAAATCAAACAGCTTTAGAGTTGATAAAAAGAACAAACCAGAACAATGACTGAGAAAAACATTTAACAGAGCTGCTATTTTTCTCCACTGATCAAATAACTCAGATTTATATGTTTAACTTGCAGATATATAAGGTTAAGAAAGATGAACCACATTTATAGAATTTAAACTAATTTATTGTTATCATAAATGTATTTTACTTTTGATGAATTACTGTCTTGTTAGCCATCAAGAAGCCATTTAAACTGAAGTTATTGAGATTTCTCTACATTTAAGAAGTGTGTTTTACTAAACTTTCCCGCAACTATAGGACTATAAACAAAGAACATCTTCAGAGAACATGAAGGTTGTGGAAATGGCATACATAAAGTAATTGATTAGACAGGAACACGAATCCAGTGAGGAGTAACAGTCCAGTGTTGCTTGACGTTTACTGAGTGGCAGTGAAGCATGGATAACGCATGCTGAAGCATGACTTACACAAGATGCTGCCTTATTAACACATCCTTTGATTTGTTCAAGAAGCTGTGATGATACAACTTTTTCTACTCTTAGAAGGCCTGTATATGACACTTAATCTTGTAAATATCAGAGTATTAAAAAAAACTAAGTGATTTTCTTGAGATTGGAGTTGGATAGTTTTCAAACCACCATAACATAAAGAAAAGTTTTAAAAGACATGATGTAAGTACATAACTGTCTGATGACAGCAAAGATTTTCAGGTCTGCTGGTATCTATTGTTCAATCCATACATCCTGCCTGCATCTCTATATTATTTTTCTCTCTCTCTCCATGACAGAGAAAATACAGCATATTTCTGAGATTTTTTTGGGGTAGGTGTCTGTTTGGGTTCTGTCTGGTTTGAGACTTTTTTGTTTGGGGGGGTCTTTTGTGGGTTTGGTTTTTAATACTTAAGTTTCTAGGAATTCTTCTGCTCATAGGTGCTCATTTTTGAGATCCTACTTTTTCTACATTCACTACTTCTGGGAAAAGCTCACCTTAGAACATTAGCTTTTACAAAAAGAGCACACACTGACTAAACATAGGTCCACCTCTAAGGCTGGTGGACCTAAAGCTCACATGGGAAAAGTGACCACATTCCAAAATAAGGCAGCCTCTGCTGCATTAGTCATAGGACAGCACCTCTAAGCAGTCTGGACTGCATCAGATATCCAAGTCAGAAGTATTTTACTTTCTCTCAGTGGGAAATGTTGCTTTACAAATGAATTATCACAAAAAAAAAACTGTAATCAGTAAACTACTTTCATATTATGGAAAAGTTTCTCATTAATCAGTACAAAACTAAGCATCATGGCAAGCGATAAATTTGGCAATGCACTATTTCTAAAAATCTTTTAGATTTTTTTTTATTAATTCCATTTTTCTTCTACTGCTGTGGTCATGGTTGACTGGTTTACTATCAATAGGTAATGAAACATTCAAAGAAAACAAAACACTGCAAACTCCATACTCACTGCTGACAACACACAGGTTTGTATTTCCAAACATCAACCAGTTCTTGAACAAGCATGAGTCACCATAGGACATTGTGTGGGACAGCAGATCATACCCTTCAACCCACTTTATTTGAACTGCATATGCATATCCCAAAGCTGCTGTTAAAGCAGCACTCCCTTCAAACCACTAACACTGCCTTCCCTTACTGCCATGGTGATCTCCAACGATGAATGCAGTAGAAGCAGTTCAAGCAATCAGGGCTTCAAAATTCTGGACAACTTCTACTGCCAGTTTCTGTCCCCACAGGAATTTCATCCTGGGATATCGCAAATGCCAACCAAATGGTTAGATCAGATGTCTTTCTGACTGTAATACAACTGTATCAACAACACAAAACTTGTCACAACATGGAATAAGTTTTACTTATGCTATAGAGGGGAACAGCATAAAAATGCCATAGCCAGTATGTGCTGCAAAGTTCATGGCAGCTTTATTTAGAGACTGCTGCTGTTGGAGCACAACAGCAAATGAGCAATCTTATACAAGATCTCCCATTTTTTCCTGCTCTTCTGACATTTAGCCTAACCATTAAATACTTCGCCACTTGTAAATAGTAAGTGAAATCCTGGTTAAAAAAACAGTCTAATGAGAAAAAGAATAAAAGCATTAGGAGACAGCAGGTAAACAACTGTGGCAATCATTTTTTGACACTAACATAAGGTCACATATCCACAAGTAAGTAATTCATTTTTTTAGAAGTATAATGTAGTGAAAAGAAGCATTTTAATATTTTAAGTTTAACAGGATCTTCCACTCTACAGGAAACTGAACTCTCTATGTAAATACAGCATTTGCAAATAAAAGAGATGACTAGTGACCCATTATGGAAAATAATTTACAATTTATAGTAGCTCCTAAGGGTACAAGGAAACAAATTAGTTCATGTTTCACATAAAGATTGCCACTGGTAAGATGAATTGCAAATGTAGAAGAAAAAACATAGTAACAGTCTTCAAAGGACATTTGGGTCACTGCTAATGACTGCGCTGAGAAAAATAGGACATACTTATTTAGAGTCAAAGGCTGATTTGAACTTGTCTGATAAGGATTAGCATGCACAATAGTGGTCACTGTCCTTCCCCTGGGGAAAGAGAGAGTTTGAGGAAAGGGGAGGAACAGTGTCTTCCAGATAGTTACAAAGAGCGACAGCTCAGTCTGTACCGAGATGCCAAAAACGATCTTTCAAAACACCCCATGTTATCCACTACACAATAAGAGGTACTCATGTGAAGGCCGTCCAAGTGAGGGTGACCTTGGTGAGACGGAAACACCACAGCAGATGGGCTGTATAAAACTCTTCATGTAGAACAAGCCTGCAATAATTCATACTTTACAACACAACCTAAATCCTTATTTCCCCTGTTTATTGCAGTAAATTAACAGAAGAGAATTACAGAGGGCTTGTATTTAAACTAAAAAAAGAACAAATCACTATTTTGTAAAACTACAGTTTTACAGAGACTATTTCCATAGATTTCAGCTGGACTTTGCTGGCTAGAGGACTCCAGGGTCTCTGGAGGCCTAAGTATCTTTCTTTAAATGAGAGAAGGTGGCTCTTCCTGAGAAGGTTTAGTCAACTCTAATGCATGCAGGAAGACAATGTATTTTTATAAAACCCTGGAAGTATCCACCACACAGTAATTTAAACATAAACTGTCAAGAACACTGTCACTTCTGTGACTGTATCAGTTATCTGTATGCGTTTCATTCCTGTATTCATTTAGTGGATATGTTTCAAGGTTGAGTATTTTTCAACTCAGCAACTATTAGACATTATATCTTATCAGATTTGTACCAACAGTTTGTATTTAAACGATGAAGGTGTAACAAACCAAGATGTTTACCTGTCATGAGAAACCTGTAGCTCTGCTAATAGTTGATTTTTAAACCATTGATCAAAATCCACACTATCAAATAGTTCATAAGCAGCCAGTCCAACCGCATTATACACTGGGGAAAAACAATAGTCATGCTTATTGTTTGCTTAAATGTTATTTTTTTAATACTAAATAATCAGATTAATTTAATATTCAAACCTGAACATAATAAAGAAAACAAAACTAAAGTGTAACCTTCTTTAGAAAGTTTTATCAGACCATGGTGAAAGGAACTCTGGTGGAAATTATTAGTAAAAGAAAGACACTACAGAAAAAAGGTTAGCTTGAAAATAGCTAGAAGCCAAAAGAACAATAAGGATCTTATTCTATCATCAAAGATGGTTCCACAAGAAACAATTATTTTCTTTTGCCATAAAATCTCCTCACTTGTAAAACCGAGAGAGTATCTCCATGAAAGCACTGAAGGTCATTTACTTGGCAAAGCAGAAAGAACAGGACAGTAAAGGAGATTGCTTGTTCCAGAAAAAAAGCCAAAAAGCAGTGTATTTTTACTTAAACATTTTCGAAAGTGAAGTCCAACACCAATCAAAGGAGTATTAAGATTTAGGTACCACTTTCCAAACAACTTCAAAAAAATCTTGCAAATTCTTCATGCAGTTTTTAAGAAGTCAAACACATACATAAAAGTGTCCCTGTTACTTCAAAGACAAAGTGAAACTTAATTTACCAGCATCTTTAATCAGTATAGCATTGGTATTTTCCATGTTGGTAGGTCCTACAAGCCAAAGTTAAATAAAAAAGAGTCACTAAAACAAGGAATGCAAGAAACTTTGCACTTAAATGCTTTAAGAAAGTAAGACATGAATTAAGATTGCTTTCACTTCATTTACAAGTTCAGTCATTTCTGTTTTGATATTTGTTCAGTGAATATACCAAAAGCAAATCTCTGCTTTTATACCCTATTTTTGACTTACTTCCTTGGAAATGAACATTTTTAATAGCATTTTTAATAGCGTTTATAAACGTAAGTCAGAAGCAAGTATTTTAAATGAACAGACTCAAAACCTGCAAATTGAAGACAACTGTCAATCACATAGTACCACATCCAAAGGGTCCTAGACCTAGTTCCCTTATTTTTTATATAAGTGTACCTGTAAGTAAAGATTTTCTGAGGTTTTAAGAATTAATGGATTCTTCATATCATCTAGTACTTCAACAGTAAATCTCAATCTGAAAACATGATGAGCAGAGGAAAGCAGCTATGGGCCCCAGGAGAGTTAAAAAAGTACGGGTATACCTTCTATCATGGTAGTATTAACTCATGCAATTTTTGGAAAACAAAAACACATTAACTGTCAATCCTATTATAAGGAATCTTTTACTACCCTTCATATTATAGCCCAATGAGCCATCCCAAAACCTACGTGCACAACGTAACTCATGAAGAGATTCTGTAAACTCAGAAAATGTGTATTTATTTTACTTTAACAGAATGTAACGATCCTTTCTGATAACCTCAAATACAAAAATATTGTAAGTCTACTAAGGCACAAACGAGGGAAACAACCTGAGCTGAAATGACAGGGGGGAAAAAAGCCACTCCCACTTATTATCTTTCCTGGCCATTATAAAACTTAGTTTGAGGGCAAAGAATCATAAAGTAAAACAAAGAAAATATGAATTATTCCTCAACCTATGAATAATTCAGTCTTCATACAGAAACCCCATACATTTTTAAAGCAGATTCTTCAGATCTGGAAAGTCCTCTAGACTCTCCAAAATGACAGCATAACTTAAACTTTTTCTTTTAGTTTTTTCTCCCCCAAGATTTTGGCAGAGACACAGCACAAACTGCCTTGCAACACTTGAACAGGAAGTTCCCAACAAAAAACAACCCAGAGAATTCATTAAGCTTGTGGATCACTATCAAGAAAGCCTGAAACCTCATGAAATTAGAAATGCCGCATTTGTCAATCATCTAAAATAGTTATGAGGAAAAGCAAAGAGCTTTTAGGACTTCCTCTTCCTAGATACAGAATGCATTTCGTTATGGTAAGTTTAGAAATACTTTTAAAATATTAAGATGTACTTTCAAAAATACAGAGAGAACACACTACATAAAATTAGATATTACAAGGTTAAATTGTTAAATAGTTGACAAGAGTGTGTTATGAATGTAAACAATTCTACATTTTATACTTCCTTCAGTTTTTAAAGAACTTACCTTGTAAACTGTGAACCATTTCTAAAAGAACTGGGGTAAGAGTCTGATTATATTCATGAAAAATATCAATAAAAAGAACTTCTGTGCATGGCTGAAAAGTTAAAAGATCTTGTTAGAATCTATTACAATAAAGGCAATTAAAATACATTTTTGCTAAAGTTTTAAGTGCTGAGTACCTGACACTGAAGGTCATAATTTAAAACACAATATATTGTAGTAAAATTAGTACTGTAAGAAATACCACTCTTTTCTACAATACATTGTGCTTAACTCCACCAAGAGTTTGATGGCTGCATCTGTATCAAGCAGGTCTGTGGCAGAAGAACAATGAATCTGTGGAGTTAAACAGCTGGTGCTGTGCAGCCAGTGACCACACTGTAGGTATGTCACAGGTTGTTTCTGTATTGGCTTACTGGCTTTAGGTCAGTGACTTGGACTGAACACCCTTTCACAATTGGAACATACAAGATGCACCACGCTGGATGTTTTCGTTTTAAAATAAAAGTAATCCAGCAAATAAACTTTGAAATCTCTCTGCAAAGCAAACAACAGCAGTTATAATTGGGAGATACACTACAACAGTGTATTTCTGATCTGAATTAAAATAACTACTACAATAGCTAATTAATGAATGTAATTAACTAAGAAAGATACACCTGGAACTGCCTTCACTCGTCATGTCTACTGTCTACTAACAAAGTCATAAGTGGTTACCTCAGTTATCAGTTTAAAAAAGAGACGACTTTTTCTGGCTTTAACCAGAAGTTACATAATTCAAATGTTGAAGCAAACTCCTTTTTCCTCCCTCCTAAAATATGAAGTGCATAGATTCCTGCGTATTTCAGCAAGTTTGAACACTGATAGAAGAACGAAGTTAAACTTCACTAAATCTAAAGAAACTTAGGGATTTTTTAAAGTATTACCTGTCTGGGTTACAACACTACCAAGAATTGCATTCAGGAATGTTTGATGGGTTTCTTTCAAATTGAAACACTTACTCTGAGACTGTACTTCCAAGAATCTCCTCCAGTCTCTTCTACAGCTGTTATTTCACAAAGGAAAAAAGAAGCATTATTTCAACTATGGCTCAAACAAAGTTTAATGTTTGGATAACAGGCCATCATGGACTACTGAGAAATCTCTTGTTATGAAAAGAATGTCTGGAGGGAATATTTGTCCATGTAAGAAGACTGCAGGAAATAAAATAGCCAATATTGCAGTAGGCAATTTGTAGAGACAATGTGGATATGAAGCACTTATATAAATATCTAATTAAACTACAACCGAATGTAGAGCACGTTTCTTACTGAAGCTTTCTGGATCCTCTTCCCACATGGTCAGCTCTTCCTTTGTCAGCAGGAAATAGTGAGTGACTAATCTCCTACATATTTCCATTAGTGTTGGGTATGTGAAAAAAGCTGTCTTTATTTTATGTGCCTCGAGAGTTTCAGGACTGCTGTCTGAAATAAAACATGAAGATTTCAGATTACGATTAAGTGGCTAAATGATAAAAGACTAGTCTAGTAAAATTGAAAATAAATCAATAAGTAAAAACTTCTTACCCTCTGAGAAAAACAAACAAAAAACCCCCATATTTTCAGGGCAGACTTTAACTGACTTTCAGGTGGTAAGCAGGTTTTTAAGCAAGTAATCTATTCTGACACATACCAGTATGTTTATGAAACCTTTTCTTCAAATTCATAAAGAGAATGCTAATTGTTATCTAGTCACTGCCACATGTAAAAGTAATGTGAAAGGTTGAGGTTTTTTTTTTAATTTGTACATACAGCAGTGTATGAAGTTTCAAAATTAAATACAGTCCGACAAAGCAAAACATATGAACTTCTTTACATTCAACTGCATCTCCAACCCATTGTGCTTCTGTATTTCATTGTACTGGTATTAGGTAATTACAGAAAATACACCATTTTATCAAACATATCTCATGGGCAAGATGCAACAAACTAGTTGATGAAAATAAACCAAACTCTATACCACAGTAATTTTTAAAATTAGTTCAATGGAAACTAAAACAATCAAAAAAGAAAAGATATTTGTGCTCCTTTTGCATTTAAGATTCCAGTGGCATGTCATTATCTATGTATATTAATACTATAAAAATTAAAATACCAATTATCAGTATAGAGACAATCATAAATACTTCAATAATTATTAAAACATTAATAAAGGAGTTAAACTTTTCGGAATAGCTAGCAAAGAGTTTCTCAAGACACAAAAATTATTTTAGTAAATAGTAGTAGTACCTTCAATATTTTTGGATGGCTTGTATGCATAATTTTTTACAATCATCTTAATGAGATTCATGCATTGTACAATAAACTGCTCAAATACAACTCCTTCACCAGCTTCTGTGAAAACATAGCTTACAGAGAACTCCAGTGATCTCTGAATCAAAGCAGTGAATGAGAAAGGATGTTGATCCAGGAAGTCCAAAAGCTTAAAAAAAAATAGGAAGTAGAAAAAAAGAAATCAAAACACTTTTAGTGAAGTCTTATTAAATGCTTTAGTAAACTAGTTATCAAAAACAGGTGCCAATTTATACAAAACTGTAGAAAACTGAACACAGGAAATTAGTAAGAGATTAGTATCAATTGTTAATGAAGCATTATTTAACAGCTATATTCTTGATTTGGGTTCAAGATTTATTTTTTTTAAGTGTGAGGAACAATATCCATTTTCAAATGGACCAGCTTGCTAGTAGTAAATGAAGTATATCAGCTATACTTAAAACAGTGAATATTTCATCAGATAATTCATCCCTGTTAGAACCAGTGTAAGTAAAAGAGATATGAGGGATATATAACTTCCCCTCCCCCAACACTGCCACTGCAGTGCAAGCACTTGCTTCCTCAACTTAGCTGTTCCAGTCAATGGTATAAAATACACTGGTGGATTCCTTCAATCTCCTTTAGTACTGCAAAAATGCCTAAACCTAAACCTATATTCTTCCATCTGAATTTCTACAGGTGGTAGATCACCTATTAATCAAGTTTACTTTCTCTTCATGTCTGTGAAAAGATATGCACATTTGCAATGCATGTACTGCAACAAAGACCAAAAATAATGTGTCAGAGCACCTTCAGCTCAACTTCGGTGAAGCTGACAGGTGCTTTTGACTGCTGATAACTAGGCTGAATATTTAAATAGAACATGAAAACAATGGAAACTCTGAAAGTTTTGTAACTTAAAAAAAAACAAACCAAAAAAACCAAAGTGTCAATGTTAAAATTACCTTCCAATACAATATGCATTTAACAGTTACACAGAATCAGCTGACAAGTCCAAGTGTATTCGTGTACTACACAATAGAAGTCTCAGAGGGCAAGAGAGTTTTTTGTTCATTTTCTTTTGATTAACTAGTGTGGCCAGTAATTCCATAGACCTAACAAAGCCATGAAAATAGTGATCTAACTACCTATAAAAAATGAGATGAAAAGTGTATCTCTTCTTTATTCCTTAAAACTATTACCATTGTTTTACCAATACTTCCAGAACTCTTCTTTAAACAAATCCTAGCTAAATAATTTACTTATGGAATGCACTTAATTTTGTTTGAGCTAAGAAAATGTATTCTTCACTGCTGCAACCTACATCAGCATGAGTAAACAGATACCCTTTTAATCAAAAATAGATCTCCTAAAAAAGTTTTAAGTTGCAGTACCTTCCATTTCTTTGAAAGGTCTGAAATGTATACACTTTAAGGCCTGTATGTGTCTGGATGGGGACTGCTCCTCCAGAACTATAAACTATAGAGTAACTGAAAGGAGATTTTACTTACCACTTTAGTGAACAGAATTATGGTCTTTTCTAGACGATCTCTGCATATGCTTTCTGCTCTTACACTTCTACCTGGTAAATCAAATATTTAACAACTATAATTTTTCAGACTTTCATTTTCTTTCTGGATAGCTAAATTTTAAAAAATTAACACTGGAAAAGAACTTATTTTTACTGTAGTTAGGAGATTATGTCAGCCAGAAAAAAAGTTCTAGGGCAGAATAATTTCAAAGTCAAATTCAAGGTAATGAGTACTGGGAAGAAGAAATCTTAAACCATTTCTCTCAGCTGTAGTGAAATTCACTGCACTTGATCAGGCTACAACAACTGTGACATCATTACAGAAAATTCAATGACAAACAACTATTTAAAAAGTGCAAGCAAATGCTAGTATAGACAAAAAATAAATGCATTGAAAATATAAAAATGTCCTTTTAATCAAACTATTGCTGCATAATATTATGTGCTTTTCTAGAAACTCCACCTTAAGGAATAACTTATAATGGACACTTATTTCTTATTATGTATTCAGAACACATTCTGAATTAGAAAAAAAAAAACAACAGATAAAACTTTTACAAAAAAAAGAAAAACTCGAAAGGACCATATTGAAGGCATACAGTCAGAAACATGATATAATAAATGGAAACACTAATCCTGCAAGGTAGTTGTACCTGCTTCTGCAAAACAACTGACTGATTAGAAGAGTGGAAATGGGAAGGTTCAGCTCAATTCTTGTCTTAGGACACAGAAACCCCACAGCCCTCATATTCTAGGGCACCACAATAACCACCAAACTTCAGTACGGGATGGCCTTCAATTCCTTCTACTCAAACTATTCACCTCTCTTGCCAAAAATGAAAGGACAGCCAGAAGGAGCCTGACTGTAGTATAGTAAAAGTGGCAAATGGCAGCAGTTCCCATCTCTTCTAAAAGTGAGGCTCAAAGCCCAGATCAGCCCTCTTATTGAAGTACAGGCTCCCAAAAAAAGGAACTTCATCAAAATATCAAAATTACGTGTAACTTGCTTTAAAAAAAATTCTTCCTATTCAGTTTAGACATCTATTCTCGTAAAAAGTGTTGCTGAAATATGACACTAAATACAATTTTGGTGTGATTTCACGCTGTTGATACAAAAAGACACTTTTACGGAATTCTTCTGTGACAGTTTGAGCAGCATTTAAAGAAGTAGCTTTGACTTACACAAAAATACCTTACACCTAAATGATTACTGATGATGCACTAGCCTGTATATTTTCATTCAGCTTCTAATGTTTAACAAGGAAGACAAAGAAAAATATTCAGATACTTACTACATTCCAGAAACTGTTTCAGCCGTTCAAATACGGCATGTAGAAAACCCTAAAAAATAGATGTGTCTTTTAAAGATGAAGCTTATTATAAGAACAAAGATATGTCAGACTGAAGTCAGTTCAGATGTGTTACCAGCTCAGACACGACCTCGTAACTTTTAACTGAACTCTTTGATTATTTTAAAAACACAATTTCCCCGTGAAATTAATAATTAGCTAGCAAGCAGACTGCATAGATGATCCAAACTGACCTTATTAGTACTACATAAACAGCACAGCAACTCTAGTAGAAGAGTAACTACAGATATATCCTTTAAAATATGTTTATCCAGTTCTACCCCCTTCTCAATTTCCTAGTGGAGGACGTAGGTTATAGGTACTCAATTCCTCCAGCAAAACAGGCAGCACTTGCAGTTAAGGAAGGTGCTTGGGTTTCTTTCTCTGACCCTACCCTCTCCGTGGGCTGCCTACCACAAGCTTTTATCTCAATCAAACAAATTTTATCAATAGAGTATGAAAAGACAAGTATGCCATCACATTCATCACTAAACAAAATGCTTTTAACCAGGGGGAGAAGGGCACATGTAAGACATCTTTCAGTAAGCAATAAGTTTCACCATCATGTGGTGTGTAAATTGCAAAGGGTGTCTTTTCTTTTTCTAAACATGATGCCATTAGTGTCATAGCATTTAGAATCTATCTAGGATCTGACAGTTCTAAACTGCGCAAGGGAGGACAGCCTTGAGAGAATGTTGCCTGATCTTCTTCTGCATAATAAAAATGTGTGCCTTTAAACCATTTTCAAATTTAGCTCTAACAACACTTGAAATCATCACAAAAGATGTCTAATCAAGAACTAGAAACACACACGTCACTTACCATCACCTCTGCATTCCAATGAGGTTCTACAAAGCCATGGACCGTTAGCTTCCGAAGCACTATGAAAAAGAAATTGCTTGTGTAACTATTTATCAGCTCATTTCGACAAATTTCAGAAAACACTTACAATTCCACTTGCCATGACTTTCTTTCAACTCAACACTTCAAAATTTTAGATGATTTACACATGATTTTAGGTCCCTGGATGCCTCACCCATACTTAACATTCACTTTTGTTGAAATTACTTCAAAATAAATCTTGTGTAAAATCATCAAGAGAACTCCAAGAATTAATCAAGAAGAATTCTGCCAAAACTTCAAGTATTCAACTCCTAAATGATTCTGCAGTAGGAAAAGGGCCAAGTACAGTCAAGTAAGGCCCATAACACACTTGTGAATTCTCTCAGGTTTATCACTGCCAGTAACCCAAAAAAGCCGCATGCCGCATCTTCTGAAACAATTCAGGACATGTATTATCTACATTGCAAGCATTGCACACAAAAATCTCAGTTCTTCAAAGCAGCAAAGCAGTCAGGATATGCATTTACTCCACTCATAAGCCTTTGAGCATCAAACTAAAATATAAACTGACTGCTAAGGCTAGCTTTTCACTGGACACAGGTTGAACCTAATGGAACGAAACTTGTAGCTCAGCTTCCTCAATTCAGTGCTAACAACATGCAAGCCTAAATTACGGCACATGTAAGAAAACATCCTGTTATGTCCTCCACTTTCCAACCTCCTAAACATTGACTTCTTACAACATGCACAGAGGAATACAGTTTCTCACATACAGAGAAACTAGATTACTCTCTCCTCCTTCCATATGAGCAATCCTCCTTCTGCCTTACAGTACAGGTAAAATAAACCAAGAATAGAGTTACTCCCAATGGGCATGGCTTTGTTAGAGAATGGGAACTATTTACCAATGAAGTTCTACACATTCTACAATGTGAAGAAAATTATTTGATTCCTTACACTTAACATTATTCTATAGTATTACCTTTCAACGACAACAAGGTCCTTTCTAGTGAATTTGCAGCTGCAGCTTCATCCCCTGTACAAATTTGCTGTAGGAACGTATCTGTATGATGATTCCACAAGGAACATGCAAAGCTATAAATACTTGATGTAAGCTGCAAAAGGGAAGATGAAGAATATATTTTGTTTTCTGAATTTTGCTATAGCATAATAAATCCCTAAATTTTAAAGGCTGGTTTAGACTATTAAAATATTTAATCCAGCTTCTTGTAGGTATCACGGGCCACAATGTTTAATTTGTTTCTTTGTTGTACTGAGGTACTAATCTAAAGATGTTTTCCAGAAAAATACTTTGCCATAATTTGAAGATGTTATGATAGACTCGCTGGTTCCCTGACTACCTGGGTCTATGACTCTCACCTTAAAGAAAACTATTTAAGGCTCCTTTCTTACCTGATTTTCTGTAAATACAGCTGCTGGTGTATAATATGGTACGACGCTTCAAAAAATTATCACCTTTGCTCATCACCTCTTCTCCCACAAGACAAGCTGTCAATCTTACAGTTAAATTAATGTCTGCATCAACTTACTCTGGGACATACTTAGCAGTTACAGGTTCAATAGCACTGAACAATGCCTACTCCAAAACTAACTTTACTTTGTTGATAGCTGCAAACACTGACTTTTTTCCTCAATTTTTTTAAAACACAGAATGACAAATAGTTTCTAATCAGGTAGAACTGAACAAATCTGAAATTTAATTCACATTGCAGGTCACAGACAGGGCTTAACTAATGAAGATATCTGAATTACAAACAGAAGATGAAGTTTTTCTCACTCAGTTATGGTAGCACTTGACAGCTTCATAATTACGGAAATCTGCAGTTAGTCTGCTACACCTTACATAAATGGAGTCAAAAGCACGTGACCTGTTTATTTGGTTGCTCTGACTGAGTAAAGGTTAGTAAAGGTCCTATTTACAAGTCAGTCTTCAGTGCCTGAGACTCCTGATGGTTAGAATTTGATCTTATTGATTACATTGACAGAATTTTTTTCTGTCTATGTAATCATATCAATACATAAACCTCCGTAAAGAGTCTTCATTTTCTGTGCTCACTCTTTCCTTTTATATGAAGGAATAAACTAGAATTTCAAAAGTTCAAGAGTAACATGTTTGTAAAAAATGTTTAACTCAGTAAAGTCAGTAAATAACTGTAATACATCATTGCCCAACTCCAAATGTGTTTGCACATGCAGGGCTTACAGCTGAAGTTAAATCTGTGTTCTAATCAGTGGGTTTTTACAGTGGAGAATGTAAACTGAATGACACGAGATTTGGCATTTGCATTCACATCTTGCCTTTTAATTAACCTGAAGATATGGTCTGGAAAAACCTCAAATACATTCCTGCTGATGATAAAAAACTACAATATGGTAGTATGGAAGTCTAAACCCCAGTATTTCTAAAAGACTAGACTGAATTATGAATCCAGAACACACTTCCAAAAACACTTCATAAATTCCTAGAAAAGTAAGATCATATACGTCATAAGGCTGATATGCAAATATTGTTCTGTAGACGAAGCTCTGCTTCTTTACACAAATTAAGATAACAACATTCAAGCCATATGCAAAATTAACAAAGATCTCAAGCATCTCACCCAGAAACTGACTTCCAGTTATTCCACAGTATACGTACACCCATAACATAAGAGAACTTTTGCTCCAAGGGCAGACAAAGTCCACAAACATGCCATTAATGCCCTGCCAGCTAAACTCAGGAAGAAGCAAGCATGTACAATACATGATTTGCATGCTCTACAATACAGCATCACATCACTTACATCATAGAAAAGCTTCCTGTCTGCAGCAAGCCGTTTAGATGCCAGGGTCTTTGTAACATGGTAAAACGTAAGTAGCGCTCTGTGTTGTTGAAGATCATCCTGCACCTTCACAGATTCCACAAGAGTGGGTATAAGCTCTGGCCATTGCCTTGGGCAGTCCACTCTGGCAACTTTAGCAATCAGTACAGAGATCTGAGTCGCTATCTGCAAAAAAACACAGACACCACAAAGTCAGAGGGCATTTAGGAAATGAATAATGAAGAGATCAACAGCCAAATAAAACCTGAACCAAAAAAGACTAGGATGGATTGCTAGATTTTTGTGTGGTTTTTCTCAAGCTATTTTTAAGTTTGCTGAATGCAAATAAATGTGGAGAAAAAGTATTCTATTTTATGTTTGTAGCAAGTATTTGCATAAAATACTAAACTTGACACCTTGTTTAAATTTTACGTAAAGACCAGTAACTGTATTTATTCTAGAAATCACATAAATGAAGACACAAATATTTGGGAACCACTTTTTACTTAGTGATATTTTCTATCACTTTCTATGAACATACACTGCTGAATACATATTACCCTTAGTTCTGCTCTACCTGACTTTCAGACAGAGCCATTCCCAGCCCCAGGCACAAGTATATGTAAACCTAAGACTAATCCCAGAAGCTGGGACTGAGACTTTGTCTTGCTCCAGATCTTCACACCACAGGCCAGGGGCTCCTGCACCACTTGTACCATCTGACTTTGGTTGTTGGGCCCAAATCCCACTCACACCAGTCTTGCCAGCAGCTGGAACGTGGTCCTTGCAGCACACATGCATGATGAACACAGTGAGATTACACAGCAAGACGGGTAAGGAATGCAACCAGAACACAGGACAGGCAGTGGCCATCAGGTGCAGGGTTTGTTCAGACACAGGTATAGACCACCCATGGTTTACACAAGACTGGCCCTTCTTATGCCCTCTTTCTGTCTATTCCACACTCAGCTGCTGTGCAACTCCCTACCCCTAAACATTCCTTAATATACTTTGTATGGTCCCTCAAAACCCCACCTCAAATATCCAAAACTTTCACATTCTTGTTTTCTCTGTTCTTATCCCATTCTAATTGAAAAGGTCCTTGATTAGTGAAGCAGATACTCTCTCTTGTATTGTACACTAGCACAATACTTCCAGCCTGGGGAAGAAGTCATGATCTTAGGCCACCAGAAGGAATCCAAGCAATTTACAGGCCCGAGAGGGATAGCTATGCCCTTCTCCTTCTTTACTGCTTCCTGAGATGTTTCATCTGGAGTCTGACAACCCCACCAAGTTTTCTGTACTGTGTATTCCTACCATGCTGCTTAGAGAGAAGAATTGCTTCAGGGAAATGACGTCAACATTCGCAAGGACAAACTGGGAGTCTTATTTATTACCAGATCAAATTATGTCAATTGGCAGGGGGAGCAAATAAATTCCTCTCCCTGTGTGATACAAGAAGCAACCTCCCAGGAAGGCCAAAAGTATTTTTAATCTTGAGGACTGGCTTTTTAATCGGAGAGAAAAAAAAAATTGCTGTCATACATTTGAAGAAGTATTTTGTTCCACTGTTCCCTCCATATGGTAAACATCTTCAGAGGGCATGGAAATTATACTCTCAGCAGATGGTATGCTCTCTTTATCTTCTCCACCTCCCCTGGAAGTCAAGTTGTATCATCACATCTCCATACTATGCCTATTTCTCACTTTTTTGTGTTGTTTTTCTTTCTATACACGAGTCATAATTTTTCTGCCTTCAATGATGCAAAAAGCACAAGCTGATAGCAACTGTGTTATGAACTATCAGTGACTGGAAAAGTGCAGTTATCAGGAACACAGGATATCAAAACTCAGACATATCAAGCAGACTGGGAACTAAACGAAAAGTTCCTCTGAAAGGACACCTCAGGATACCTACAAACATAGATTGGGGAACAAGAAGAAAGGGAGATGGACTCTGCTAACATATTTCAATATTGCACGCAACTGTTCGGGCAATTATTTAGACTGCTGCCATAAAAACAAACAAAATTCTCTGCATCTTAAAAAGTGACATGCAAAAAATGTCATAAGGACATATGAATCAAAACATGAAGCCACTAGTCTTTAAAATGTCATTTAGAAAGGTTGCAATCTCAACTGCAGCTATGGTCTGAGAACTGCAGAACTGTTCATCAGCAGTGGCATTTTTAACTATAAAACACGCTATGCTATTATCAGGCAAACTGATGAAATACTAATGAAGGTATAGAAAAACTATTAATAAAAAGTTCAAATTGTTTTACAAACAATGTAGTTAATATTAGCATTTTATAACTAATTTACCTGTTTATATGTGTAAAAACAAACTCTTCAAAATTAAATATTTGCTAAATTATATGCTACCTAGTAGAAGCATAAAGGACACACGCTTTATGGTTCAGCTTGACCTACTTCATAGTTCTTTCTGGTTAAAATACAGAAACAAGTAATATTTGGTCGTATTGTTTACATTGAAACTATACTTGCAGAACAAATCTTAAAATACTTTATATATATCTGATTCTTTAAAAATTGCATTTGCTATGAAAACTTTTAATTCTAGCCAAAACTGAATTTGATAAATTGCTCTAATCCTAGAAGTTACATTAATCCTGTCAAGAAGTCCTGAAAAGTTAAAACTGAACTGTCTGCAGAACAGAACTTTATTCTGTTCCAGTAAAGTTCCAATACCCTCTCTTTTTAATCTTTATCTTATACCAGTCATTTCTGTATTTTCTTGACAAAGTTATTTAATATCTAGCTCAAAATATTAGCAAATACTGCCTTGCAGGATCTTATATGATGAAGTTAGCGGAAGTAAGACTGATTCATCCAGTATAGGCATATTCTGTGCCACTAACATTAGTTCTATACTCAATATAATAACAAATTCTTATTCTAATCAAAATTGTGGCTTACAATTAGTCACTTTATGTAAGAAAGGACACTATTACATTGAAGCTTTATTAAGCTTATTCAAATTCACTAATGCTGCAACTAGGCATGCAACAGCAGTACTGCTTAGGTGGGTTTACTGCTTAGGATGCAGCAGCAATCTCAACAGCTCATTCCTGCTATGCCACCACCACACTTCCTTGTTATGGCCACACTGGGAGTCAGGTCAGAGAACAGACATAGCTGAAAAAAGCAAAAATCACTCAGGGAAAGGTTATTTTTGAGCTACATTCATTTCCTGAACCATTTCATCAAATGGTTGCATAAACAACAAGGGACAACAAACTGCCACTGCAACACCAAAAGAAACAAACCAAAACAAAGAGACAAAACATGTTGTTTCCAACCAAAGTGATTCTATAATTCAATCAA
The DNA here is from genome assembly GCA_013400235.1 of Oriolus oriolus. Classification (NCBI taxonomy): domain Eukaryota; kingdom Metazoa; phylum Chordata; class Aves; order Passeriformes; family Corvidae; genus Oriolus; species Oriolus oriolus. Next base: position 71,841 of record VXBT01011631.1, read on the forward strand.
TTATGATCTATGGTAAAAGATATCACTTCAAGATCTGTCTGGAAAGCAATATGTAAACAGCAACTTTATTATTATAATTAAATACTTTGTAAAGAAAGAAACCAAGCTCTCCATCAATACAAGCATTTCTTGGGAGAGTAATAAACAAATCACCACTGACCTGATTCACTGGCTCATTAAAGTTGGTGATAAGTCCAGCACGCAATGAAGTTTTTTCTTCTTCAGAAAGAGCACTGTCAGGATATATTTATTAAATTATTATTTATTTTCAATTTAAAAACTACGATCAATTCATATGTAACTATCAAAAACACTATCAAAACTAACAAAAGAACATCCTTTGTTCTTCCACTATCTCAAGTATCTTTAAAAAGAGAGGAAACAGTGAAAGAAATACTTATAAGGCATTTTAATCTCAGGTTTTGAGACCTGAGGTGACCTTTGTAAAGATAAATGGCAGAAGAGAACTCACAGAGTCAGATACACAGATATATAGCGAAAAAACATAAAACTGTACAAACTAAAAACTGACTGCTCTTAGACAATTATTATACAGTTTTTACTGTCAGAATTGATGATCTGAATATGAATTTGCCCATGTATACTAATAGACAATGGCCAAAACGTGTCCCAAATAAGGCAATCACTTTACAAAAGTAGTAAGCCTTTTCTATTACAAATCATCTTCTACAAGCAAGTCATATATTTACACTTAAAAGTATGGATACTTTGAAAATTACACCTTCGCATGAAAAGTATGTTGATACATTCCCCATAAAATGCAGGGGAAAATAGTGAGCAGGGCAAATTCTAAGTCATAAGGGTTAATTTTCATTCAAGTGCAGCACTGCAGTATCTTAATACTTTGTTTTAAGTGACCTCTCAGTTCAAGACTACAAGTTACAGAATGATATCACTCCTGTATTACTTCAGACTTTATATGATTCATGCAATTTCCTTATAATTTTTGGGCAGGAAACACAACACACAGCTTTGAAAAATACTTTGTTCATATTTATAGATTATACTATCGGGGGGGGGAAAAAAAAAACCAAAACAAAACAAATAAAAACCCCCAATACATTTTCATTTACTGACAGCACCTAGAAAGCTGTTTCTTCTTCATAAAAATCCTTTAAGTTATCACCCAAGGTTGTTCGGATGCAACAGTTTCACCTAACGTTGCAATGATTTAGAAGCATGCATGCAGACATCACATCTCAATGAAGACTAGTGGCTGGAAATTAGGATTAAACACATCAACACAACCACTTCCTCTTGTCTGACCTCAGGCACCAATATTAACCAGCTAGTTTTACATACTGAGGTTTAAAATTACGTCTAAAGCTCCTCAAAGCATAGGTTTTAAACTCATCTAGACAAATACTGATGTCAAAATAATAAAAAAATAGAGTCAAGATTTGCCATAAGATCCGCAAAAATATTCTAGTTTCCACTTTCCCTTCACCCCTGCACAAAACACAAGTACTCACTACTTCCTAGTACCAAAGGGGGGCAATTCATTGTTTCACTAGTGACTCAGAACTGTACCCTAAATCTTGTTTTCAAAGGTAATTATAGCATTCAGGAGCCACAATTTTATTTTTAGTTTTTTAAATCAAGACTTAAACTTTAAGATTTTTTTCTGTATAAAATTAAATTATGCCTAAAAACATTTCGGTTAAAACTTACAAAGATATCTGCAAGAGTAAAAGTTTTTCTGCAGGTAACTATTTAATGTATTAATCTAAAGCCCGGAGACGACATTTCAGGAAAATAAATTTTTGCAGGTTTTTTTTAATATGAAAATTTCCACATATACAGGCATATTCTAAGTGGTTTCTAAAACTTAAAAGCTCTTATTAATACAATTTTAAAATCTATTCTCAATTAAATGTAGATTGCATAATACTTCACTTTCAGAGACAACAGAAAGCACCTAAAACCTGGTTTGTAAAGAAAAAAATACCACATTTAACTATATTACTTCATTTACTTTGTTTGTGGTCTCACAAGACCCCCAGCCTTAATTACTTTTTCGTAATTATAATTATATTAAACTTATCATATGCACAGTCTAAGAGCAGCAAGAATTTAGTTCATTACTTACTGCAAATAAAAACACTGTAATTAGGCTTTTGCCATTGCAGACAAAACAAAGGAAAGAAAAGATATAGATTCATGAGGATGAACGCCTCAGATACATAACCTTGTGATAAGCAAAACCGGAAAACAGTAATGCAAATAAAAATCTAAGAAATCAATGCCGATGCAAGTGTCACAGAGCACCACGTGACAGGGTCCCTAAGGGTTTGCCGGACCGCGGGTGAAGGAATTCACCGTTCAAATAACACGACAGTGACATCTGCCGGGGAACAGGGACACCCTCAGCCCCGAAGGAGACACCGACCAGCACCACTGTCCTCAGCCTCCCTTAATGCATTGCAGGAAAGCCAATTCCACAATTTCGAATTTAGAAGTTATAGGCAGGCGAGAAGTAAGGAAGAACGTGTCTCACTGAGCAAGTTATGTTCCTTCAGCATTGAATTATACGCGCCCAAAAATTAAAACAACTTCATCTAGATATAAACTTCTAAGTACTACCTGCTATGCTGTAGTCTTTCATAATTTGCAAGTTCAACATTACTTTCCTCTTTCTCTGTGTCTGTGGTGATGCCATGATGATTTTTTGCTTTTCTTTTATATACTCTTTTATATAGCTTTCCATATTCTTAGTGCTTTTAGCTTACATAGTTATAATTCTTTAAGTCTGATAACTCCTCTTAGACCTAGTATCTCGTTAAGCCAAGAGAATAAACATTTCAAAAAACCCAGACATCAAGGTCCTCTCCAGAACGCATTCTGTAAACAAAGATAGACCCATCCAGGGGGAAGGTCCCTCAAATGAGCGGTCTCACCCGAGTCCCTCACTGGGGAACCTTTGATAGATATGCTAATTTTTGCAAGGCATATAATTGTATACACATCACATCGGGGCGGCCGTTTTCTTCAGTGGGGACATCGGGGCGCATTTCGATGTGCATTTCATCACACCTAAGGATCCTTCAATAAATACCGAGGCAAAAACCCTTTCCCCTCTTAACTGTTCAGCTCTCTTAATTTTAAGACCAGGATAAGGCATCAGTGGTATGGAGAAATATATATCCAAATACTTTAAAAATTATTTTGGAGCTTTTGTTTAAAAAGTCCGATATTTCGTATTTGGATTTCTGCCTTATGAGGAGTTAACACTCAAGTAAAAACATGTATTTGAAAGTACTGTTAAAGTTGCTAACATCGTACTCAAATAAGAGAACAAACTCCACAAGAGACAGGATACAAAAGTAATTGTCCGTAAAATCAAAAACATGTTCAACTCTTGAATTCAAGACAAACCATTTCTGAAGGAAAAAAAAACACATACAAAATCATCCCGTGAAACCACCTCGGGAGGCTGAAAACAAATTTCAAAAAAGAGGCCAAATTGTGCCTGAAAAGAGGCTATGATAACTCTAAGCTCTTCTCCACAGCTATATGAAAAGCTGCCTGAAAAAGCAGGAGGGAGGAAGTTCACAGGCTTATCTTCAAAATCACTCTCACTGGAAAATGCTGTTTAAAGTCTGATCTGTAGATCAAAACATGCTTTGATGTACTACTATGGATGGAGAGGGGACAGCTGCTGAAATGAGACACAAGATGAAAGACAAGAATTTTGCAAGGACAACAAAAATGCAGCCTCTACAATGAAGCCTTCAAAAATCATGACATTCAAAGTATGATTGGTTCACAAAAAAACCAACTGAGAATTTACAGTTTAAATCAGAATTTCTCAAAATGATCTCAACATATTCTAAGAGAAACATGATCTGGGTAAGTGCTGACAAAATGTCATATCTAAGAAATTTAAAAAGAAAAACAGAACTGGGGGAACAGTTGGACACAGAATAAAAATTTACTATGCATTTACTCCACGGAATCCTTAACAGTAGCCAACAATTTTTAAAATCTGTTTTATACCTCAATTGCATTCTATTAGTGGTAGAAAAAATAGAAATGGGGAAAAATAGGGTTGCACTGGAAATCTAATATAGATTTAACCCATGGAATCTTTAATAGCCAAGAAAAAAATATTTTTTTAATTACATTTTCTTTAAAACTACAGGAAAACTAAATTACAAGATGCTTATTTAATTCTTACTTCAAACAGTAAAATTCTAGTCTTTAGTTCTGCAGGAAATAAACCATGCTTTTTTCACCAGAAATGCTACTAGTGTCTAAAATTATTAACAAATTGAAACAATATTTAACTTCGACAGCTCTTGCTAAGTACCAGTATTGTAAGCAGAATCCTGTAAACCAGAAGTGTCAAAGATATATGCCATCTTTCATGAAAAACATGGTATTTTCCTTTCACATAAAAAAAGAATCCAAATGCTTGCAGATGTTTTGCAATTACATACCAATTCACACACACAAATACAGTAGTGCTCTATGCAATAATGAAGGAGTACTATACTATTTAAATATGCTGTGGATACAGAATTTTTCTGTATCCAGAAATCATTTTTCCCTCTTCTGGTAGATCTTTGGAAAAGCTTACAGTGAAAGGCAAAATACATTGAACTGTCTCAAACAACGATCATACTTTGTATCATAACACTAACTTAGATCTGTGATCCAGAAAAACTGCACCTAGAATTCCATCGATAATCCACCCATAATCTGATAGTGGCAGCCCCACCTATATTACTAGCATTTAAGAGAGCCTGAACACTTCCAGAGAGACTGAACACTTGCAAGCCTTTATGAGTTCTGGAATTGAAACTGTTCGCGAAAGCACACCTGTTTTTAAAGGAAAAAAAAGTACTTCACACAGAAGACTGAGAAGTATATCATTCTAGGTGTTTCATATTAATGGCACTTTTTGTAATTTTTAAGTAAATCACATGGTGCTCATGAAAACTGCTTATATTTCTCATCTTCTTTGGAGAACTTTTTGTCATGCTTTATCAGAATCCACGTATCAGAACAACAAAAAAATGAAGTCTAGAACTTGTTAGTACCATAACTACTGCCTCTTTCCCATTTGTACACATTCAATACAAATCACCTTAAACAAAACGAAACGTCTCACTCACTCTCCAAGAGACGGACTGACTACCTTTCCCATCTGTCGCTATCAGTAAATCCTGGTGTTAATGTTGTAACACTTACTGCATTACGTCAAGACCTGCTATCTATGAATTAGCCTTCTAACTCAGTTTTCAAAAGTAAATCATGAACAGAGTCATAAGAAGCAATATAAAGACAAAATGTTTTATCAGTGAGTCCTGAAGTTGAAGGATGTTGTCGGTTTCACCATAAACTGTAAAGTAACTTCTATGAACTAAGGATCTGCTGTTTTTCCGGTCTGGCAACTGTAACAACTTTAAGACAGTTAAGTGAAAGAATCCAAAACTTACTGCGGTGCAACCCGTCTCCAGTAGCGATCAATTCCATTTTTAAAGTACAGCACAGCTAACCATCTTACATTCACATCCAGGCTATGATTTGTAAAGATATTCTGTTTACAACAACAAAAAAAAAAGAAAGAAAAAGAAAATAAAAGTTTAAAATCTCCTCAAGATACCACAAGACAGAAATTGTATCAACACGTGACCTGGTATACGTAGAAATATACACACATCTGTGGTATGGGTGTACATAAACAAAATGTCTTAATCATCATTTGACAGACAAATGAAACACTGTGTTAAACATAATTTTTTAGAGATTCAAAAAATGTCTATCACTAGCCCAAATTTTGATTTATTAAAAAAACCCCAACATATAAGGCAAATGTACTGCTAATCCTGTCTGGCAGAGAAGGAAAAATAAGGGTAATAATTGCTAGAACCAGACAATTATTATACTCTTTAATGACATAAGCTCTCAGAAGTCTGTGGCACTGCAGAATACAGGATAATTCCATATTCTAGTCAGAATCCAGTCTTCAGGTTATTTCTTCATTATCTTGTCATATGTCAAGAACCATCCTGTCTACCAGTGTTTGTAAAACAGTGACCTGGTAGGACTGCCAATTCTCAAATTTGACCATGCTTTTTCCAGGAAATTAGTTCCTACCAATAAAAAGCTATATACCAATAGATACATACATACACATGTATCCATGTACACTTTTTTGTATCTGTATATACAGACAAACACAGATGAGTTATTTCATACAGTTATGTAGCAAAATTACCCAACCAAGAAAAACTAAAATAAAGGTAGGTTATTGAATCTCAACACAGGTACTACCCAGAGCAGCAGCTCTCCTCCTGTTTTCCACTGCATCAGATGGATCCTTCTCAAGGGGGTGAGACATTATTACTCCCTCCTTTAGGGAGCAAGTATGTGTGAGCTCAGTGTTCTTACTATACAGTGCACTGCAGAAAGAGTATACCACCTGTACCCATTGTTTTTAGAAGTCCAGTATGAAGGGACTTGAAAAATGCAGGGATTCTAATCAAAAGCATCTGCTACTTTTGGGTGCCATGCCTGGAGACTTATAAACAAACTTGTCAAATAACTCAGCACTGTAGAAACCTGGGATCTTATTTTCACGATGAATTCAAAATGTAACTTCCTCTCAAAATCTACTTCTATTAACAGTAGCAGCTTTCTAGAGGTAATGGCCAACCTGAAAAAAAACCCCTTACACACTCCAATCACTAGAAAGTAAACAGACTTACATGGAAGCAGTGATATTGACTTCAAAACCAGCAAACTGTAGAAAAATATCAGAAAGGTGGTAGCACACCAATAAATACAACACAACATGAAAATGATCCCTATGTAATATGCCCTTCTTCCCCAAAGCTTATTTAGGAAGACAGACTGAATCTCTAGAAGACCTGACCTTTCCCAAATGCAATTTAATATACCAAAATACGAAGAGGTAACTTCAAACACCACTTTCATATCGTAAAAAAACATTTCAAAATAAATGAAACACAGAAGACCCAAACTACTGATACTGATCTTACAAACAACTATTCCTCTCCTTGCTAAAATATTTATCAGAAGCAAAGCTTCCACAGATAAAAAAATACCTTAAAACTAGACCAGGCCTAGATAAAAAAATGCAAAAAAAAGACCAAAGTATCTACATAAAAACTAGTAGAACTTCTCTGTATACTCTGCATCTTCATATGAACTTCCTAAAATTTGAAGTATTTAATATAACACAGTAATGCTGTCACAGAAATAACAGGAATGAAGCCAATATACAAACTGACACAACTTGTACAGAGGTTCTTTTCAAAACCACCCAATTTATCTCTGAATCAAAAGAGAGATACGTAATACCTTCAAAAGAGAAACATAGAAAGTAACGATAGCAATTCCACTAGGTACTAAAAGTGGTAGGATCAAAGATGCATGTCTCATGCATCTTTATAATTCTCTCTACTCTGATTGTCCCAGAAGCAAGTGTATCTCACAGTAAGCAATTACATTACGTGCCACATCCCACAGATATCAGCTGTCTTACCCACTCTCCATTTACAATTACCTGTTTCCCTGCACCCTTTTCCGCTCCACCAAGAAGGTGCCAACTATGTTCTCTCCTAGACAGCCCACCTGTCGTGATACTTCTGTTTTGTTTGGAAGACTACTTGATACTTCATATTTAAAGAAAGGCTGATGTGGCCCCAACAAATCCACTTAACCATATAAAAGGAATTATCAGCATCTGATCCTCTTTGATAAGCATTTAAATCTCTACATTTTTAGCCCTTGTATTTAAAATTCCCTCGTATTAATTCCAGTTACACCTATGAGTGCTCAACTCGTCTACACCTTCAGGTGACAGCTCTCACAGCAAACATCCAGAGACGAAAAAATGTCACCAGCGGCAATTTCCGCTGTTTTCTATCAAGATCATTTACCACCACAGCAACACTATGGCAAAGGCAGTGCGTAAAAGGCAATTTGGCAGCTCAACAGCTGTATCTTCTTCTACTCCTTTCCCTATATCATCTGGCTTGCCTTCAACTTTCCAAACAAATGAAAGAGAGGGTCTACAGAGAACAGAACATGTCACTCTACAAATCTGAATCATTCAATCTATGCACTGAGAACAGATGTTTGTAGAAAAAGCATTTTATTTGTGTTTTTAAGACTATTATAAACATATGCATAGACATTGAGAATAACAATACTGTTAACTTTCAAGTGTCTTTGCTAAAACAGTTTGGTTTCCTTTTTGACTGTGTTGTCATCACTTTGACCATATCAATGGATCCATTTCACCAATGGTCATAATACTTCTAGAAGTATTCACCTTCCCCATTCCAGGATCTTACTACCACAGCCACATCAGCTAATCACCCTAGGAGTCTCCCTCCACTACCAAAAAGGAAAGCAATCTCAGAGAGGTATCAAACAGCATAATGGAAAGAATGAGGGAACTTCTATTAAAATGTTCATAAAGCATCACCTCCACAAAAAAGAAAAGGTGATTGATTACTGCCTTGGTATTTAAAAGGGTCCCTGCTTCTTCAGGCAGTAAAGGCAATTCCTTTTACAAGGGCACTCTTGGCCTTCTACCATCTACAACTCGCAACAGGCTGAAAAGATTTAGCACCACCGCCCACTCATACTGCTAGAGGTTGGATTTCCACCTTCTGAATGCCTGGGAAAGGAGCTTACTTTGAGACACAGTGATGACAATGCCTACCACTGTCATATTCTACCTACTATATCCTTCAGCATAAGGATACTAGTGGCTGCACCATGACAACTCAGGGCTTCCCTCAGACAGAGGTCACGGTTCAACTGTGCTCTAGAAAGCAGTACTCAAAATTATTCCAAGTTTACTTAGTAGCGCTTTTCCACTGTATCTTACCAACAAGACTGAATAGAAACCTGGCTGTGTCTCCCACTGCTTCAGTTGTTCCTCAGCTGGCTTCAACACTGCAGTATCTTGGCTAGTAGCTTGGGTCAAGACTTGCAAAACAACAGTGCTAGCACTGTTGAGATCCATGAAAATCTGAAAACATTTAAAAAGGAGAAAAAACACTTAAGGAGAAAAAGACAGCGACTACAGATGGGTATTTTCCATTCATATTATCTAAACACCCTACGCTCATTTTTCATTAGACTACACAGAGTAAAGATAGCATGACACCCACTCACAGGCAGTGTTGAGGTACAGGGACAGAACTATTTGCATTCAGAAATCTCTCAGCAAAAGGAGCAAGCATTAAATCTATCATTACAAGCACATTTACTAGATTTGAGGAACAGCAGGAAGTATTTTGATTGTAAAACAGTTACCTCTCTTGTGAAGCACGGCAACTAAGAGCAAAACTGCAACTAGAGATGATTACTCAGCTGTAAGCAGAGTAAACCATGGGGTTGTCTGAAAGAGGCAAAGATGCAGATTATTAACATTTTTTCCATTTTATTTTTCCTTCAAGAGAGAAAATGACACATTCAGATAGTTAAATTCTATAATTCAAATTCGTCAAAATAATTTATATCCATTAAAAAAGAAAGAATTGAGTTTCACAATTAATCCTATATGAAACAATTTCTCTCAATATATTTGGTTTCCTTCTTATTTAGCACACAAATGCTAACCACTGAACTATGAATGCAAACTGCCAAATTTCCAATGTATATACATCTTATACACCCTTGTACCCTATGAAGGCAAAACAAAACACTGCTCTCCAGATATTTCATTTATAATGACCACAGAAACAACATTACAAGAAGAAAAAGACATATATAAAAGGAACTATGAAGTCTGTCTTTGGCTTATAAAAAAGACTGTTTAAAGCCTATGTTAACTTTTGAACACATACACAGTTAAATATTCATACACTTAAGTTTTCTAAATTAACAACAAAGAGCAGCTTCTTTCAAAGAGGAAAGAGGAGGAGGTTCAGGTGAGGCAACAAGAAGAATTTCTTCACTGAAAGGAACGTTAAGCATTGGAATGAGCTGCCCAGGGAAGTCGTGGAGCTGTCATCCATGGAAATGACTGGATGTTGGTGGCACTTAGTGCTGTGGTGTAGCTGACAAGGTGGTGATCAGTCAAAGGCTGGACTCCAACTTGGAGGTCTTTTCCAACCTTAATGACTCTATGATTTGGTTTTATTTAATGGCAAAAAAAGGTTTATTTTTCCTTGCTCAGGAAAAAGATCAAGACTAAATTTTTTACAGTAATGGTAAGGAAGTGGGAGAAATTAAATTTACTCTGATACAGGTTTAAAATTTTGATTTAAAAAAAAAAAATCACTTTAACAACAAAACTAGCCAAAATGCTGAAGACATATTATACCAGTAATAGCACTGCACAATTCAAAAAATTAAATACACCTAAAAAATAAAGTCGTCATCTCCAAATCTCCAATCATCCTCAACAAAAGCTGACTACAATTTGAAGGTCTTAAGGTTAAAGAAAGTCTACTTACAAACCCATGAAACACAAAATCACATCTCTCTTTACAGCAAAAATCGAACAGGTGACTCCATCTCTGCTTTACACTTTCCATGTGAAGAATCTTTTAATCTTTCTGCTTTAACTGCTTGTGCACAGGTTTTGGCAGCAGAAGCAGGGGATGCTACAGGGATGTCTTCCGTGAACAGCTACAAGAATCTTTCCCCATGTCTGACAGAGGCAGTGCCAGATGGCTCCAAGACACACCTGCTGCTGGCCAAGGCTGAATCCATCAGCAACAGTGGTAGCACTTCTGGGATAACACGTTTAAGAAGGGGAAGGGAAAAAACGAAGGCCTTTGCTTCTACTGAAAACTTATATACTTCATCTAGAACAGTCTTCACTAGAAGACATACTTATTTAAGTTACTAGAATGCAAGCACAAAAAGTAGGTGACTTTTTTTCAGTTTCTTATTTCAAAATGATAGCTGGCAGTTCTAAAGACAACAACAAAGAACAACAACAAAAATCAAAGTGAAATATTCTCTTCTTTTTTATTAATGTTTCTCATTCTTGAAAAGGTTTATATTTGCATGTAAAAACTGGAGCAGCTACTGTTGCTCCAAAAAAACCTCAAGAAAAATCAAACTAAGCTTAGTGGGTCAGAACAAAAATTAATTTAACCCAATGTTCTTTCTCTGTCAAAATCACAGCAGATACCCAGGTCAGGACATTTCTATGCAATTCTTGCCCACCATGCAGAAGACTCTGGTTTGAGGATTTTCTGTTAGGAGGCAGGGAATTTAACAGCCCTCAGGATTTAGCCTTTGATGAATTTGCACAGCTGCTTTTTGATCCCATGTAAACAATAGTCCTCACACAATACTGGATGAGGCTGTCACAAGCCAAATAGCAAAACTGAACTAAAAATTAATAATCTCCCTGAAGATGGGTCAACTTTTAGACAAATTTTATAAATACTGTAAAATATTTAAGTAAGTGCTATATTCTGTATGATTTGGATAGCAAAAAATTAACTGGAAAAACACCTAATAAATGTGTAACAAATACAAACAGCAGAGATGCAAAAAAGGTAACAACGCTTCATTATGGCTGGGATTTTGCAAAGTCAGTTGCAACCCTATTATTAGAACAAAAAGCTGTCTATTGCTTCTACTTTCAAAAAATTCCTCTGAACAGTTTCTGTTTTATTCTAGTAAGTAAACAGTCTTACTTGTACAATTAATTTCTATTTTTTAAAAAACAGAAAGAAAATAAAAATAAACAAAAAATTTTCAAAAACCTATTTTGAATCAATCCCTACTGCACAAAACTCAAATTTGCAATTTAACCTAGCTACAAATAAGTTAAGCTAAAACAAAGAGCTATGGTCACCAAAATAAATAATGTAACCCTCTGCTTCTCCCTGTACCCCTTAAATACCTGAAAATGGAACAAGTGGGAAAAATGCAGGTTTTGATTTTGATCAAGCTTTCCAATCATTTTCACACCACACTGCTAGACAGGTAAACATGCTAAGCATAAAAAAGCAGACAGAACAGCAAGCAGCTTTTGCATCATGCTCTTGTCAAAATGTGGTGTAAACTTAGAACAAACTTACACATTGTGACTGAGCTATAATTGCCCAACAAAGGGCAAAAGGCAGGGATAGGACACTGGGGGCACACACAAGAAGAAAAACCCAACAAGCCAAGAAGTCAAGCCATCTGAGCACACTGTTCCACAGACACCAGAGGACACTACGGGAGCAAGGAGGAATACATGACTTCCAACAATGTCAAGCCATTACAGACTCAGGTCCTAATTCATCCTAATTTCAACTTTAATGAAGTCTTTACTTTCCCTTCTCACAATTTCTATGGGGAACTTACTCTCTGCAAGCTCTCTGTAAAGATGATTGACTCAAGGAGGGCCCTAGCTCCTATGTTAGCAGGATCTGCTCAAAACACAGTTTTAATTACTGCCATGAACAGATGCACATATGAAATTTATTCCTGCAGACAGACACAGCTGAACTTCAGGAGTTTAAACCCAGATCTACCTCTCCAATCTTAGTTTGTTGTGATCCCCTCACACTGCCCTCTTTTTTTCCTTTTTTAACTGATTAATCAGGGCTCTTCAGACCCTAATTTACGCAGAGGATGTACAGATGCTCTTATACCCCACAGAATTTCAAAGGCTATGAATATGAGCACTAATACTATGGGATAGAGACAACCTTCAACTCTTACTTACCTGACTTCGCTGTTGCACAGGACAGGCAAAGGGACATAGGTTATCCCATAGATTGGTTAAATGACAGGGGCAAGGACTTTCTCCATAATTTATGGGGACCTTCTACAGCTTTACTCACTACTGAGCTATTTCTACAAGACTATCCTAGAGATGAAACTGAGAAGGTGAGTATTAAACAGCTGTTGTCTTTTGGGTACTTTCAGAGACATGAGGCACGTATAGAAATTTTGGCACAGTCTGTCAGCCTTATAAGCAACACATTGTAGAAGGAAGGCAAGGTCTGCATTTGTGTCACAACAGCCAGAATTTCCATGTTTGATTACTGAGTAAGGGGGTCATTTCCCTTTTTTTATTTACTCATGTCAGACTGTGTCCTCACAATAAACACTGTGCAATATCAGGAATGTTGGCTGCTTTCTCCTGCTTTTCTGTGATCCACACCCATTGCTACAACAACCAAACTGCACACATACATTTTGGAAGGAAGGAAAAGAAATCGCTTTCACTAGAAAGGGTTCAATGCTGTCAGCTGCAAACCCTGGCATGTCATGCCACAATTCAGTCTTGCAAAAGGATAAAGAGAATAGCGACACAGAACAAGAAAAAGCTGCTCTCCAAGATCCCACTGGATATGACAATACTGAACTAGAATACGGCATATTCTCAAGTCTCAGCTAGCAGGAAAAAAAAACCAAACGCACTTACACCTAGAATGTAAACAATACAACAAATGCCACCCCTTAGCACAATGAGATAGTGTCTTCAGGGACCATAAATACCAATAGGAGTTCCTCACCATTATCATCCCATGTCCTGCACTTCCATTCCCACTTTCAAACTCCTTCATCTCCTTTAAGGGGCAAAACCCCAAGTCTCATTTCTGTTCTGTTCTTTACTCTTCTAATTCCCTTTCTAAAGGAGGTATCTGCAAACATGTTTTACTTCCTAGAATATTTCAAGTGTCTTCTAGTTTTATACCAGTTTAATGTTTTTCCTGAACAGTCAATGCTTTTGATACAGGCAAAGAAGTATCCCGGTACTCTTCCCATCACACCAAAATAAATCCTAATTTTAAAATCACATCAGCTATTGATGCCTCTTCCCTGGTCCTAGAACTAAGAGCCACACATGGTTAAGGGATCAAAAGGGTTTTTACCTTGGTATTTAATAAGGATCCTTATGGTGCAACAGTTCGTCAAGGTGGAATGTGCCGAAATGTACACCCACGTATATCGTGTACACAATTTTATAGACCTTACAAATTAGCATATCTGACAAAGATGCCCCAATGAGAGGCTTAAATGGATGGTGTGACATCTCCCTACTCTAAAGCATTTCCCCTCAGATGAGCTTAATCGTAGTTTACAGAACATGTTCTAGAGAGGACCTTGGTTTCTCAAGGTAGCGCAAGGCTTTCTGGCCTCCAACTGTGAGTCCTTCAGGATGTTTGGTCTTCCGGCCTAGCAGAATACCAGGACTATGCTAAGATATTAGGCTTAAAGAATTACAAGTATGCATGTTAACAATACTGGACACATAAAGGCATATAAAAATCAAAAGGCAAAAAATCATCATGGCATCACTATGAGAAGAAATCGGTAACTGTAAAACATCTGAAGGGGTACAAAACAAAGGATTTCATCACTAGACATCTCCATACTTCACTTTTTCTGAGAGAATGCAGTGTAACAACTCACTCATATCCAGACAATTAATTCTGTGTATTTTTGTTTTCTTTTGTTAAGAATTCAATAAATTCTTTCCCATGGTAAGAAGGTGCAAGAATAAATTCAGTCAAGATTTTATGAAATCAGGAGACAAAGAAGTAAACATATTACACAAAATACAGTGTGCTCTCCCTGAACATAGTGCAAATACATTCTGGGCTACTTCAAGAGCACAGATGACTCTGTGGATGTCATCCTTTACACAGTGCCTGAGACTGCTTCCAGAACACTATTTCCAGTTTGCTTTTCTCAGTTCCCCCTTTCCTCAGCTCAAGAAGGAACAAACAGGAGAAAGGCCAGAGCTACTAGGATAGTCCGTGGTCTAAATCAAATTAGGTCTAAATCAAATTAACCGTGAGGAGAGTCTGAGGACTTAAGACAGTGGAACCTAAGGAAGACTTTGCAGACACTTAAAACTAACTCCCCGAACAGCACTTACAAAGAGGACTTCCAGCATCTTATCAGCAGATTATACAACTAATGAACAACTATAAAGCTACACCCTGCAGCTCAAAAGGTTCAAGTAAAAACTTATGACTGTCTTTCACAGCACATTTGTTTCAAGGAAAACAGGAAAAACAACGTTTCCATGCTGAAGAGCCACAAGAACTCCTGAAATGAGTAACACAAATGCTGGCATTCACAGTCATATAGATTTGATACATTAGCAAGTTCACCTTCAGGAAAAGTTGGTAGTTACACCATGTCTCTCCAGCCTTCTATAAGCTTTTCCATTAACCTCTTTTCTAGCATTCCAGTATCTGTATCAATCATGCCACATGCTAGTACTCCTACTCCTACCGAGGAGTGGACCCAAATGAACTAATACTATCCTGGTTATTGAAGGTACTACTTAAGCTCACTACCAACAACAGCAATCACCAAAACCAACACAATGACTAACGCTAAGCGTTACTAAGATCTTTCAAAACCTACACATTAATTTTTCTTCATGTAATTGAACCAGGCTATCTATAGTTTCCCCAGTTTAAGCCACAGTAAAGAAGACAAACAAAAATGTCTGAGCAGGAAAGAGCCAGAGGTGTTTTCTTGCCCCATACTGTTAGTGGCAGAAACAGAAGAGTAGAACTTCCAAAATTTCATTTTTACAAAAAAGTAACATTGAAACTAAAACCTGAAAAGCATGCAGAAGACAAGAAGGATACAAGAACAAAGAACAATGAGGAACACCGTAACAAAAGACAGCAGCAAGCAAGGCTGACAACAATGTTAAGGAAAGTTGATCAGATTACGTTAAAAATTGTGAGGAGAAGAATGACCTTTCACATTAAACGAAAACCACCAAAGTGACCAAAAATTCCCAACAGAAAAAACAGGCAGTAAAGAAATGAGTGAGACAGTTCCAAGGATTAACTCAGAAAAGACTCACAGGGTTCGGTACTGATGACATAGGAAAAGCCAAATGGATACAGAGACAACGTACAAATACTTTTAATATTTAATAGTACATTTCTAGGATGACCAATACTACAAGGTCGATCTCATTCCCTTGACTTCTTTGTAATTTACCTCATTTAACAGATTTTCAAACAGACCACTTAAGAACAAATTAGTGCCCAACAGCTGAGATGGAAATGCAAGTTGCAGTCAGCCCTCACACTCCACAACAGGATTAAACCATTTCATTTTAACCACAGTTAAATCCCACTTCTGATGATACAGTTTCAAAATGTTATATGTAAAGCCTTTGTCATTTATACACATTATAGTAAATGCCCTTGATGAGGACAGTATGAAGAAAGAATATGAGAAGAAAAATGGAGAGCAGTGACAAACTTGGTGTTGCCATGAATTTTCAAGAAACCAAACTCCATGAGGAACACATTATTTGCAAAAACTCGGGTGCATCTTATATACTATGAATATCATTTGAATTCGGCAGCATTTTGCTGATGTGGTCTGTGGACTAATTTAAAACCCATGTCAAATATCTTACACACATGACTTCATGTATGAGACATGGGAAGCAAGGCACACGGAAGCTTAAGTGGGAAGCAGCATCGCTACTGCATTTAGGGCCTTGTTCGTTTATTTTACACACACTGCTGTCTTCCACGGTAACAAACTGGAGAGATAACTCACCACTGCTGCACTGAGCCTGCCTCTGATTAAGGGAAGACTCTGCTCTGCAGAAAAACTGCTGTTCTTCAGCCTGCAGAAGAAAACAACCACCTACAATAAAGGCCAGAACACGCCCCCTTCCCGCAAAACACAAATTCCGTCAGGTTAATGCCTCATCTTCCTCCCATGCCTTCCCATTAATTCCATCCTGACTAGAAACTGTTTTGAGGAGAAAGCGGGAAACTGGTCCCAGGAATTAGGTAACAATTATTTCCTTCCAGCTCCGAGCAGGCTCTTTGCCACTGCCGGTATAACAGGTAAGGAAGGCCGCGCTGCCTTACCCCCGGCCGCGGTGCCCCGGAGCCGGCACCGTGGTGGGCACTCCACGCCGGAGCCGCCCCGTCTCGGGCAGCGCAAACGGGGGCACAGCCGGCGGAGCAGCAGCCGAGGCGAGTGCGTAGGAACAGCGCCGCCCGCAGTGACACAGCCCCGGGGCTCCGTGCCCCGAGCGCTGCCTCGCTGGAAGCCGCAGCCGCCTTTCCGCCTTTCCCCCTCTCCCGGTCCCTTCCCAGCCCCCCACGAACCGGGA